>CM031243.1:685582929-686182929 GCA_018340775.1 Taxus wallichiana var. yunnanensis
GTTGATGGAATGACCTTAGATGTGGAAATAGGCTAAAATGGTTGTTTCATGAATGTCTCTAAGGGCATAAATGATATATTTGCTAATGGGGTTTTGGTGGTTGTAGATATAGGAGTAAATTATGTAAGATGTAGATGTAGAAAATACGGAGAAGGATTTTAAAGATAATAGAGGTGGTCAATGATGAATTTTTGATGGAACAAGATCCTGATCATTAGTGTTCAGGGTGTTTATAGTATGAGCATTAGGTGCTTGGGTTGTGGTAGAAGTGGTAGCTTGGCTAGTCGATGTATGATTTGGGAAAGGTTGTTTAAAAATGTCAAGGGGTTGATTGGGTGAAGCATTTGGATTGTCAACTTGAAGATCACCTTGATCAATGAGTCTTTGGACCAAATCCTTGAAATTATAACATATTTCTATGTCATGGCCTCGGACTTGGTGATACTTGCAATAGTGATCTTCATGATACCATGCAGGTTTTGGTCTTGACTCATCAACTGGTTAGATAGGAGGAAGTGTGAAAAGATTTTTTTGTCATTAATTTTTCAAATATCATATTGTATGACTCCCTAAGGGGGTGTAGTTGGGTGCTGGTCGAGTGACTCTTTGTTGAGCCCATGTGCTAGGTGTAGATGCGGGAGATGATTTAACAACCATGGCATTGGCTTCCACCTTTGATTTGTCATTTGGCATGGATGATTTAGTAAAATCATGTTTGGGTTTATTTGATTTAAGTTTTAAATTCCTTTTCTAAAAGGCACATGTTTCAAGTTTGCGGGCCATGATGAAGGCCTCACAAAGGTTCGAGCGATTAGATTTGTAAAATTGAAGATATTTGCTTTGCATATGAACGTGAGAAGAGGTTGATGAGGTCATCTTGTGGAAGAGGAAAGGATAATTTTCTTAAAGTGAGGTTATACCATGCGGCGAAGTCTGTAATGGATTCATATTCAATTTATCAAATGGTGTATAGATCATTGATGGTTATTTTTCGTAATGTTAATCGAAAAATGTTCTAGAAATAACTGCATGAGTTGGGAGAAAGAGAATATTGAATATTGGGGAATGTTATTGTACTAGTCCAAGGCGGGACTAGCCAAGGACATGGGAAAAGTGTGAAGCATCAAGTCTTGATCATGCACAATAAGATAACATGCATGTTTAAATGCACAAAGATGTTGTTGTGGATCCTCTTTGTTGTTGAACTTAGTGAATTTTGGCAATTCCCAGTGTAGAGGATATGGTTTAATTAGTATGGATGGGTGAATGGGATCATTGTATATTTTCTCATATGATAATGAGACCTTGGTCCCTAAATTTTTAACTTCAAGGTTGGCTAACCTATTTACAAGGGCATGCATGGGATCATTTGAAAGAGTCTATTGGGGGATGAGGGGTGGTGGTTGCATGTAAGAAGTGGTTGGATGGGTTTGTTGATAAACTTGTAGATGTGTTGGTGTTTGGGGAATTTGTTGGGGGTAAGCCATGGGATGTGATTGAAAGGGTGGTTATTGAAGAACTATTGTTGGGTGATGGGAAGATGATAGGATTGTTGGGATTGGGTAGGTTGTCGTGGCAGGTGCTAAGTAGGAATGTGGGTGTGAACAAGTTGATATTGTTGTGAAAGGGGATGAGAAGAATTGATTGACATGCTAGATGTAAGAATATCATACTTCCTAGACAAGGGATATGATGTTTGGTCATATTGAGTAGGGACACTAATGGGGATAGAGAATGAGGAAGTGAGGGGAAGAGTATTGTTGATCATTGTGTTGATCAGTGGGAGATTATGAGGGATAGGGGTGACTATCTCAATAGTCTGATGAGTTGAAGGGTTGGTAGAGGAGTAAGAAAGATGGGCTATAGAATGGTCATTATCTACAAGATGGGTGGCTTGAGGATTGGTTTGATAGGTATGGAGTTGTTGTAGAGGTGGTTTGTCCTGGGAATGCAGGGTTGATCTCCTAAGGAGATAATCTTGAAGTGCAACTAGATTGGCATCTAAAAGTTCTTGAAACATGGTATCACCGAGAGGGACCTTAGGTGGTCCAAAGGGTTCTGATCGAACTGATGGTGGGGTGGATAGCCTAGATGGGATAGATTGATGGTAAAATAATGGATTGGTCTCTCCTAAAGTTGTAGTGTGAAAAAGACTCTGGTTGAGAGACATCAATGAGTGGTTGAGTGCCCAAGGGTATATATGAGGTGGCTTATTGTAGAGAATATTTTTTGAGACAAGGGATCGGTGGAAGCAAATTTTTATTCCATTCTTTTGGTTGTTGAATGAGTGACTATGAGCATGAAAATAGTTTTTACCCAAGAAATCAAAGCTAGTAGTTTTTCTTTTATGTTTGATTATTAAGAATGTGTGGAAAAGAAAAGGGGATGATTAACCAGGTACCTATGAAAAGGTAAAATATGTTTGGTTTTAGGATTGTTATGGTGGGAAATCTCTCGAGGTAGTTTAGTGTTGGGTGATGGAATATCAATCTTAAAATGAGGAAAGTGAATGTTTTTATGTGGTGATTTAATATTTGAGGTTTAAGGTTGTGTGTAATACAAATGATTAAACCCTAATAAGGATATGTGGGTAAGAAGGATGTAAAAGAATATTTTTTAAGCCCAAAACGAAATGTGATGTTGGATGAGGACACAAATAGGGATGGAAAGTACAATGCAAAAAGGAGTAAATAGGGAAAAAGTGGAATACCTGGATAGCGATTTTCCTATTTATCTACACTTTTCGAGTGATGAGCAATCCAAGCCATGAACCGAATAAGAAATAAAGAAAGACCTCATGCAATGGTGTTAGTAGGAAAAAAAAATATAGAAAATAAATAAACCACCTAAAGGTGGTCCCACTCGGGCGTGTTAGGAATGTTGTCCAAATTTCTTGTTTGTAATGAAATTAATGCACTAGCTACTAAAGAAATTAGCAACTCATAAATGCTTGGAGGGTTTATGTTACCTTGAATGTGATGATGCCTTATACAGAACCGAATGATGAAGTTCCTACTACAAAAACCTATGAAACTGAAATGGATTGGACAAGATAGATAGGGCGGAGGATTCTGAAAAGCGTACCCAAGAAGTGTTAACTCCCTTGGTGGATGTCATCCTTGTTGTTAAAAAAATATATGTAATCAAAAGGATATACTGATAATATGTAGAGACTGAAAGAATACATAATCTAAAAGCAATATTGGTTGATCTAGATATTGATTTGATTGAATAACTAAAAGATAAATGTACTTGGTCGGGTCGATGATGACCCGGACTATCATGCAAAGGTAGATCGACAAAAACTTGGGAGTTTAGATGAAGAAGATGAGTAAAATATGTAGACTATGCAGGATCCGAGTGCAATCGTAGTTGTAGCATTCTCAAGATGATGAGATCTTTCTACAAAGAATATCTAAAGAAATAGAAACCAAGAAGATGACAAAAACAAAGATTGAGGGGGAACTAAAACCAAGGCCCCAATCAACGACAACTGGGGTATGAACAAAGTTGATTTTAATGTAACAGAGGAGTTAGATGAGGGATTAATAGACTAAAGCAGAGGATAAGCACATGCACTGAAATTGAAGGTAGCTATGGAAAATAAGGCAAGGATTGTTGAGGCCAAGTTGACGCGGTGACTGATAGATCAATGACGACTTACCCATGATATGGATTAATAAATCCAAAGGAAGGCAAGCTAGATGATCAACCTACAAGAACAAATTTTTATAAAATATTTGATGACAAAGGTGTGAGCTCATGATGACTATCTAGACTGAAAAAATGTTAAATGTAAAATATACAAGATAATATGATAAATTTGATTAAAGCTATATAAATAATGAAAATATCACAAAATTTGATCTCCATTGACTCATGCGCACTACAAGGAGGTTTGGTAGGTCTCGCAATGGTTTCGGACTATTCATGCATGAAATATTTTATACAGGATACAAGGAAAGCTTCGGATTTGCATGCACTTGTATTTATAGGGTCGATGACGACCGGGTGAGTCACCGCTGATTGAGGCGATGTTTCCCCAATGGGAATATTTTCCTGATGTTGGCATGATTCCTCCTCTTTTTGGAGCTAGCCGCTTTGAAGCATTATGTGGGAAGGGGTTATATTGGGATGAGATATACGTGAGTTGGTAGTGGAGATAGGTTAGAAAAATTGTACGGAAATCGTGGGTGTAGATTTGGAATGAAAGCATTCCAAAATGGGAAGTTAGTTAGGGCATGATGAGTTAATTAATTAACTAATGTTGATTAAATAGGATTTAAAGGTGATGGGCATTTAATTAATTAATAGGGACTAATTAATTAAATCTAAAAAGGGAATTTGATTAAATGAGGATGAATAATAAAATATGTGCACATAGGTGATGAAGGGATAAATACCAAATTTAGGTGTCTACAGAGGGTCCGAAAATAGTAAAGGAAGACAAAACAGAGCTGGTTTGATGGTGGCCCTGGTAGAGCAATGGTGACTAGGGAAATGAAAGAAAAGGCCGAGGATGGATAAGTTGGATGGACAACCCGCAAGTAATAGGGATGAAAAATATGGGTAAAACAAAGTCCTTGGAGATGATCTGGTCTTGAAAAATGTTAGATACAAACAAGACAACGATAATATGATAATAACTAAATAAAAATCACAAAATGATGATAACCTCACCAATGATACATAAGAGTGATGCAAACAAGCTGAAAGGAGATCCAAGAGGTTTGTAGCTATTGCAGGGGATGCTCGTGTACGAGAAAAAGTTTACAAGTCATAAGAAAACTTTGATATTTGCATACATTCCTCGGGGAAGAGGGGGTGAATGTAATTTAATAGGGTCAATGAAGACTTGGATAGGTCACCTCCAACTATGGGAAACCATTCTTTAGATGGTAAAATCACTTATTTACTCGAGATATGGGGCTTTAGGGATTGAGATAAATGCTTTAAAGCATGTTGGCGGGTAAGGGTTATTTGGGGAAGTGTCATGGGTAGATAGGAGATAAAGATGGGTAGGATAAAATATAGAAAAAGTGTAGGGATGTGGATTTAGGTGGTTAGGGATAAAATCATCCCAAAGAAAGATAATTAGAGGTAATTAGCCAATTAGGAGAGATGAAAGATAATTAGGGGAGATGAAATCTAATTAGGGGTAATTAGCTAATTAGGTCAATTAACAAGAATTAATTAATGATTAAAGGTGATGGGATAATAGATGGTCATTTAAATAAATTAAATTAAATTAAATTAAATGGGTCCGCTAAGACCATGATAGAAAAATGTGCACATGGGAAATCTAGGGTAGTGATACCAGATTTTGGTGTCTATAATTTCTCCATGTTTTAATTTTTAGAGCTTCATTGTTCATCATTCTACATGCTAGTTTTGTCAATTTCTTGAAAATCTTAAAATTTTGAGCATGTAGGTTAGTGTTTGATAGTGTTGAGTCTTATATTTACATATTAAGGAGATGGGTTGTTGTCAAAATTGAATCTTTGTGAGAAAAATCAAGATTTCTCCATGTTTTCATTTTTAGAGCTTCATTGTTCATCATTTTGCATGCTAGTTTTGTCAATTTGTTGAAAATGTTAAGTTTTTGATCATGAATGTTAATGTTTGATAGTGTTGAGTCTTCTTTGCATATATTAATGAGATGGGTTGTTGTCAAAATTGAATCTTGGTTGGAAAAATTTGACTTTTTGGGTCACAGATTAAGGGACGTTTTTTACACATTTTTTAATACAATCAAGTGCATACCCATGAGTATAAGAGCATATGCATAACCTATCTTCCGAAGGCCATAAATTTTTCTCCCAAACTCAAAACAAATCCATTTATTTTGCGCGATAGAAAGGTATTGAAGTGAACTATGCAATGAAAACATAAATTTTAGATTTAGACTTACATAAATTGCAAGTTTTTCCTTTATTATAAAATTGGTCATTTTCATTGTATGTTAGATTCATTTTTTATCAACACCATGTATGCTCTTCTCTTGTGCTTTCAAGAAACCTTGAGAATCAAAAATGACTATGATTATGGATATTTTCTAACACATTTAAATGCTTTAATGAATTTTTTTTCCATTTTTACTTAGATCAAATTTTGTGTATGCTCTTCTCTTGCGCCTTTTGGCGATCTTGAGAATCAAAAGCAACTTTGGTATTCTTTTCTAACATTTTGGATTAATTTGGAAAATTCATTTCATTATTGCTTAAGGGAATGAGTAATTTGAAAAACATGTTTAATGGTCCTTTGATTTAGAGTTTTCCATTACTATCACGTTGGGTTACTTGTTGTGTATGCTCTTCTCTTGCGTCTTTTAGACAATCTTGAGAATCAAAAACAACATTTGATCCTCTTTTTAAAATGTTATAAGTTTCCATGGAGAACTACTAACTTTTGAGTACATGACCTTATTCACTTTTCAAAGAAAAAGGATCTAAACCAATACTAAATATAGTTTGTTGCAGGTTGCCAATGGTGTGTAAAACCACATTAAGATCAAAAGATAAAAAGACACAACTTTATTCAAAACATTGTATTTGTAGGTTTGGATAAGAGCTACGGATCATCCGCTTTAAACTGTGGGAAGTATCTTATCATAATCCATAAAAATCATTATGAGGATTACCACAAGAACCTCAAAGTAGTCCACACCTTAAGGGAATTGGTGGAAGAAATGGAAAGTGATCCACTACCCACTTGACGAGTTGAAAACCCATGTGAGAAAAGCTCCATGTTACTCGTATGATGCCTGTTCATTAATTTTATTTTGGGGTAATGGTCAAACTTTCTAGAGAAATCCTAGAAGTGCGTACCTATCTTAGGTAAGAATTGGGTAGTTTTGCAAACAAAATCCATAGGGAACCATTTGGCATTGGGGCCAACTTTACCTTAACCAATCGTTTCAAAGAACTCTCACAAAGTGACAATTTTTTCGATTCAAAACCTTGTTTTTCAAATAAGGGGAGAGTCCATCAAAGTTGAGCTACGTGTTACTCATCATGAAACTTGTTACATGTTACTTTTTCTTAGTTTCTACCTTATTTTTCAACAAGGTGAAACTCTGTCAAAGTCGGGCTAAGTTTGTTTCATCCCCACTTGATCTATCTCCTTTTCTCTCTTGTTGATATTTTTTATCAAAAGAGGAGCAACATACGAAGTGTTACTCAAAATCATGTCCACCACTTTTACACTCACTTACATCCTTCCTTTTTTGACTGCGTTAGTAAGCGTTGAAAGTGTGTTGGTACGTATTCATATTTTGGGTAACCTTGTCTTGACACCCAAATCAAGACATCTCATTGTAGCTAGACTTTCTCATCATTGACCTTCCCTTGATTTTTTACGTTTCTTGCATCATATCAATACAATTTTGATACTTACATATTATTTTTATAAAACTTGATATAAGTTTCTAAATTGTATTGTTCTGTTGCTTGCATGTTAAAAACTACTTATTATTTCAAACTTGTTATCATCGAAACATTTCCTTGAGCTTTGAAAAGTGTTGTTGTTACATTGTTCACATCATATCAATATTATTTTGATACTAATATCTTGATTTTCTACAAAGCTTGATTAACGTATCCAAGTGGTATTGTTGTGTTGCTCGCATTTGTAACTTCCACTTTTTGGGGATTTAGGCCTTGTTTGTATCTAAACTTGTTTTAGTATACCTTGAGTCGAAGTCACCTCAACCCTTTTCTAATACTTAAATCTTGTTTTCCTAAAACTTGATTTAAGTGTTGGAATTGTGTTGTCATCTACAAAAGAAAACTTTGAGACAAATGTATGAACATTAGGGAGTTAGTTTCATCTTTGATTGGTCTTTGGTTTGAAACCTGCTAGTGTTTTCCTTGTCATTCTTTGTCAATTATTTTTCATTCCTTCTTTGACATTCATTGTGACATTTTTAGCTATCACGTTGCTTGATTTTTTCCTAGGTTCATTGTAGTCCTTGTACACATTTTTCAAACCTTAGCAAAAATGTTTCCTATCAAGCAACTCTTGAGATAATCTGAACATTGGAAAAGTTTCCTTTGCAACCATTATGTTGCTAAATTTTGATAAACCATTTTGAAATTTACACTTACAACTTGTTATCAAAACATTGTTGGATTGTTGAAATTGTGTCATCAATATGTTGTTGTCCTTAGACCCCCTTTGGAAAATCACACAAGCATCCCCTATTTTTTTGCAAAATGTCTAGTTGGTTGTCATTACACTGCCCAAATCGACATGAACTTCATTACATTTGAAGGAGTTCAATCATACAATATAGCTCAAAGAATTTGGACCCAAAAATGCCAACCATGACTAACTATCACATGGTTCCTCACACTTACAACAATAGGGAACTTAGGTTTAGGCATTCACATCGAAATACACTTATCACAAATAAACCTCGATTGGTTCTTCATGTTAGAGAACCCGTTCGACTACCCTTTATCCACCTTCATCTCATAGTTGGTGGTATGATTCTGATGATTCTAATCCATATTATTTTTATTCCTCTCACTATTCTCGATGATTCTAATTTGTGTTATTATTTTGATTCCCCTCAGTCTTCTGATGATTCTAATCCATGTTATTCTTCTAATTCCCCTTAGTCTCCCAATTATTCTAATCCATGCTATTATTAAGATTCCCCCATCAAGTCTCCCTAAGCCTCATCTCGGTCAAATTTATTCTAAGGAATAATCAGTCACCTAAAGGAAATTTTCCTTCTCTAAGAATTTGTGTCACCAAAAATTCTACCCATTATTTTTCTAAATCAACTCCTGACTCGTGGTCCTCCCTTTCTTCATAAGAATCCCTTTACAATTGGCCTAAAGACATCTTCCTCCTTTGAAGATACGCGTGACTCAAAATTCTTCTAATCAATCATCCAAGTTGACACCTACATTGCAATCCACTTGACTGAAAATGTGAGCCTCTTTGTCTACCTTCACTATGTCATCTTCTAGGCAAACCTATATCAATGTATTCACAAATCCATGTCTTCTTCCACTCGTGAGACATCCCAAAACAAATTTACTTTGTCTCTCAAGTCATCTTCTTTTATCAATAAAAATCCAATCCCTCTTTGGCTCTTGGGCCATTTTGAACATACCTTATTATATATTCATCAATCTTCTAAAGATTGATGTTTACATCCATGTCAAACCATTCATAAGAAACAATGTGTTAAGATATATTTTTGAATGCACTATCCAATTCCTTTTTGGACATAATAAGGTTAATCCTTCCCCTCATCTACATCATAAAACATCTTCTAAATCTTCCACACCTATTGGACCCCTTTCTTCCAATCATCCTACTATGATTGAAGAACAAAAACCCATACCAATCGATTTATTTCAGAATAAAGAAGAAATTGAAGAATTCATGGGGATACACGATGAAATTCCTTTAGAGGATCATTATCCAGGACTCTCTTTTGACCTTGATGCATTCATGTATTGTGGGGAAGAAGTTGATTCCTTTTTTTAGAAAATAGAGGAAGATCCTAAGATCATCAAACTTGATCCTCCTCTTATTCTTTTGTCTTCACATTCCCAATTACAAGGAGAAATGCTTGGTCTGTCATTGATCCCTATCATATCTTCTCATCACCCCATCATTATTTACATATCAAAATTCCTCAATCACAATCTCACCTTATGTCACCTCCTGAGTAGCCCATCATCTTCTTCTATATGTGGGCCACCTCCTAATAGCCCTTCATCTTCTATTTTTGGGTCACCTCCGGGTAGCCCATTATCTTCTATTCTTGGGCCATGTCCTATTACCCTCTCATCTTCTAATATTATGCCACATCCTAAGTAGTCCCCTAATCTTCTATTCTTGGGCCATGTCATAGTAGCCCCTCATCTTCTATTCTTGGGACAACTCCTAGTAGCCCCTCATCTTATATACTTGAGCAATGTCCTAGTAGTCCTTCATCTTCCATCTATAGCACACATTTTGGTAGTAATTCATCTTCCATCTATGAGAAACCTCCTTTTATCCCATTATCTTCTATACTTGGGCCACGTCCTAGTAGCCCTTCATCTTCTATCTATGGCTCACCTCCTAGTATCCCATTCTCTTCCATCCTTGGGCCACATCCTAGTAGTATTTCATCTTCTATCTCTATGACTCACCTTCCCGGTAGCCATCCTCTTCAATCCTTGGACAATATCCTCTTCATCTATCATATCATCCTTCTATTAAAAACCATGGAAATCCCACCATTATCCCTAATATTCCTATAATCAATCCTAAACATCCACTTTCTTTTCCCACTTCTTAGGATCATAAAAATCATGCATTAGTTGGTATGAAATATAAACAATTTCTTCATCAAGATAAGATCAAAAATACTAAGAGATCTAAAGATTTAAGTAAATCCAACACCCAAAAATTTAAAACTCAAATGCGATTCAAGAATGCACACAAATGCAAATTCCAAGTATGGCACAAAGTGCAAAAATATATGGATAGAGAACTTAAGATCCCACATAAAAATCAATGTTTCAAGATAATTTGCAGCACTCACTTATCGAGTATGATCTCACCACGGTCATCGATATTGGAGATAATATAACTCTTGATAAGAAAAAACTCTTGGTCTCCCTTATTAAATAAATCACAAACATCATTGTTGGCTCTTATCATGTAGAGTGAAATTTTTGGTCCTAACTTCCCAATCATTCATCTTCTCCCTTCCCATTTTTCCCTTTGCAAAACAATCAAAAATAAAAAAATACAAAAATACAAACAAAGAAATAAAAAAACATTATAAAAAAATCAAAGGTAAAAAGATCAAACATTGCAATTAGGTATTGCATACACATAGACATTATTTCTTCCCTTTATTTCCATTCCTCTGCGATTCATATACCATGTTCATCCATTTGATGATATTTTGGTTGGTCTATTCACACTCATTTTGTGACATTTATCTCTATAGTATCCATTTGACCTTGGTCTTTCATCACCTTGGTAAATTAAAGAATGATTGACTTCTTAGAGATCCTATCACTATTTACATCTAATAAACTTGTTGCGAAAACCTTTTGGCTGTATTTTTGAAACTAGCCAATGTCATCATCACAATCACTTCCATATCCTTCCATCAAGCCATCAGTGGTTCTTAACCCCTCATCAAAACAATTGAGAGAGATGAAATATTTTTAGAAAGCAAACAAATCAATCAAAAAATCAAAAATCAAAAGAAAAACAATATATAACTCTCTTGGGGTATTTCTAGTATCTCTACTAAGGCTATGGATGCCTTTGGTAGCGCATAGAGAAATTATGTGACTAGAACAAAATACATCTCTGTCAAGGTATGGATGCCTGGTTGGAAGTGTAACAATGTACATCTATCCTTCTACCCTCCATTCACAAATCACCTATCAAAATAAATCATTCCTTCACATTTGTCGGTATATCTTCACTTGTTGGCCATCAAATCTTCCTTTTAAGAAGTAATTAATTTCCATGTGCACACATTGGATCTCGATGAAAAAACATGATTAGTATGTTACCAAGTGTTTTTGGACCTTGTTCAAAAAATTTATTTAGTTTTTATCTTGTCTCACAATTTTTCCTTTGACTAATCACCTTTTCATTGCAAGGCTTCTAGCTACATTTTCCATATCCTTCCATAACATTCACACTATTCTTCTTCGCTTTTTCAAAAATCCATGTGTATAAGATTGCATTTTTACCATGTTTACGGGAACCTTTGTCCCCTATTAATAAACAATGTTCCACTTCTATCTATCATCTTTTTCTTTGTCATTTTGCACCGGAGGCATGATCACTCCTTCTTAACACTTCATTATTTTGAGTTCATCATCATGTTGAACATATTCGTCTTGGACTTGATCCGACTTATCTTATTCTCGTATATACGTGCAAGATATTCCCTTGTACATTATCACCTCTCATTCGGGCATCTTTGCATCTTCATTTTCCTATACATAGCTTTAGAAAAATTTCAGAAAAACCTAAAAGAAAATTTTCAAAAATCATTAAAAATTCATAAAAACAAAAATCCTATCAAAAATTGGTAAAAAACATGCCACGCAGCTGAAGCATTTATCGGACACATTATCCTCAAACATTGAAATTTATCTACCAAATATTTCTTTGGTCCTCAATTATTCTCACAAACAACTCATGGATCATTTGGATCTACCTCCATTAACAAAGTTGGTTTTCTTCTTACTATGTTTGTACTCCCTTGCACAATGAGTTTCTTGGTATTGTTTCATAGTGCATGATTTATTTTTCATAGGACCCCTATGTCCTCCGTATATTCACCTCGCATGTATCCTTGCTTGGGGTTCCATTTTTAACCCTTTTCGTTAACTTGAACATTTGGGAACTAAATCTCGATAACAAAAACATTGGTGTAAGTGTCTTGAACATAATTTTTTTTTGAGTATGTGTCTTTGTACATTTTTCCTGTCGGGTTATCTTGTTTACTTTCTCGTATTGCATTATGTTATGTATGTTACATTGAGTTAGTGTTTTAGCAATGAAAAAATGTTAGTATTATAGCTTTTCATGTTATTTTACACTTTTTTTATATGCTTATATTATAATAAAGGGCCGATGACATACATCATAAATCAAATTTATGAAACAAAGTTGCTCTTGAGCTAAGATGGATGAAAGCTATTTCCATTCTCTTTGTCTTCATTCTTCTTCATTATCATGTTCTTCATTATTATTTTCTTCAACAACACCTGGGGCAATATGGATTATATTTATCCCCCTCCCCATCCTTGTTTCTTCTATCCATTTCCTTCATCTTTTTGAGCGTCGATCGACCTCTTTCATCACCCCATCAACACTAAAAAGAAATCTACTAAATTTTCTTCTATCCCTTCAAAAAAATTTACTTGTCTTTAATTGTCTACTATCTTTGAAGTGACTTTTCTTACGCCAACCTAAAGAGGGGAAAATGTAGACACTTTAAATTTGCCTTTCATAGTTCTAATACTAAAATTGCACTAATTACCCTCTTTCCCGTCATTTCCATAATAATTAGCATTTTTTCACTAATTAGCTAACATTATCCTTATTATTCATTAATTAATTAACCCTTCCCCATTTTGGATGCCAATTAACAACCTTTATTTATGTATAATCCACTTCTAAGTGATTAATTAAACATTATTAGTTAATTACGCCTTCTATTTTAATCAATAAATCTTTTTTATCGGTTAAAATCCATCTCTTACATCCCTCAATTCATGGTAATTTTCCTCTAAATCCTCTCTAAATAGCTTCTACAAGCTTATCCATACCTATTAATTAGTCACATTTGATCAATTAAACCCCTCTCAACTCTCATAAAGTGCACCTCCTTTATTAAACATGCATATCCTTTACATTTTTCTTTGGATTTATCCAACATCCACCAAATTGCAAGCCTAGCCTAAACATGTAAGCTATATAAGGAACCCTCCTCCTTCCCTTTCTTCTTACACCACACTTTGATTAGTGAAACTGTTTTCTATTTTTTCACCCCCTGTAAAAAATAGAACAACTTAGACTCATCATGACATGGAGTAAAGGCCGTGAAGAGTGGGAGATAGCCACGGAAGCATTTCAACATGCCATAGATGAGAAGCATTTAAGCAAGATGTGACTAAGAAAATAAAGCTTTCAAAATCAGGAAAGCCACGAGATATGATAGAATTCCACTAATTTAAGAAAAGGAACCAAAAATGATATATCAAAGCCACACTCTTATGGATGAGGTCACGGGTCAAAGAAGAAGAGATGGAAAAGGCATGAGTTAAAAGAATACACACAACACCGCAAAGGAAAAAATGTGGAGGGTTAACAAAGGCCACGGCATGGAAAGAAATACCATGGAAATAAAAATCCATGGTAAACATGAAGATCGAGATGTGGAGGTAAAAACCACACAAAACTAAAAGGAGAAGCCGCATATTGAAGAAAAATGATAGTTTTTGCAGGAGACTAAAAGTGCCATAACTTTTGATTGGATGATCCGATCTTTGCAAACTTGATATCGATGGAAAGGTCTCAATGTCCTCTTTACAATGGAAATTGGATTTATTAATTTTACTAAGGATTGATAAGTGGAAAGGTGTAATACTTATCCAACACGTAAAAAGGTGTAGTTTTAGGTGACACAACTACCAACATTTAATGCAGTATGGGTGCCCAACAAGGAAGATGGCATGTGACAGTGGATAACCAGAGGTGCCCAACTTTCTCAAAAAATTATTTCTTGCTATTGGTGGTTGGGAAATTTGAAATCTGATTTCCCTCTCCTTTTTCCTTTCCTTCTCTTCTTCTTTTTCTATAAATGTAAGAGCTCGACTCATTAAAACATATCTCTCTTTTGTTGTAACAACACCATGTCAAAATGGTGTTCAAATTCCCATATGTTTCAGATATTGGACATGGTATTTGCAAGGCATTTTATCTTTTTCCATGATTGTAACCAATTGTTCATCCTTTAGAAATAAAATCGGTGTTGTGGCTATCTTTCTACCCTAGTCTCACATTTTATTTCTCCTTGCCTCTCTGTTTACATTTCTTAGCATGTTGTGTGTTCCCTCTTACTTAAGCTCCATTTCATGTGTTTTTCATGTGAATAAATCCATATCTATGTCGTTCTTTTATGTGGTGATATCGTTCGGCCTTTCTCCCATGTTTTCCCTCTTTCTATCACCTTCGTGGAGAGTGATCAACCCTTTTTGGTGTTATCACCTTCTTTAGCTTAGGATTTACCCTTTTCGCATCTCCTTCTATCCATGGTCCCTTAGAAAATTTAAGTTAGGATTTATTTTTATTTTTAGGTGTAGTGTTAACATTAGGATAGTTAGAGGAAGTCAGCCTTCTCCAGAGGTCTATCTCAGTTTGTAGGTCCCACAATTGAGAGACAATCCCATGTTGCCTCAGAATTCTTGGTCATTCACGATCATATCCAGGGTGTAATTTTGAGCTCCAACGAAACCTATAGGCATTTTGATTTGAGCATTCTCCATTGTTTTGGAATAGCTTCTTCATCTCTTGCATCCATTCTCTCAAATTGAGTAGTATGGGAAGATCCAAATATGGCTTTGTAGCCATTTCTTGGTGAGATCTCATCCTCATTCTTGAGATAAACAATTTTTATTTATTTCTTAATGATCTAATTAGGTTCATATTTTGAGTAGTAATCACAAAAGAGTAGGAATGACTTAGCATTAGGTGATTATTTTCATGTTTATGCATTAGAAGTAGTTATTTCCTTTAAGCTCTTATCATGATGTTAATGGTATATTAATTTTTATTTGAAGCTACTTGGTGTTAGTTTCATTTATATTATCTTAATTAGTTTAGCATGTATACAATGAGTCATCAATGGGTTAGACGAGAGGAAGTTGAATGAGGTGCACAACCATTAATTTTTCAAAGATGGAGTTGTATGATTATCCAAGAGGAGTATAATTGGGGGTTGGTCTAGGATCCCTTTGTGGAGGTTTAATGTGGGATGTATATGTGGATGAATACTTCACTATGATAGCATTAAATGTGCTTTTAATAGAGTCATTATGGGTGGATGACACGTCGATGACTTTGTAAAATCAATTTTGGTTTATTAGATTGAATCTTGCAATGGCCTTGCTCAAGGCTACAAAGTTTGAGTTTACGATCCATGGTGAATGCCTCTTTGAAGGTTTGGAATGATTTTATTTGAAGAGTAGAGTAAATATGCTTCATGCAAGACCATGAAAATATTTCAATCAATTCATCTTATGGAAGGGAGAAGGAAAATTGGTGCTTATGCCACTTCATATAGCAATGAAATCTACAATATATTCATCATCAAACTTTCTAATGGTGTAGAGGTTTGTGATGGTGATTTTATGTGCAATGTTAATTAAAAAGTTTTCTAGAAATAGTTGAGTGATTTGGGTGAAGGAATATAGTGAATTTTGTGGAATGTCATTATACCAATCCAACGTGGGACCAACCAATGACATAGGGAAGGTGTGGAACATAAGGTCTTGGTCATGAGAAATGAGGTAGCATACATGCCTAAAGGCATGAAGGTTCTATTTTGGATCCTCTTTGCTATTGAATTTAGAGAATTTTGGTATCTCCCAATGTGGGGGATAAGGCTTTACGGGGACTGATGGATTGATAGGTTCGTTATAAATCTGATCCTAGGAAAAGGGGGTCTTGGATCCCAAGGTAATAGCTTTAAGGTTGGCCATTCTACTTAATAACACATGCATGGGATCATTGGATGTATGGGGATGAGAAATTGAAGGATGAGGTTATGGAATATATGAAGTAGATGGGTTAGGTTGGGAATGAGGTTGATATGTTTGAGGATGAGTAGGTGTTTGTGGAAGTAGTTGATAAGGGGGATGTTGTTGAATGGTTGAGAATAAATATTTTGTGATACGGAGGTTGTTTTGGGAGTTGAGGATGTAGTAATATTGATGGGATTATGTTGGTTGTTGAGTGGTAGGGATCTTGGATTGATTTTGTATGGGATGAGTTGAGATATAAGTATGGGCTAGTTGAGTTGTTTGAGTTGATTGACTAGGAAGTATGTAAAGGCACTTCAAAGAGGAGGTTGATGGGTTTGGGTTGATTTAGAAGGATGGGGTTGTGAAGTGATGAAATTTACATGGAAATGGGAGGTAGAGATAAGAGGTAAAGTTTTGTTATGCTATTCAGATGGAGGGGAAGTAAACGAGACTCTTGTAGTGATTGGATAGAGTACTAATAACCATAGTAGATGAGGAGGTGATAGGGATAGAATAGGTGATAGAAATGTTAATACGAGAAAAATTGGGGGAATTGGGCACCACTGATTGATTGGTTTGGTGAGTGTGGGAGTCATGCTCTTTTTGAGCTATCGTTACCTCATTCATGGATCTTGGGAATAATATGGTGAGTTGTGAGGTAAGAACCTCTGTGGACTTTGAGTGAGGAGGATAAGGATAAATTTGTTGGAGAGGAGGACCATCGATGGGGAGATGGGTATCCCTCCTAGTAAGGTAATCATGGAGAGCTATGGGGTTGGCATCAAGGAGTTATTGGAACTCCTGCACCCATGAGGGATGGTAGGAGGTCCAAAAGCTCCCATAGAAGTGGCAGATGGGGTGTAGCCAGTCTAGATGGGACCGAGTGGTGATAAAGGAAGGGAATAATTTTTAAATGGGCATTTGGATAGCCTGAGACTCTTGAAGAGGGGGAATGGAAACCATAGGTTGAGTAATTGCGAAGAGGTGACCAAAGGGGTGGAAGAAATGATAGAAAGGGCTGAAGTTTGTTGGGAAACAATAATAGAAGTAGGAATGTTGTTAGATGTCATGGTTTGTTCCATTTTTATTTCTTGAGAACATGTAATAATGAGCATGAAACAAATAATAAAACAAGAAACTATGCTGATTTTTAATTACTCCAAACAAATCATGCAGTAGAGTTTAATTATCTTGATTATTAGAAAAATACGAGCAAGAAGGAAAAATGGGCTTAAAGGGAGCTTAGGAATGGCCAAACTATGGATGGTTTCAAATTTTTTTGATGGAGTCCTTGATATACCCAAAGATACATGAGGATTGAATCTATGATAACTATTGATACGAGGCCTAATATTAGAGCTTACCTCTACAATTCATGCACCACAACAATAAGGGTGAGGGTCACTTAGCCAATATACTAATATCCAAATTTTTTTAACGCGATTAGAACACCACGGTGGCTTTCCTATTGGGTGATGAAATCCCAATAGTTCTACCTAGAAGAAGATGTTTAAGATGTGTAGTTTTGATGTGTGCATTTTGGATGTGTGTGATAAAATTTTATGCAAATAATTAACCTCCTAATTAGACTATATTTCCAAGAAAATATGAAGGTTATTTTTAGGTCCAAAATGAAGTGTTATATTCGATGAAGACACTTAGACAAAGAAGGAAAAATGATGCAAAAAAGAAAATAGAAAAAATGAGGAATACCTGGATAACACTTTTTCTTTTTAATTTTTATTTTTAAAGCAAGATATTTAATCCAAGCAAAGAGATCCACCACGCATGCAAGAAAGAAAAACTTCTACCCACGAGATTAGTAGAAAAGATATAGAAGAAAAATGGAAATGAAAAATAATGAAAAGACTCACCAAAGAAGGGTGGGTCCCACCGAGCGTGCCAGAATGTTTAACCAATTTCATTTTCCTTGTTTCAAATTAGTGAAATAAAAAAATAAAAGTAATTTCAATAATGTGAGGGTTTAAGGCTACCTCGGGATGAGACGATAATGGATATGGGCACAAAAGAAACAAACTCCTCGCAAGAAGTTAGATGACATGCACAACAAAGAGAACTCAATAAATAAAATGATTAGTAGTTAGATAAGTGGGTTTCCTGACAATGTCAGTCTCGAGAACTGAAAACTTCCTTGGATGGATGTCAACCCACTTTTTGATAAAGGATAAATAAAATAAACTACGAATAAATCATATGAGACAGAAAAGACGTGATCCAACATGGTTATTTTATACATGATTATAAAATAAAGATCCTCCTTGGTTGATATGGTTCGGATTTGGTCCATATTGTTTTCCCTTTACATGTTGCATGATATCATCCAACCACCGATTGATTTGGTCCATGTCTCCTTTAGAGGTCATCTCGGATTGTACATTTCATAGCTCATACTCAAGTTGGCTCACCTTATGATCAAATGAGGTAAAACCTAGTGCTAAAGAATTTGTATCTACCCCTTCGAATCCATCTCTTCAATCACTACCCCATCTTTATCGGGGTTTTACCCGAGTAACCAGATTTTTTTACTCTTGTGGAAGGCCCCACCATGATGTAAAACCTTAGGGTTTAGGGTTTCGATAAAAATTTTCCAAATAGGAAAAAATAGATAATATACTAATACTATTGTTTTGAGAGCTTTACGAAAATGTAAAGAGCTTGAGAAAATTCCACAATTTGCACCCTAGGGAGTGATTTTATGAAAAAACCTCAATTTGTAATAACTTTTGCAAACTAAATTAAAAATTCTAAAATTTTTAGGGAACCATACTTGAAATTTTTCACAACTCTGGTAAAAATATCTCCCACCAATTCTCTCTGGTTTGCAATACATGGCGGAAACAAAAAAATTAGGGTTTTTTGCCCTAATTTTGGCCCAGATCGCAGCTCTAATACCACTTGTAATGAAATTACTTATATAATTCAGATTATGAGCAGCAATATAACACCAAATAACAAAATATTTCAGAATAATGATCTCAATATGCAATTATAATATATTCTCCACTTCGAGGGGGCAACCTCCAAACCATAAAATAGACTCAAATGCTCCAATGATGATTCATCTACTACCTACAATCCCCTATATATACTACTCCTATGTTATGGCCATCACCAAGTCTGATCTACTAAGCATGAGAAAGTATAAATGATATAATAAAATGATATGGTAAGCCACATTTCGGCTACTCATATCCTAATATAAGCAATAGGTTAAGGCGTAGCATGCCCTTCCCCTTCAAACCAACGTTGTCCTCAATGTTGAATAATTCTGGATGTTGTTGCAAAAACCTTCATCCTCCTAGGTTACATCTTCTATGCTCAGATTATTATACTTCATCAAATATTCCTTAATGTCTCTGGTTCTCACCTCTTAAGTACGTGTTTGCAGAATCTTCTCTAGCGCCAAGATGATTCTTCCTTCCTCATCAAGTTTTGGTAACTTTTTCTGGGCTTCAAATTTCTATCTAATAACCTTCTTCAGGAAGGAAACATGGAATATTGGGTGTATGCGTGAAGATGGAGGCAACTCTAGTTTATAAGCAACCCTGCCAATCTTTTGTAGAACCTGATAAGGGCCATAATATTTAGGAGCAAAGTTGTTGTCCTTTTTATGTTTCTTTAGGGACATCTTCTTATAAGGCTAGAGACGTACAAAAACCCAGTCACCAATTTCAAAATGTCTTTCACTACGGTGTTGATCTACTTTTTTTTTCATCATGTTTTGTGCCAATGCTAAATTCTCCTTCAAACTATCCAAAACTGTTGTTGATCTTGAATGTGTTCCTCAACTTCTCTAACCTTAGTTTACACCCTCAAGGAAGAAGTGATAGAAGGTGGATGGTAACCATATAATGCTAAAAATGGGGTTGTTTAAGAAGAGGTATGAAAAGATGTGTTTTAGCACTATTCTGCAAGTGGTAGCCATTTAATCCACCTTTCCTACTTATCTCGATACAAAACAATGTAGATACCCCTCTAAGCATTTTTCGACCACTTCCATTTTCCCATCGGTTTGAGGATGATAAGATGAATTGTGAGCTAACCGAGTACCCAAACATGAAAATAATTCCATCCAAAAATTACTTGTGAAAATAGGATCACGGTCACTTGCAATTATCTTTGGGGTTCCATATAGCCGTTGAATTGTCTCCAAAAATAGCTCAGTGTCTTGGCTGCAAATGGATGTGATAGGGCACCAAAATGGGAATATTTCATGAGCCTATCCACAATCACCATAATAAAATTCTTACCCTCCGAACAAGGCAATCTGGTGATGAAATGCCCGGAGACTTCCTCCCATCTCTCGGCTAGGAATTGGTAAGGATTGCAACAAACTTGGTGTCTTAATTGTTTCCCCTTTGTTCGTTGGCACACTAAACACTCGATACAAACTATTGTACATCCCCTTGAGCACTTCCCGAAATAATTCTCTTTTTATTTTATGATGTCTTGAAAACCCGAGTTTCCTCCAACAGGTGAGGCATGTAGCTCTGTAAGAATCTTATGCTTCAACTTAGAATCTTTACTCAAGTATAACTTGTCCTTATATCATAACGCATTACCTTTCCTCTCAAATTTGTTAGATGTTATAGACCCTTGCTTGATATTTTGTATCGGGAATGTGTATCCTTGTCTTGATCCCATTCCAATCTGCTTCATCCACCCAATCGGTCATCAACATGGACATTCCACATAGTAAGGCATCTGCAGGATGTATCCCTTCTAGAAAATACGTCAACTACTACATTTTCTTTTCCCTTTTTGTATATGATTTCAAAATCATAACCCAACATTTATGCTACCCAATTTTTTTGTTCCTCGATTATAACCTTTGATCCAAAAATTATTTAAGACTATCATGATCAGTTTTTACCTCATGAGATAGGGCCTCCATTGCTTGACCGCATGAAGAATAGCCATCATTTCTTTCTCATAGACATGTTTGAGAAGATATTTTCCTTTGAATTGATGAATCTTAAATGCAATTGGTCTTCCTTCCCACATTATAAATACTCCCAATCCTGATCCTAAAGCATCACATTCAACAATGAAGGTTTTTGAGAAGTTGGGAGCACAAAACAGGGTGCTCCACATTGCTTCCTTTAGTTGCTTAAAGGATTTAGTGGCTACATCTATCCAATGGAAGGAATCCTTCTTTAACAATGTAGTGAGTGGGGTTGCTTTATTCTACCATATCCCCACACAAATTTTTGTAGTACCACTGTTAGTCCTAGGAAGCCACAAAGATTTTTGAGAGTTACGGGACTTGGCCATTCCACCATATCTTTGATCTTCGAGGATCAAATTTGACACCTTCATGGGATACAATGTGACCCAAGTACTCTACCTCTTCTACACCAAAATAAAATTTGGATGGATTTGAATAGAGATTATGTTTCTCCAAAACTTCCAACACTTTATTTACATGTTGTAAGTGTTCTTCCTATGTATTACTACAAATTGGTATGTCATCAAAGACAACTAATAAAAATTTCCTTTAAAATGGCCTAAAACAAAGTGTTCATCAAGCTTTGAAAGGTTGAGGGAACATTTGTAAGACCAAAAGGCATTACCAAAACTCATAATGGCCCTCATGAGTCCTAAAATCCGTTTTATGAACATCTTCCTCTCTTATTCTAATTTGATGGTACCCTAAACGAAGATCTAATTTTGTGAAATAAATAGCACCATGCAATTCATCAAGTAAATAATCAATTAATGGAATAGGAAACTTATCTTTGATGGTGTACTTGTTGAGTTCTCGGTAATCTGGACACATCCTCCATGTTTCATCCTTCTTATGTACCATGACCACTAGGAGAAGAATATGCACTCTAGCTATGCCCGATGATACCCGCCTTGAACATTTCATGTACCATTTTCTCGATCTCGGTTTTACGGGAATATGGGTATTTGTATGGTTTGATGTTAGGTGTTTGGCTCCCAGAATCAACCGAATGGCATGATCATGATCCCTAACTGGTGGTAGTCCCTTTGGAATTTCATTAAAAATAAACGAGTGAGCATCATTAATCTTCTCAAGATCGGGTGGCATTGAAGACTCGTATTTTGTACTTCTATGGAAAATAAAGTTTCCATAAATCCATCAAATCTTTTTTTGAGAACCTTTTGCATCGATGATAGATAATAATCTATGGTGACTTATCTACCATCCCATTCAATTGTAGTGTTCTTCCATCTAAATGAAATTGCATGACCAATTCTTGGAAATTCATCTCTATAGTACCTAAGGTTGTGTTGGTCCGAAAATCTGTCGCGTGGGCAGATCTATGGATAGACGAGCCAACAGTGTTGCAGGGCTTAGCCCCTCTTTGAGACAGCAAAGCGAAACTGGTTTATTGCTACTTCTACTAGCAGGAACCTATGCAAGTCTCACAGATTCTGCCTTCGGGGTTGGGATCTCATCCCAGTAGAGTGTTCCAGGCTGCGAAAAGAAAGGAATGAAAGAGAGAGAAGAGAAAGAACAGCTCCGAAGGGAGAAAAGAAATGAATTCCAAAGCAGAAGGGTCAGAAGATCTATGCTTTTAGTTTGGTAGTAAACAGAGCCAAACCTACTTGCATAAATAAACAAAGCAATACTGATAAACAAATGACGGAAAAGTAGATATGAATCTAATGATCAAACACATACGAGATCTAACGTAAGAAAGATCTAATGTATAACACACTATTGAGCACAAAGTCTCGAACAATTGTATTCTTGTTCTTTTACATTCTAAAGAAAGCTCAAAGTCTTTCTCTCCTCACTTCTATTTCTATCTCGAAAATGTTCACTGTTGAATACAACAAGTATTCTTGTATTTATAGAAGATGAGGGAGAGAGAAGGCAAAATGGAGCCAACCACTTATTTACAAGATATTTACAAAATATCCAAAAGTCATGTTGACTTTGACCACTTGGATGGATGACATCATCCCATGATGCAACATGGATGATGTCATCATTTGTGCCAACTTACTTCGGATATTACGGAAAGAAAGTCGAGAATAGAGAGGAGAAGAAGAAGAAGAAGAAGAAGCTATTCATCATCATCATCCTGCGGCCGAAAAGGGGTTGCTTGTTTACGTGCTTTGCTTTCGGTGATGAGATGTGGAACCGAGCGCCAGTATTCCAAGAACTTGCTGATCATCGGCCCAAATTGATCCTGTGATGGATCCTTGTGCCGTTCACTGATTGCTTCGCAAGTCTCCCGCTCGTCTATGAGCTTTTCCGGGAGTTTGGAATAATCTTTACCCGCCTCGATTAGGGATCCGATGAAGTCCCTACAGGCCAGTAGGTTGTTGATGGATTCGATGTCGAACGTGACTTCTGGCCCTATCCCTTGAGAAGCTATCTCCTTGAAAACCCGGATAGTATCATCAGCTGATCTCAAGGTGAGGGAAGGAGTGAGCAACCCTGGAGTCATAGATAGAACAATTTTCTCCATTTGATGCATTGCATCCAGGGCCTCTTCCTTTACCTTGTCTATCTTTTCCAAAACAAACTCCAGCTGATCTATCTGATAGTCCAAAGTGGACATAGTTTTGTTGAGGGCCCTTGGATGGCCGAAGACTCCGAACTTGACCAGATCTTCGACTGAACAATCGAACATTTGTTGGAAGGTCTCGTGTTGGAGTCTAGCATGTTCTAACTCTTCTGATATCGGGCCTGCTAATGCTTGGAGTTCCTTATTCGCCTTCTCGATGTTCAGGTATAAACTGATATACTCGGCGATTACTCTTTCGCTATCCTTGAGGATCTGACTCCTCCAAGCAGAAACAGCCATGCCCTGCTCGCCGATCTTTGAATATTCATTGATCTTCTCCTGACTGAGCAGCTCAGGAGTCTCGGCAGCAGTTGTGGGAGGTGCACTTCCCATCTTCTGTAAGGCTTGAAGCAGGTATTTATTCTGCTCCTTCAGTAGCCTCTTTTCTTCCTTTGTTTCTTGAAGCTTTTCGCAGAGTGCATCAACTGCGGAAAGAGCTTCCCCCTGGAGACTTTCTGAGGATGTCCCCATTGTGACTTGGGTCACGGTGAAATCTGTTGGAGACAGATCTTCTTTCTCTTTGAGGGGGTTGGGGTATGCTATTTCCATGACTCTCTCACCTGCAGCGCTCTTTGAGAAGCGTGTAACCGGCTTGTGCTTCTTTGCTCCTTTAGCCGGAATGACCGAAAAGTCCATCGGAGCGATGGGGACTTTCCTCTTTTGTTGGCTTAGCTACTGAGAGATCCAAGCTGGTCCTATAGAAGAAGGACCGAGACAGAGGGGGAGGCAGCAATGGTAGAAAGAGGGGAAAACGTGGAGACACGTGGGGCGGCATCGAAAGAATAGCCAAGACATGCTCACGGGAGGAAGGGAAACCGTAATGCAGCAGAAGAGATAGGAAGTGAAGGGAGCTCGGAGATGAGGGAAGAAATGGAAGAAGACAAATCAGCAAGGGAGGAGAAGATAGATGAAGAGGCGGGGAAAGAGTAGAAGAAGGGGGCGGAGGACACAACCAAAGGAGTGGTTGCTTGAGTCACTCGAGGAGGGAAGGAAGAGAAGAAGAAGGGATAGAAGGGACCTCTGAAGTTGTAGCGATGCCGACATCCTGGGTGGATGGGCGTATAGGACTATCCTCTGTCAATTCTTTCTCTGGCGAATCCAGAGTTATTACTTGTTCAGGCTCTGAAGGAAGAGGACTTTCAGGGGCTTCCTCCTGAATGGTGCTAGGTTCACCTTCGGCACCTTTGCCTTTCAGCAGCTTCTTTGACCTTGGAGGTGTGTTGCCCAAAGGGGAAGTCATGAAATCTACCCCGAGGTAGATTAGTCCGTTCATGCGGCACCAATGCTCCATTCTCCGCATAGTTTCTTTTACCCTCTCCTCAATTGTTTGAGGAGCCTTACTTCTGTCAATGTCCGGGAAGGGCCAATCATCCCCTTCTGTGTCATTATACACTTTGTCTACTTCGTCTTCCGTGGTTTGGAAGCCTTTTGGGACAATGGCCACTCCGTATTGGATGATTTCCGTTAATGCTAAGCGAGAGTGATCCTTTCTTCTGAGTTCTACCTCATGGAGAACGTCAATGTAGATATCCTCAATCTGAGGGACATGAATTGGATCAAGCTTAGCCCTTGGTAGACAGCCCCTAGGGTCGAATGTAGGCCTTGCTGGGAAATCATGCTTTAGGTTGAGCAATTCTAGCTCAGCAAACATCTCCTTTGCCTTGTGATAGCTGGAGCATGTGTAACGGCCTACTGTGAGGGGGAAAGGAGTTCCGCCCTTCTTTCTCTTGAGGCACTTTTCATGGTATGTGACGAGCTGTCTTGACATTTCCAATAAAATCAGCTTTGGTCCAAAGATACCTTGGTAGCTGGTTGGCTCTCCCAAAAAGTTGGCAGCCCTTAGATAGGTGAACGTGGGAAATTGGGTGAACAAGGCTCCCCATTCCTCTCATGTGATCGCCACTATGTTCTTTGTCATCCTGCTATGAGTAAAATTTGGCCGCAACATGCACATGATGTGGTAGAAGAAAACATCATTGATTTTAGCAAATGAAGAGATACTATTCTCTAGCCTCAGCTCTGGATAGTAATCAAATATCTTGGCCTCGAGGCCATACTCCACTTCGGTTGAGCCACTGGTAATCCTTGCCGATGCTTTGCAGCGTAGACTACATAGGAGTTCATATGAAATACTCCGGTTGTGGCAAGTTCAGTTGTAGCTGCTCGAGATGGTGTCTTCTTGATTATTTCACCCAGTAAAGCGCGATCGGGCAAATTCTTATTCATTGTTTCTAGGTACCGCAGCATCCACTTATGGAAATAGTGGGCATCTGAAAGCCCGAAGACTCTGCTCAAGAAGGTGATAGAATCACTGAGTTCCTCTGAGAAATCACTTCGGTGGATAGTCTGAGGCCACCGGGTCACTACCTTCTTATTCTTTAGGTAGACCTCATTCATTAACTGCATGCACTGGCCTTCGTTGTCTTCCCAGGCCTTGATGCATTCCTGTTGGCTAACAGCCACGTAGTTCCGGTGGTGAGGAATGCCAAGCATCAACTCAAAATGGCGGGCAGTGAGGTTTATGACTACTTCGCCCTTGCTATTCTCGACACATCTCGTGTCTTTGTTGAAGGATTGTGCAACAACCATCATAAACTCGTTATTCACAGCGCTGACAGGGATTCCTCCGGCAAAGTGCAGGGCACTGCCTATTAGTTTGTCCATCCATGGACTTCTTGTAACCTTTTGAGTTCTAAGCCAGAACTCATCCATGTCAATGTGACCCAATTCAGAGTCCCGGACATCCATACTGCACTCAGCCTGTGATTCGGGCATCGACCTTCTGATATTTGTATTTCATCTCTTCTTCTGTTAGCTTTGCCTTTCCTCTTGGTTTGGTGGGCTTCTTGCTTGACGTAGACATGTGTTCTTTCGAACTCACCGCTGATCTTAAAATATAGCGAAAATTCCTTGAGCGGGTCCACAACACGACGAAAGCGACAGAGCGGCACAAATCCGAGAAAAAAATCACGTCTTTGACAAAAGAATGAAAATGACATTGGGCGCGCATGGGTATTTATAGAAAAACTGTCATTAATGTGCCACCAACCTTTTGAAATGGCGCATGGAAACGGCATTGTCGATAAGGTAAAGCGTCGCCCTTTGGCGCATGGAAGGAAATGGCAACAAGAATGAGCGCGCCTTTGGCGCACCAAATTCGTCGTCGACATGAAGTTATGTGCGCCCTTTGGCGCACCAAAACTTGGTGTAATAGGTATATTATGTGCGCCCTATGGCGCACCAAAAACTTACTCAACATCCTTTGGCGCACCGAAAGGAGTGACAACATGGAAAACCATGCGCCAAAGGCTTTTAAAGGGGCGCATCAAAACTTGATGTTGCAAGGCAAAACCATGCGCCTAGCCAAAAAAGGCTCAAAAAGACTAAGTTCAAAAACAGAATTTCCCGGGAAGGGATTTTACGATATTTCGAACGCGAAGGATCCCTAACGAGGGATCGAAGCAAAATTTTCGGTATGGTTATCGGTAAAATTGCCCTTGTCAATTTTACGGGATAACAGCTGGCTCCTTCTGGGGACTATCTCTGAGCAAATTCGGGGGTAGAGAATCCCAGATCACATGTGCCTATCCATTGGGTACGGAGTCAAAAACAAGGGGGACCGGAGGGAGAACAAAGGAAACACACAACAAACTGAAAGCAAACACACGACTAAAGCAAACACACGACTAAAATAAACTGTACAAAGAAGAGAGCAAGCTCTACTTCCTGAAGATCTTGAGATGTTGCCCGCTATAGGGAAGCGGGAGCTCAGCTCCATCCAGATATGAGAGATAGAAACTATTCTCTCCATTGAGTTGCTTGATTTTGAAGGGTCCTCTCCATAGGGAATCAAATTTTCCGTGCATGCCCTTTGGTTCTCTTCGCTTGTCCCAAAGAAGGACGAGATCTCCCACTAGAAAATCTCTCTGCTTGGCCTTCTTGTCAAAAAGCCTCTTCACTTGATTCTGATGTTCAGTGATCCTGTCGACCACCTTTACTCTCTTTTCTTCAAGTTCTGCCAAATACATGATTCTCTTTTCTAGAGAACTCTGAAAAGTTTCATCTTCGATTGCTCGTGCCAAGCGTAGAGCGAAGTTCCGGAAATGGGAAGTTCAAGATCGATGCCATATAACACTTGAAAAGGTGACATGCCGAGAGATCTCTTAGGAGTAATGCGGTCCGCCCACAAAGCATCGTACAAAGACTTGTGCCACATCCGCTGATTTTCATCTACTAATTTCCGTATGATGGTCACCAAGTTCTTATTACTGGATTCCGCCTGACCATTTCCCTGAGGGTAATAATCCGAGGCATGTGCTAAAGTTATTCCATATTCATAGCAAAAACTAATAACTTCCCGCGAAGAGAAGTTAGAAGCGTTATCAGCAACGATTTTGTCTGGAACACCGAACCTGACGATGATATTTTCTTTGATAAAACTGCAAACTACCTCAGAAGTGGCGTGCTTGACAGGTATGGCTTCCACCCATTTAGTGAAGTAATCCGTTGCTGTGAGGACATAGCTATGTCCAGCACTCGATTGAGGATTGAGTGCACCAATAAAATCAATTCCCCATTGCCTAAATGGTTCATTGATAATGACCGGCCTAAGGGGAAGGGCAGCCAACTTGGGCTTGCCGACGAATTGTTGACAGGGTTCACACTTTGCCACCCAGGTAGCCGCATCTTGAAAGAGCGTCGGCCGGTAGTACCTGGCTCGAATGATCTTGTGTCTTTATCACTAAGAAGAAAAAAATGGCCTCCAGGCTGAATTGTGAAAACTTTCCAGCAGTTTTACTTGCTTTGGGCTTGTCAACACATCGCAGAAGACACCGTCTATCCCGCTTATATAAACCGTCATCCCGAGATGACATACTTAGCTGCCCTAAGCTTTATAAAGCACGCTTTTCCTTTGCGGTTAGGTGCATCGGGCATTCGCCGTAGGTAAGGAAGAAAGCAATGTCGGAGTACCACTCATCACCTGGTCGCAATAAATAGGGAACCGCAGGCGGAGAATCGGGCTCCTCTAGAGGGCTTTGCTCTTTATCGGTATAATTCTCTCTTTCATCGGATTTTACGAACCCCTATTCTCACCATTAGCTGACACAGGCCTTTACCCCTTACCAGCTTGGTGGGTTTAATATCCAGGTCATATTCCTGGACTTTTGCGATCCAATTCCCTCTCAAACTTCCTAACTCCTGCTGAGTTAGAATTGATTTCACCGCGGTGTCGGGAACCAAAGACCACCGTATGCAAGTTCGAATGTAATACCTGAAATCCTTCACCACTTTGACAACGGCAAAGGCGTGTTTTTCCAGCTGAGTCATTTTCGTTCGTGAGGCTTGAGAGGAGAACTCATGAATGCGATTGGAGATTCAATATCCTCCGAGTTCTTTTGCATTAGGATTGCAGACACAGTATGCTCGATGCGTAGCTATACATAATGAAGTTCTTGGAGAAATCCGGACATACCAGGACCGGTGCATGAGCAACAGAAGTTTTTATCTCTTCAAACGACCTTTTCCCCTCTTCACTCCATCTGAAAGTGGGTGACCCTTTCATCATGTTCAGTATGTGGCGGGTCTTCTCAGCAAAATCAGGGACAAAACGCCTAAGAAAGTTCACCTTTCCGAAGAAAGAATGAACACCATTCTTGCTTGTAGGCAGAGTAAGGCTTTGGATAGCCTTAACTCTTTCGGCATCAATCTTCGTTCCTTCTTTGCTAACCACATGGCCTAGCAATTTCCTCTCAAACCCCAAAATGACTTTTTGGGATTTAGGAAATCCCATGTTCTCGGCACTTGGCCAATACTTGCTCCAAGTGATCATAATGATCACTTCGTAGTTTAGAGAACACGGTTAAGTCATCTAGATAAACTACGATGACTTTTCCCATCATGCCTTTGAATGCAAAGTCCATGGCCCGCTGAAAAGTGGCACCAGCGTTAGTCAGGCCGAAAGGCATCCTGTTATAGGAAAATGTACCCCATGGAGTAGTGAATGCTGTTTTGAATTGATCTTCAGGCGAGACTTCAATCTGATTATAGCCTCGAAAAACCATCAAGCATAGACAGCATTTCTGATCCAGTCACCGCTTGCAGAACTTGATCCATTATGGGAAGAGGGTAGTTGTCTTTCAGCGAAGCTTGATTTAAGTTTCGGAAATCTACGCAGATGCGTATTTCACCGTTTTTCTTGCGTACCGGCACAATGTTCGCCACCCAAGTGCTGTGATGGATAGGGAAGATGATTCTTGCGTCCAAAGATCTTCCTCAATTTCAGCCGAATGGTGCCGAAATCTTGGGATTATAATGCCTTTGCTTCGACGGAAGGCTTTGGCATCTTCTTTCAAATATATCATCTTGCCGAACGTCCTTTGGCTTGAAGGACTTTAAATCTGCATAGGACCATGCCAATACATCCATATATCTTTTCAGCAACTTGACAAATTTCCGCTTTTCTTCTGGCGTGCAACATTTCCCGATGTTCACGAATTGCGGGTGTGCCTCAGAACCTATATTGACTGGTTCTGTCTCTGGAGATGAGTCAGGATCATCTCGCCTCTTCTTTTTCACAAAACGATCATGTCTGTCAAACAGGCGCTCCAGAGAAACCAGGCCCTTTGGGATTTTATTTCCTTTAAGCTGACAAATGCCATCGTTCTCCTTTGTTTCGTGGTTTTGACCGTTGATTGATTCACGGCATGTAGAGGTGGATCCTTCGAAATACAACTCGTCAAAATTTTCTGATTTTTCCAGAAAGGCAATGAGGTGATTATCATCGTTGAATACCTGCCAATGCTGAGAGTTGTCTGGCACGCTTGGGCGGAAAACCACTTCAATGGTGTATTTGCTCGTTTTCAAACCCGGGTGCGGGAGCATGAGAGATGCTGAAACGGCCAATGAATCGGCCATATCATTTTGAGCTCTTGGAATTGCCTCTATTGAAAAAGCGTCAAATTCCTCAATGCTGTCCCATACTGCATTACGGTAGTGCCTGAGCCTTTCATTTTTCACTTGGTAAATCCTTTTGACCTGATTTACAACTAGCTCGGCATCACCTTGTGCTTTTAGATTTTTTATCCCTTTTTCTTTTGCGGCTTGCATACCGAGTAAGAGAGACTCATACTCAGCAGTATTGTTAGTATTGAAAAACTGCAACTTGAAAGAAAGAGGAATTACCTCCTCCTCAGGAGATATTAGCACGGCTCCGGCGCCACATCCACTAGTTGCACAGCTGCCATCAAATTGCAAGGTCCAGACCTTATTAAGGTCCTTTTCTTGAACGAAAACATCCTTTGTATCCGCCTCGGTAGATAAGAAGTAGTTTCCCATCCCTGATGATTCAAAAAGGATTTGGGCTTTGGGGTCTTCAGAGCTAGTGACCAAGTATTTCTTTTGGGATTCCGGCTCCAAAGTTTGCATTACGCCTTTGACTGGAATTCTAGCTTTGGACCAGTCCATGTGAATTTCTCCACCAACTTCGCTGCAAAAGCTCCTTCCCAGCAGAATTCCATAGGCTGCCGGAATGTCAGCGACAAGGACGGTCATTTTTACTCTTTTATCCGGGAAGGCCGCAAACGCAAATTGTGCGTCTTTGATTTGACCAATCAATGGCACTTGCTTGGTCTCTAATGAGTAACACCTGCCGAAAGGCTTGGTAAGAGTAAGGCCTAAAGCATGAGCGACTTTTGCCGGCATGACATTGTCAGAAGCTCCGGAATCAATTATGCAATTACTCAGCTTGTGCCCATTGATCAGCAGGGAGAGATAGAAAGGTTCTATCTTGCCTGACGCAGACGTTGAAGCAACATTTATATGGGATTCAGGGGGAGTGGAAAGGATTCCTTTAGGGGAAGCCTGATTAGATATAACAGCTTGGCCTTGGATATACTTAGTCAATCTTACAAGCTGTTCGGGGTTTGACTGAAGATACTCAGCTTGAGACATTTGAATCTTGGTCTTTTTTGCATGATCTATTATATCGAACGCGGCCAAGGGTTGCGTTGGTGAGGGAATGAGTCCTTCACTTCGTGATGATGGAATAGGGTTACTGATCTTGATAGGAATATGAGGGGGCTGATTCGGAGGAGAGATGGGCGGAAAAGAATTCTTTGCAAAAGACTTAACAGGAATTGAGTAGGAAGAGGATTACCTCTTTTAACAATGGTTGGAGGCACGTTTGACACGACCTTCTCCTTCTGTACATGGGCAGAAACTTCCGCTTCTTTTCCTTGCGAGCGGGTGAAAACAGCATATGATTGTCCGCTTGCATAGCCCTGAGTACTCTCTTCTTTCATCAGATTCATCCTCATCAAATTCCATGTATCCAATAGTGGAGTCGCGAGTCGGCTCACCGACATCTTGATCATCTTCGTCTTGAGGCGAAGGTTCTTCATAATACTGCTCTTCTTCTTCAACTTCGGCGAGCATTGACCGGAGGGGCCTCAAGTGCCAACCGTGGAGCAGCGATTGCGCAGGCAAGCGCGCCTTTGTGAAGCATTGTTAGGAACAAAATTCCTCCGCGGGATATCCCGATCGAGGAATTGGAAGAGGCTTGGGCAGTTTGCTTTTTAGTGCAAGTAGGTCATTCACCATCTTTTGGAATCTTTGGATCGAGGCGAAGTGGTGGGCGAAGGGCCCAAAGACTTAGGCTTTGCTGATTCCTTTTTCAACTCGCCAGATATTATCAAATTGTCTTCTATCCGGATGGCAGCAGCCTGGGCAAGAGGTAGAGTAGCTACTCGCTCTTGAAGGAGCAAGAAGCTGACTTTTGAGCTCATGGCATTCACGAAGAAACACTTCTGATTTTCAGGCGTTGGAAGCATGGCAACCGGGACACGGTTGATTAGTGCATTGAAACGGGCGACAAAATCGCGCATGGTCTCATTTGCCTCCTTCTTCAGGTGAGTGATTCGTGATAACAAAGTAAATGCATCCTCTGAAGGCTTGTATCTGTCTTCAAAAGCATCCCGCAAGGTAGCCCAACTGGTGATAGATCCGGCTGGCAAATGCTGAAACCATTCAGCTGCGGGCCCTTGTAGAGTTTCCAAAAAGAGGCGAACCGACACATCTTCGTGAGTCACGTCTAATATACTGCATGACATGATGAATGCAGATATGTGGGAATCCGTGCTTTGATTTCCGCTTCCGTCGAATTTAGGAAAATTCTTTCGATTTCCGTGAGGGAGCGCGTGAACTGGATGTGGTAAAGCCAACGGACCCATTGCGTTTCCCCATGGTACTGCCATCTGAAAAGCTGGAAAAAGCACACGAACTGGGAGGGTGGTTCCACTGAGCAGCAAAGCACTACAAAGGGATGTAGGTGCTCCTTGTAAAAGACTTTTTCTCCGTGGAGGTGAGACACTCCTAGATGACCACCTAGTCGAGCTTAACGCTGAAAAACGTGCCGGTGTTACGCTGAAATTGTGCCTCTGAAGCAGATCGAAAGTAGGATCAGCTTCTCCACGGGCTCTCCTGCTGCGCGTAAAAGGTTCACTCGCCAGTGTACCTTTCAGATCTGCAATATTACGGCGCAGATTTAAACTTTATTTTTGGGTGTACTTGCTGATTTTCTGGTTTTTCTGTCAAAAACCAGCAGCATGCACTTTTCTGAATATTTAAAAAAACTATCCTCTTCGAAAAACCGATTGCGGTTAATGACAAATAATAACGAGGATAAGATGGCAGGGAAGATAGTAAGCTGATTTTCAGATCTGATCTTTACTTTTTCAAAGGGTTTTAAACTTTTTGGAAAATAGTCAAAAATCCAGATCTACGGAAAAATAATGATTTTGATAAAAACTCAGCGAACTAAAGATCTGTAACTAGGCCCGATCTATGACTCTCAGAAGGAAATTTTTCGATTTGAGCACTTTTGCAAATTTTTTGGATTTTCAACAAAAGTGCAGATTTGCAAACAGGCAGTGATTTTCTTATATTTTCTGATTTTATATTATACCACCACCATAGATCTGACAGATCTGTCCGTTCCCCAGCGGAGTCGCCAAAAAACTGTTGGTCCGAAAATCTGTCGCGTGGGCAGATCTATGGATAGACGAGCCAACAGTGTTGCAGGGCTTAGCCCCTCTTTGAGACAGCAAAGCGAAACTGGTTTATTGCTACTTCTACTAGCAGGAACCTATGCAAGTCTCACAGATTCTGCCTTCGGGGGTTGGGATCTCATCCCAGTAGAGTGTTCCAGGCTGCGAAAAGAAAGGAATGAAAGAGAGAGAAGAGAAAGAACAGATCCGAAGGGAGAAAAGAAATGAATTCCAAAGCGAAAGGGTCGAAGATCTATGCTTTTAGTTTGGTAAAAATGAGCCAAACCTACTTGCATAAATAAACAAAGCAATACTTGATAAACAAATGACGGAAAAGTAGATATGAATCTAACAGATCAAACACATACGAGATCTAACGTAAGAAATATCTAATGTATAACACAGCTATTGAGCACAAAGTCTGAACAATTGTATTACTGTTCTTTTCTGTTACAAGAAAGCTCAAAGTCTTTCTCTCCTCACTTCTATTTCTATCTAAAAAATGTTCACTCTTGAATACAACAAGTATTCTTGTATTTATAGAAGATGAGGGAGAGAGAAGGCAAAATGGAGCCAACCACTTATTTACAAGATATTTACAAAATATCCAAAAGTCATGTTGACTTTGACAACTTGGATGGATGACATCATCCCATGATGCAACATGGATGATGTCATCATTTGTGCCAACTTACTTCAGATATTACGGAAAGAAAGTCGGAGAATAGAGAGGAGAAGAAGAAGAAGAAGAAGAAGCTATTCATCATCATCATCCTGCGGCCGAAAAGGGGTTGCCTGTTTCTGGTGCTGCTCAGGTGATGAGATGTGGAACTGAGCGCGGTATTCCAAGAACTTGCTGATCATCGGCCCAAATTGATCCTGTGATGGATCCTTGTGCCGTTCACTGATTGCTTCGCAAGTTTCCCGCTCATCTATGAGCTTTTCCGGGAGTTTGGAATAATCTTTACCCGCCTCGATTAGGGATCCGATGAAGTCCCTACAGGCCAGTAGGTTGTTGATGGATTCGATGTCGAACGTGACTTCTGGCCCTATCCCTTGAGAAGCTATCTCCTTGAAAACCCGGATAGTATCATCAGCTGATCTCAAGGTGAGGGAAGGAGTGAGCAACCCGGGAGTCATAGATAGAACAATTTTCTCCATTTGATGCATTGCATCTAGGGCCTCTTCCTTCACCTTGTCTATCTTTTCCAAAACAAACTCCAGCTGATCTATCGATAGTCCAGTGGACATAGTTTTGTTGAGGGCCCTTGGATGGCCGAAGACTCCGAACTTGACCAGATCTTCGACTGAACAGTCGAACATTTGTTGGAAGGTCTCGTGCTGGAGTCTAGCATGTTCTAACTCTTCTGATATCGGGCCTGCTAACGCTTGGAGTTCCTTATTCGCCTTCTCGATGTTCGGTATAAACCGATATACTCGGCGATTACTCTTTCGCTATCCTTGAGATCCGACTCCTCCAAGCGAGTAAATGACCATGCCACCGCTCGCCGATTTTTGAATATTCATTGATCTTCTCCTGACTGAGCAGCTCAGGAGTCTCGGCGGCAGTTGTGGGAGGTGCACTTCCCATCTTCTGTAAGGCTTGAAGTAGGTATTTATTCTGCTCCTTCAGTAGCCTCTTTTCTTCCTTTGTTTCTTGAAGCTTTTCGCAGAGTGCATCAACTGCGGAAAGAGCTTCCCCCTGGAGACTTTCTGAGGATGTCCCCATTGTGACTTGGGTCACGGTGAAATCTGTTGGAGACAGATCTTCTTTCTCTTTGAGGGGGTTGGGGTATGCTATTTCCATGACTCTCTCACCTGCAGCGCTCTTTGAGAAGCGTGTAACCGGCTTGTGCTTCTTTGCTCCTTTAGCCGGAATGACCGAAAAGTCCATCGGAGCGATGGGGACTTTCCTCTTTTGTTGGCTTAGCTGCTGAGAGATCCAAGCTGGTCCTATAGAAGAAGGACCAGAGACAGAGGGGGAGGCAGCAACGGTAGAAGAGGGGAAAAACGTGGAGACACGTGGCGGCGGCATCGAAAGAATAGCCGAAGACATGCTCACGGGAGGAAGGGAAACCGCAACAGCAGAAGAGATAGGAAGGGAAGGGAGCTCGGAGATGAGGGAAGAAATGGAAGAAGACAAATCAGCAAGGGAGGAGAAGATAGATGAAGAGGCGGGGGAAAGAGTAGAAGAAGGGGCAGAGGACACAACCAAAGGAGTGGTTGCTTGAGTCACTCGAGGAGGGGAAGGAAGAGAAGAGGAAGGGATAGAAGGGACCTCTGAAGTTGTAGCGATGCCGACATCCTGGGTGGATGGGCGTATAGGACTATCCTCTGTCAATTCTTTCTCTGGCGAATCCAGAGTTATTACTTGTTCAGGCTCTGAAGGAAGAGGACTTTCAGGGGCTTCCTCCTGAATGGTGCTAGGTTCACCTTCGGCACCTTTGCCTTTCAGCAGCTTCTTTGACCTTGGAGGTGCGTTGCCCAAAGGGGAAGTCGTGAAATCTACCCCGAGGTAGATTAGTCCGTTCATGCGGCACCAATGCTCCGTTCTCCGCATAGTTTCTTTTACCCTCTCCTCAATTGTTTGAGGAGCCTTGCTTCTGTCAATGTCCGGGAAGGGCCAATCATCCCCTTCTGTGTCATTATACACTTTGTCTACTTCGTCTTCCGTGGTTTGGAAGCCTTTTGGGACAATGGCCACTCCGTATTGGATGATTTCCGTTAATGCCAAGCGAGAGTGATCCTTTCTTCTGAGTTCTACCTCATGGAGAACGTCAATGTAGATATCCTCAATCGAGGGACATGAATTGGATCAAGCTTAGCCCTTGGTAGACAGGCCCTAGGGTCGAATGTAGGCCTTCATTTGGGAAATCATGCTTTAGGTTGAGCAATTCTAGCTCAAAGAAACATCTCCTTTGCCTTGTGATAGCTGGAGCATGTGTAACGGCCTCACCGTGTGAGGGGGAAAGGAGTTCCGCCCTTCTTTCTCTTGAGGCACTTTTCATGGTATGTGACGAGTTGTCTTGACATTTCCAATAAAATCAGCTTTGGTCCAAGCATACCTTGGTAGCTGGTTGGCTCTCCCAAAAAGTTGGCAGCCCTTAGATAGGTGAACGTGGGAAATTGGGTGAACAAGGCTCCCCATTTCTCTGTGACTGCCACTATGTTCTTTGTCGTCCGGCTATGAGTCAAATTTGGCCGCAACATGCACATGATGTGGTAGAAGAAAACATCATTGATTTTAGCAAATGAAGAGATACTATTCTCTAGCCTTAGCTCTGGATAGTAATCAAATATCTTGGCCTGAGGCCATACTCCACTTCGGTTGAGCCCTGGGTAATCCCTTGCCGATGCTGCAGCGTAGACTACATAGGAGTTCATATGAAATACTCCAGTTGTGGCAAGCTGTTGTAGCTGCTCAGAGATGGTGCTGCTGATTATTTCACCCCAGCAAAAGCGCTGATCGGGCAAATTCTTATTCATTGTTTCTAGGTACCGCAGCATCCACTTATGGAAATAGTGGGCATCTGAAAGCCCGAAGACTCTGCTCAAGAAGGTGATAGAATCACTGAGTTCCTCTGAGAAATCACTTCGGTGGATAGTCTGAGGCCACCGGGTCACTACCTTCTTATTCTTTAGGTAGACCTCATTCATTAACTGCATGCACTGGCCTTCGTTGTCTTCCCAGGCCTTGATGCATTCCTGTTGGCTAACAGCCACGTAGTTCCTGTGGTGAGGGATGCCAAGCATCAACTCAAAATGACGGGCAGTGAGGTTTATGACTACCTCGCCCTTGCTATTCTCGACACATCTCGTGTCTTTGTTGAAGGATTGTGCAACAACCATCATAAACTCGTTATTCACAAATACAGACAGGATTCCTCCGGCAAAGTGCAGGGCACTGCCTATTAGTTTTTCCATCCATGGACTTCTTGTAACCTTTTGAGTTCTAAGCCAGAACTCATCCATGTCAATGTGACCCAATTCAGAGTCCCGGACATCCATACTGCACTCAGCCTGTGATTCGGGCATCCTGACCTTCTGATATTTGTATTTCATCTCTTCTTCTGTTAGCTTTGCCTTTCCTCTTGGTTTGGTGGGCTTCTTGCTTGACGTAGACATGTGTTCTTTCGAACTCAGCTGCTGATCTTAAAATATAGCGAAAATTCCTTGAGCGGGTCCACAACACGACGAAAGCGACAGAGCAGGGGCTGACAAATCCAGAAAAAAATCACGTGCTGACAAAAGAATGAAAATGACATTGGGCGCGCACGGGTATTTATAGAAAAACCTGTCATTAATGCGCCACCAACCTTTTGAAATGGCGCATGGAAACGGCTGTCGACAAGGTAAAGCGTGCGCCCTTTGGCGCATGGAAGGAAATGGCAACAGAAGAATGAGCGCGCCTTTGGCGCACCAAATTCGTCATCGACATGAAGTTATGTGCGCCCTTTGGCGCACCAAAACTTGGTGTAACAGGTATATTATGTGCGCCCTATGGCGCACCAAAAACTTACTCAACATCCTTTGGCGCACCGAAAGGAGTGACAACATGGAAAACCATGCGCCAAAGGCTTTTTAAGGGGCGCATCAAAAACTGATGTTGCAAAGCAAAACCATGCGCCTAGCCAAAAAGGCTCAAAAAAGACTAAGTTCAAAAACTGAATTTCCCGGGAAGGGATTTTACAATATTTCGAACGCGAAGGATCCCTAACGAGGGATCGAAGCAAAATTTTCGGTATGGTTATCGGTAAAATTGCCCTTGTCAATTTTACGGGATAACAGTTGTGATCCATTGGACACCCAACACAATATCTACCCCTCCCATAGAAATAGAAAACATAGGTGAGTCTAACAGGTAGTCTCCCATGGAAAGCTTGATACTATGGAACTTTCTGTGCACTTGATTGTCCCCACCATCCGCAATCATAACTTGCATTTCTCGGAGCTAGGTAAATAAAAAAATTGAGGTGGGCATCTAACTTATTGTTTATGAAGTTATGAGTGCTCCCGAGTCAATCAACATTGTCACCTTCTATTTTTTGAGGCATCCAATAACCTTGAGTTTTGAGGAGAACTAATATCTTACAATGCATGGCAAGAGATTTTAGGTTGGTGATCATCTACTTCATCTTTACTGGTTCCTCGGTTTCTCCTATAATTTTAGCTTCCTCATTATCCTCATTACCTCCATCAATATAAAACAACTTCTTCTCAACACATTTGTGTCACAGTCCATATTTTTGTCACAGCTAAAACATAATCCTTTTTCTCTCTTTTCTTCCATTTCTTGAGGAGTCACTCTAATTGCCTAAGAATGAAGGGGAAGAGATACTACGATCTCTGGTGTTAATGAAAGGAAACCTCCTACTAAAAAGAACTTTCTCCTCTACTCGATGTACCATGATAATAGAATTATAAAGCTTGAGTGGATTAAACATACATACCTCAAGCTTGATGTGGTCCTTAAGACCCCAAGAAACAGGTCATTCAGATTCTCTTCTGGAATATTCTCCACCCTTAAGGATAGGTTCTGGAATTGATGCACATAATATTTGACTGATCCTATTTGTCATAACTTTTCTAATTGACTAAATTAGTTCTCTGAAACACTAGAACTATAGCACAATTGCAACTCCTTGGTAAAAAACTGTCCAAGTGACATCGAGACCATTCTTCTGCCTCTAAGCACATTACCATCAATACCAAATGAATTGGTTTGGTTCAAGATATAGGGATGCCAATGGCACCTTTTGTCCTAATGGTGTTTGATGTAACTCAAAGGAGTTCTCCATTTGATTTATCCAATTCAGAGATCCTTACCATCAAATTTGTGCATATCCACTTTCGTCATCATGTTTTGTCGTTGCGAATAAGTTGGGTTCTAATGGGGTTGGAAAATTGATCCAACATGGTTATTTTTTCCATGATTTTGAATTGAAGATCCTCCTTGGTTGATATGGGGCATATTTGGGCCATCTTGTTTACCCTTTACATGTTTCTTGATATCATCCAACCTGCTTGATTGATTTGGTCTATGTCTCCTTTAGAGGCCATCTCGGATTGTACATTTCGTAGCTCATACTCAAATTGGCTGACCTTATGATCAATCGAGGTAAACCCTAGTGCTTGAATAATTTGTATTTACCCCTTTAGACTACATCTCTTCAATCACTACCCCATCTTTATCTAGGGTTTTACCCGAGTAACTTGATTCTTTTTGCTCTTGTGGAAGGCCCCACAATGATGTCAAACCTTAGGGTTTAGGGTTTTGATACAAATTCTGCCGAATAGGAAAAAAATAGATAAGATACTAATATGATTTTTTTGAGAGCTTTCCAAAATGTGAAGATCTTGAAAAAAATCAATAATTTACACCCTAGGGAGCAATTTTATGAAAACCCCTACATTTGTAATAACATTTTCAAAATAAATCAAAAAAGTCTAAATTTTTCAGGAACCTTACTTGAAATGTTTCTCAACTCGTAAAATTATCTCCCACCAATTCTCTCGGGTTCACAATATATGGTGAAACAAAAAATTAGGGTTTTTGCCCTAATTTTGGCCTAGATCGCAGCTCTGATACCACTTGTAATGAAATTACTTATATAATTCAGATTATGAGCAGAAATATAACACCAAATAACACAATATTTTAGAATAATGATCTCAATATGCAATTAGAATAGCTTCGCCACTTTTAGGGCAACCTCCAACTAAAAAAATAGACTCAAATGCTCCAATGATGATTCATCTACTACCTACAATCCCCTATATATACTATTCCTATGTTATGGCCATCACTAAGGCTGACCTACTAAGCATGAGAAAGTATAAATGATATAATAAAATGATATGGTAAGCCACAAGTCGGCTACTCATATCCTAATACAAGCAATGGGTTAAGGGCGTGTAGTGACGAAATGGAAATGGTGGATTAAAACATGTAAAAGGGAGAGAGGACTTCAAATTTCCAAAGTGAGGCACAATATATCCAAACTAGCTCCAAGGTGGTGATAGCAATGGAAATTCGAGCAATGTACGAAGGCAAGATCACAAGAAAGATCAAAGTCTATAAAGTTAAATCTTGGAATAGGGAGTGGTATGGTCATATTTATAGGGTCGATGACGACCTACATAGGTTTTTGATGACTATGATGGTCTATCCATTTGGGCGGTGGAAAGTGACGAGTTCAAGACAAATACCCCTTGTGAAGCGAGATTATGTTTTTGGGAGATAAATGCAACCTAGGATTCTTAGGAAGGATTAAAGGGTAGTTGAGAGGTGGAAAACATTAAATAAAGAAAAGGGAAGGTAAAATTAATTAAATGAAGGCTTAGAGAGGACAAAAATCATTTAGGAAAGATAAATGGATTAGATGGGGATTTATAATCAATTAAGGGTGATTAAGGATGGTTAGGGAAGATAAATTAATGGTGTGATTAAGATGAGATTAAGGTGGAAAATAACAATTAAAATATAATTTAGGAGGGAAAGGGGATTTAAATGGGAAGAGAGATATGTATGTGAGGAATGACGATGAAGGGAGCGGACTGGATGAGGGTCATGGGATACCAAAATTTGGTGTCTACAATGGATAGACATATTAGAAACAATATGAGTAAAATTCTTAAGAATTGAAATGCATGATTATTGTATGATTTTGAGTTATTTGTGAAACCCATTATTATTGAAGAGATATAACATGGGATGAATATTGATAATATTAGCGATAAGAAAACATATATGAAATGAGACCCTTACTAAAGTATATAGAGGCATGCAAGGAAACCTATTCTTGGAAAATAAGGAAAGGATATGTCACATCCTCATTTTATACTTTAGAACAAGTCAATTTTTTTTTTTTTTTTTTTGATAATTGCATACTGGTTCTAAATACATAATTTAGAACTCACAATTCAATAACCATTCATATAACAGACAACCATATGCAGCTGTAATGACTCGGAGTACCTCCGATCTATTCATTCCATGACTCGGTAATCTACCGATCTATTCATGAGTAATAAGAGTCGGTGTTTTTATTTAACACATTACTCTTGCGGTTCTCTTCCCTAATCTGGGATTCAGAATGCTCTGTCCAAGGAATCTAACTGAATAATTGTTACTATTATTCATCGGCATCTCATCCCTTAGACTAGGTGAATTAGGACAACGCAATCAGCAGCTTGCGATACTTTGGCCAAAGATTTGAAACATACTGTTCATGTCTCGTATTCCTTAACGGCATACTCGTCAATCTGGAATACGTCCTTCACCCCATTCATATGTTATATAGAATGTCTTATACTGACTACTGTCAGTCCTTCCTTTCACAACTGAATCACTCGGAGGCAGATTAACAAGGTGATAATGTTATATGGATGACCACGAGGATTAGGGATATGATGACATACTGGTTCAACCTTGCAGTTCAACCAGTGTGTCATGATACCCCGAATCTCCTAGGCAGCCTTATAACATGACCACGTTCTTAATCGGTCCCAGGGTAACTCGTGCGAAATCAAGTGTAAATCTTAGCGATCAATGCAAAGGGTGTCGCCATAAGTCATCTGCATTATTGTAACTTCAAGAAGATCCTAATCTTCTCGGAGGTACAACTCTGCAGTTGACTTATGTCGTCAACCTTTAAATCCGCCTCGAAAAGATCTACTCAGTAACAAGCGTTACGCACTTGAGTTTAAATTACTTTTAAAGACTTTTCCCTAAGGTTAGCCTTTCCAAATCCCTGGATTCTTCATCTTAAGACGACCCTCCTCTATAAAACCCATTACATGGTAGAGGTATTACGGTCAGTTCTCATCAAGGAGTCATTAGAATACACCTGATTCTAAAACAACAGAATGGGACAATATCTCATAACCTTTGCTAGAGATTGCCGTCTGAACTCCATTTGATTGTATATCAGTTCTCTTAACTGAATTTATATCATACTTTTTAGTATAAAGATATAAATGATTAAGAATCCAATCTAATATTGTCCTGTCATACCTAGGACTAGGGATTAGTAATTTAATCTAGCTTGTTTAGCGTTCTCTTTTAGGCTCATTTTTAACCTATCTTCTAGAAAGACAATTATTTAAATCCAATATTGCTTTCACTAGAACAGATTAGAACTTCTAAATACTCATAAGAATTCAATCTCATTTTCTTGCAAGCTTCCATTGTCAATCACAAAAGCATCCATATTATACAATGATAACAATGCCCCTTCGTTACATAAACCGAAGAAGGTCAATTTTCAGAAATAGAATACAACATATATGTATCAAACACTTATTTCCATTCCTTTCAAAACTATACAATTACATTTTATGCAACAGCATACTTGATACAATGCTTAACGGAAAAGAAACATCTTTTCTCATATAGTCCATCTATAAAATCAAGCTGTAATTCATTATAAATCAAATAAACAATCTGATCAGCTTGTCAGATCTGCATTGCTTTTACCTCTTACGGTAACCATCTGCAAAAATAGTCAACATGAGTCAGTTCAATGAACTGAGCATGATAAGCACTAACTTTTAAAACAATTGCAATCCATCAATTGTTTTCATTAAACACCCTGTTTAAATGAGATCAGATATTCACATAAGTAAACATAATCAGACTATGCCCTTGTAATACAAAATGATTACAAATATGTAACTCTATCATTGTTACAAAATAGTCTTAATCACTTTCTAATATTTCATCAAATATTAAGAAACAAGGAACGAATGTACACAAACAATCATTGAATCCAAAATCACAACATTGGTCAGATTGTTTCATTCTTCCAAAAAAGAAATAACATAACAATTCGGGATTCCACCAATATGTTACAAAACAATTTCCCACTGTTAGACAAATATCAACAAATATTAAATAAAGGAAGAGAAAGAACCAATCCATTCATACTTCCTTTCACATAAATTCATCACTGTACCGTCTTCTCCTATGAAAACATTTATCCAGTATATAAATGAACAAGTTAGACAAGCCGCAAGCAAGATCGCTGTTCTAAATCAAGAAATAGAAACACAGCAAAACTCCTGTACAGCAACTAACACATCAACAATTCATGTATCAACCCTAAGCCCAATGCTAGTTCCTTTTACACAGTAAGGCTTTGACACAAGTTGAAAACAAGAAACTACAAGCGTATCGCTGTAAACAACAACCTTATTGCATCAAGCAATTTGAGGTTTCCTAGAGACTATGCTATGTTGACCACACAGTATTTCCAAATCATGCTCAGTCAAATCGGACTGATTAAATGGAAAAGAACATAGCATACTTATTCTTGCTCAGTCAAAATCGGACTGAAGTAAAAGAAGGGAATACAACCAATCGATCCTTACCTTGGCGCATGCAAGTCTTAGTGTGGTATTCGCGACTTACCCAAACAAGGTCAGAACACGAAACAGTCATCCATACTCAAGGATCTCAAATAGTGACAAAGTCAGTGTCCAATGTCAAGTTCAGAAAGAGACAGAAGTACCAGCTACCTTTCCAGAATTCCAAATGATTCAAACGGAGGTAACAATTCAAGCAAATGCATATGAATTCATACTGATATTCATCAACGAAGCATAACAAGAATCAGACAAACAAATTAATCTCTGATTTCACACCAAGAACCCGACTGAACTCTGCCAATCTTTTTACACAAATTTGTACAGGTCGAAGACGTAAATGTTCACCTAAGATTCTGTACCACAAAACCCATGCAACACAAGAGTAATTCCCGAAAATAACAGAGGTCTATTACGTGTTATTCCTTCAAGTCGCAGGTTCAACAATCACCAACTATTTAAATATATTCAACTTGAATAAGATTCAAATATAAAACATACAATCGACTCCTCATAGTCGTTCAGATTACAACGATTGTAAATATATACATATATATGCACACGCTGTATACTGTTAACGGGTTTATACCCATAACCGCTGAACCCTACAGCAGCGTACTATGAAATTGGTGATGAATCCTTCTATGCCAGCTATGGCAAACATTCAGAATAAAAACAAGTGTAAGCAAATCGAATACCCCTTTCAAAGCAAAGAAATCAATCGAGTCGCTTCAAACTTTGAACAGCTTTACACAAAGAAATGCAAATGCATAACTAGGAAGTCTATATCCTTTATTCATTCAAATAACGGTGATCAAAAGACCTGCTTTCTTCTTACCAGGCTTCCACGAAAATCAATTCACAAAACTTATGGATGAATCTACATTCTCAAAGAATAGATAGCAATATACGATTCAATCATGGACTCCATCGAGTCAATAAAATAAAGTACAGATGTATCTATATTATACACAATCAACAAGTAATCTCGTTACCACAATAACAAGGAAAACAACTTCCGCTAGGTCGTATAGACTATGGTAACACAACAGATTACTCCGATCCTAGCAAAAATTAGAAGACAAATTAAAACCCAAAAGTATCATTATACACTCACAACAAAACCACGACAGAGTTCCCAAAGAAGCAATAATCTTGATCAATCTTACAAGATCCATCAAAATCATTCCATACAGCTTCCAAAGAAGAAAAACAATGACCACAATCAACAACATACAAAGGGTCTATTCTCAACACAAGTATATTCTTTGGGCTCACGCCAAACAGGCCGAGCATTCATGCTCTTTACATATAAATATCTCATATATTTAAACCAGAAAGAATACACAAAGGAATAGAGCCACAATTCGATTTTAACAAACACCCATCTAGAGGAAATTGAAAAATCGAACCAGAAGAGATACAGTACCAAAATTTAAACAAGATCTCCATAGAAAATCCTTTATTTTCTCAAAACATTTGAACAGAGTTGTTCTAATGAAATCACTTGAAAGACAGCAAGAAATTTAAAGGTTAGGGCCTAACATGCCTGTATTTTTGATCAAATTTCCGAAGCAGACCACTGGAAGAGCTCAAACTTCCTTTTCTTTTTCCAAGATAAAGCGACCAACAAAATTTCGCTGTCTCCATCACATATATATCTTCCATGACAGAGAAAAGAGCCAGAGAAATTCATTCTTGCCATGCAACTCAAGGAGAACTGGTGCGAAGAACCAGTAAACAAGCAGAGAGAGAGAGAAGACCGAAAATCGCGACAAACCAAACAAACCTTCAACTTCCCGTTTGCATGCCTTCTCGCGAGTTCCGAGCTCGTCTCCCTAGAACATTGAATGTCATTAAACCAACTTTCCCGCTTAAACTCAACTTCCACCGACCGCCAGAATTGGCGACAGTCCAACTACAACTCATGCTCATTTCCAAACTTAGCAAATTGCCACGTCTGCACAGGTTAGCCGCCGCTTAAGCCTCCGCCATGACCTGTCCCTCATCCTTATCCCCAGCATTAATTGCCATAGAAAACGCCGCCCATGGTTCGCACCCCTCCATAGGCCCCTTTACATCCTCCTCAATAGTTAGGTTAGTATCTTAGGTTAGAATTTAGGGTAATACCCATACTAACCAATTTACACATAGATACTAACTTAGGATATTAACACATAGCCTAGGTCTAGGTTAGCTTAACAATAATCTAACCCCTAGGTTAGGTTTTAGTTTTTAGGTTACTAACCATTAATAATTCCAGTTAGGTATAACATTTTATATGCCAAGAAAAGACCTAAAATCATGCATCTCCGAACAGGATTTACTCTACAGCCGTTAGGCTACAGAAATATACATGACAGAATTATTACTTGGTCCACGACCGAGACCTTCCAGATATACCTCCATATCGGGAACCAATTCATTTCTCAAGATCAGCCTGAGTCATACTCCTGACCCGCTTAATCAATGCTTCCATACCTTGCAACCTGTTCAAGGTCTGTGATCTAATTTATCGCAAACAGATTTAAAGCATTACTTGGATCAATTCCACTGATCCAAGTCTAGATATTATAGATGAATATCTCTATAATTCATTCCGTGATCAGATTAATATTCAGACACAAAATGAAATAAATAAAAGAGTCTATTCATATTCTGACTCAGTCAAGATCTGCAATCTGCAAGAAATTCAGTACATATCAAGCATGATTTCTGAATCGAGGAACACATCCTTTTACAAGAAATCACATATCAACACTTGTATGCTTAGGAGAAAGTAACAACAGCTTCGTGGTGTTACATGCTTCCTCCTAAAAAGATTCATCGTCCCGATGAATTTCATATCAAATTAACCTTCGTGTCAATCAATTTATTAGTACACAAACAATGTGACTACTTCCATATTAAATAGTTTCGAAATCAATGTCACAACACATTTATTCAACTCCGAATAAAGTCTCGCCTTAATCTGGCTTTCATAAATACTTAAAAACAATCACTTCATAAAAGTATATCTTTGTCAACAGTTTTCATTCTGTTGCAAAAAGAGAAGGAAAAGCAATTTTCATCTCTTCCAGGTTTTCCCAAGTTGCACTTTCTTCGTTAAACTGGTCCCACTGGACCTTACATTGCTGAATATCACGATTTCTTAAGTGCAATTGGCGAGTTTCCAGTACTCATGTGGGTTTAACCACGATTATTCCTGGGTCTTGGACCTGCAAGGAATTCCAATTTAAAACATGTGACAGATCTGAAACGTATTTCTTAAGCAAAGAAATATGGAAAACATCATGCATGCGAGATAAAGCAGGTGGCAATGCTAAACGATAAGCTACAGGATTGATTATTTCGACAATTTCGAAAGGTCCCACAAATCGTGGTGACAACTTGGCAGCCTTGCCAAAAGTTATAGAACTCTTTCTGGGTTTAACACGTAGGAAAACCTTATCACCAAGCTCAAACTTTCTATCAACCCGCTTAAGGTCAGCATAGCTCCTCTCTGCTATCTGCCGCTTCCTTTAATCGCTCACGAATCAGCCTTAACTTGTTGCTCCATCTCTATGAGAATCTCTGGTCCAATTACCACTCTATCCTCAACACTGTCCCAACTAACAGGGGTTCTGCACTTTCTTCCATAAAGTGCTTCAAATGGTGCCATCTTAAGAGATGAGTGATAAGTGTTGTTGTATGCGAACTCAACTAATGGAAGATATTCTTCCCATTTATACTGTTGATCCATGCAATACATTCGCAACATGTCCTCCAACACTTGATTTACCCTCTCAGTTTGCCCATCCGTTTCTGGATGATATGCAGAACTGAAGTTTAGTTTAGTTCCTAGGGCTGCGTTAAGCGTTTGCCAAAACCTTGACGTCATTCTAGGATCCCTGTCAGATATAATCAATTCTGGTACACCATGCAATCTGAAAATTTCATGTACGAACCTCTTGGCCAGCACTGGTGAATCATCCTTTAGATTTCCAGCGATGAAATGAGCTACCTTAGTCAGTTTATCCACAACTACCAGGATAACATCATGCTTATTCCTGGACATAGGTAGTCCTTGTACAAAATCCATGGTTATTACTTGCCATTTGTACTGCGGTATGCTATGAGGATATAACAGTCCAGCAGGGTGCATATGCTCTGCCTTCACCCGCTGACATTCCAGGCAATGAGTCACAAAATTTATCACATCCTTTTTCATACCTTTCCAGAAGTATTGCTGTTTCAAATCAGCTAGCATTTTTGTGATACCTGGGTGTCCAGAGAAAGGTGAATTATGAAATTCAACTAACAACTTCTTTCTCAAATCATTCAGCACAGGTACATATACCCTATTTTCATAACGCAAGATTCCTTCATTATCAAAATGAAAACCTTCATACCTTTTATCTTTAGGTTCTGCAGCAAGCGCTGCTTTTACTTGCTGAAAATATGCATCTGATTCTGAGGCACTTTTTACCTCGTCTTTAAACTGAGTTCTCAATGTTATAAGAGCAGAAATGTGCCTCCTACGACTTAGAGCATCAGCTACTCTATTCTCCTTCCCTTTGATATAGCTAATATCAAAGTCATATTGTGATAAAAATTCTAACCACCTTCTTTGTCTGGCATTCAGATTGGGCTGAGTAAAAATATATTTCAGTCCCAAGTGATCAGTTTTCAACTCAAAAGGTTTTCCAAGTAAATAGTGTCTCCAGACTTGAAGCGCATGAACAATGGCAGCAAGTTCCAAATCATGAGGGGCATAATTCAGCTCATGTAACTTAAGTTTTCTACTTTCATAAGCTATGACCTGATCATTTTGTAACAAAACACCTCCAAGGCCTTCCCCAGAAGCATCCGTTACAACAGTAAAATTCCCATTAGGGTCTGGTACAGCCAATATAGGTGCAGAAGTCAACTGGTCTTTCAGACTTTTGAAAGCCACTTCGCACTTGTCATTCCACATGAATTTCTTATCCTTCTTCTGCAATGAAGTTATTGGTGCAGCTACCTTAGAAAAATCCTTTACAAATTTTCTATAGTAACCAGCAAGACCCATGAAGCTTCTTACTTCATGCACATTCTTTGGTGCAGGCCACTCAGTTATTGCCACTATTTTTGAAGGATCTACAGCGATTCCTTCTTTACTTATGACATGACCCAAATAGTGAACTTCTGAATCAAAGAAAGAACATTTGGATAACTTACCATACAACTTCCTCTTTCTCAAAATTCCCAAAACTATCTTCAAATGCTCATTGTGCTCCTCAACACTTTTAGAATAAATGAGAATATCGTCCAAGAATACAAGTACAAACTTGTCCAGGTATTCTTGAAAAATATTGTTCATTAAATTCATAAAGGTCATGGGTGCATTAGTTAACCCAAAGGGTAGAACTGTAAATTCATAATGTCCGTACCTTGTTCGGAAAGCTGTTTTATGAATATCTTCCTCTTTAATCCTTAACTGATGATAACCAGATCGAAGGTCTATCTTAGAATAAACCGCTGCTCCACGCATTTGATCAAACAGATCATCGATCCTAGGAAGTGGATATCGGTTCTTGATTGTTGCTTTGTTCAACATCCGATAATCAATACACAGCCTTAGTGTTCCATCCTTCTTTTTCACAAATATCACAGGTGCTCCCCAAGGTGAAACACTTGGTCTAATCAATCCTTTAGACAAAAGCTCTTGTAACTGTGCCTTAAGCTCGACTAACTCAGTAGTAGTCATCCGATAAGGCGCCTTGGAAATAGGTTCAGTTCCAGGCTTGATTTCAATGGTAAAATCAAATTCTCTCTTGGGTGGTAACCCTGGTAATTCCTCAGGAAAAACATCCCTGAAACTTTGTAACAGTGGAATTTGCTTCATGTAATCACCATCTTCTTCTGAAGATTCAGATATCTTTACTGCATAAAGAGTACATCCTTTATTCTTAGCCTTTTTAAGCTGCATAGCTGACAGTTTTCTAACTGAAATTTCCCGTTTCACACCTTGAATCTCTGCTGATTCCAGCTGATCATCTAAACATTTTATGTTCTTTTCATAGCAATCTACCTTTGCTTTATGGTCAGCTAACCAATTGACACCAATAATAATGTCATACGATCCCAAAGGTGTAACATAGAGATCAACTTCCGTGGAGAAATTAGGTAAATCAAGGACTGCTCCAAAGAGACACATACTCACTGTATGAACAGAATTATTACCATACTCTACAGTCCAAGATTTATCCATTTTCCCAGCTTTTCTTTTAAGTTTAGAAGCAAGTTTATTAGAAATAAAACATTCAGTAGCTCCTGTATCAAAAAGAATAGTGACAGGTATGCCGAATAACTTACCCGGAACTTCTATAGGTGTTGCTTGCTTTTCAGCTTGCTTGTTCTCTGCTAGCATCGCAAAGATGTATCTTATGTCATTGATTACGATCATCCTTCTTCAAAGGGCACTGATTTGCGTAATGATCTTTACCACAAGTGTAGCAGCCTCCTACAGGTCCCTTCTTAGGCTCAGCATTACCTCCAGCCTTGAAATTGTCACGCTGTCCTCCATAGGGCTTCTGCCCATTGTTATAATTTTTAACAAAATTATCCCTTACATTTCCAGCAGGCTTATTTACTGCTGCTTTCTTATTGTTATCTCCTGGAAACTTACTCTTGTTTCCAAAATTTTTCCATGGTCCTTTTCTGGGTGCAAGAGAGGTTGAAGAAGGGTTTGCAGTCTTCTTCCGCACTTCCTCCTTATGAGCAGAAATAGCCTTTAATTTCTGTTCTTGCCTTATGGCCTTTTCAACAATTCCTTCCATAGTGGTTGGACTGTGAACATCGACCTCTCCCCCTATCACTGGATTCAATCCCATGATGAATTTCCGTATCCTGAACTTTTCGTCAGTTTGATACTGTGGTACATACTTGAGGAGTTTTGTAAACCGCTCCCAGATTCAGTTACTGTTAGCTTCCCTTGAGCTAAGTTCGAATTCTCACATTTTCTCGATCATAGAAAAGTCATGGGCAGCCACCGTTGCCTAAAATAGCCTTTAAATTGATCCCAAGTAATATTGGTCTCATCAATGTTTAGCTCAGCTTTTCAGCTATCCCACCACGAAGACGCTTCGTGAGAAAGCTGATAGGCTCCCCAAATAGCTTTGGTTTCCTCTGAGAAGTTCCTTATTGCAAAGTACTTCTCCATTTCACGAGCCGCTTCGCCCATCTCCTAATGTGGTGCCATCATACTTAGGTGGACTTATCCTTTTATATCATTAGTGAGTTCTCACTGCTAATCTGCCTTTTTGTTTTCTCGTTGGGCAGTGCATTCACAAGATTAACATCAACAACCATTTCGGGGTTGACGCCGGGAGGTTGCTGATTATTATTATCAGCTTCTTCATCCTCCTCATTTCCCATCACCTGCTGTTCAAGTACAGCCAAGCGATCTCTTGTGTCCAACAGGGCAGCAAGGATCTCATCAAGTTTCTGGGTTGTTGCCGCTCCTCCTTCAGGTGGAGCATTACTCGCAACGTTCCCCCTTGTTCTAACCATTTTCTGTTACAAGAAAATTCAGGTTTTTATCAGATTATGGACTCAGTAGGTCCAAGAGCTGCAACCTTCAGCTCTGATACCAAGATGTAACATCCTCATTTTATACTTTAGAACAAGTCAATTTTTTTTTTTTTTTTTTTGATAATTGCATACTGGTTCTAAATACATGATTTAGAACTCACAATTCAATAACCATTCATATAACAGCATAACCATATGCAAATTGTAATGACTCGGAGTACCTCCGATCTATTCATTCCATGACTCGGTAAATCTACCGATCTATTCATGAGTAATAAGAGTCGGTGTTTTTATTTAACACATTACTCTTGCGGTTCTCTTCCCTAACTGGGATTCGTAATGCTCATCTAAGGAATCTAACTCAATAATTGTTACTATTATTCATCGGCATCTCATCCCTTAGACTAGGTGAATTAGGACAACGCAATCAAGCAACTTGCGATACTTTGGCCAAAGATTTGAAACATATTGTTCATGTCTCGTATTCCTTAACGGCATACTCGTCAACTGAATACGCCTTCACCCCATTCATATGTTATATAGAATGTCTTATACCGACTACCGCAACCCTTCCTTTCACAATCGAATCACTCGGAGGTAGATTAACAAGGTGATAATGTTATATGGATGACCACGAGGATTAGGGATATGATGACATACCGGTTCAACCTTGCAGCTTCAACCAAGTGTGTCATGATACCCCGAATCTCCGGGCAGCCTTATAACATGACCACGTTCTTAATCGGTCCTGTGGTAACTCGTGCGAAATCAAGTGTAAATCTTAGCGATCAATGCAAAGGGTGTCGCCATAAGTCATCTCGCAATATTGTAACTTCAAGAAGATCCTAATCTTCTCGGAGGTACAACTCTACAAATTGACTTATGTCGTCAACCTTTAAATCCACCTCGAAAAGATCTACTCAAGAACTGCGTTACGCACTTGAGTTTAAATTACTTTTAAAGACTTTTCCCTAAGGTTAGCCTTTCCAAATCCCTGGATTCTTCATCTTAAGATGACCCTCCTCTATAAAACCCATTACATGGTAGAGGTATTACGGTCAGTTCTCATCAAGGAGTCATTAGAATACACCTGATTCTAAAACAACAGAATGGGACAATATCTCATAACCTTTGCTAGAGATTGCCGTCTGAACTCCATTTGATTGTATATCAGTTCTCTTAACTGAATTTATATCATACTTTTTAGTATAAAGATATAAATGATTAAGAATCCAATTTAATATTGTCCTGTCATACTTAGGACTAGGGATTAGTAATTTAATCCAGCTTGTTTAGCGTTCTCTTTTAGGCTCATTTTTAACCTATCTTCTAGAAAGACAATTATTTAAATCCAATATTACTTTCACTAGAGTAGATTAGAACTTCTAAATACTCATAAGAATTCAATCTCATTTTCTTGCAAGCTTCCATTGTCAATCACAAAAGCATCCATATTATACAATGATAACAATGCCCCTTCGTTACATAAACCGAAGAAGGTCAATTTTCAGAAATAGAATACAACATATATGTATCAAACACTTATTTCCATTCCTTTCAAAACTATACAATTACATTTTATGCAACAGCATACTTGATATAATGCTTAACGGAAAAGAAACATCTTTTCTCATATAGTCCATCTATAAAATCAAGTCAGTAATTCATTATAAATCAAATAAACAATCTGATCACTTTGTCGATCTCGCATTGCTTTTACCTCTTACGGTAACCATCTCGCAAAAATAGTCAACATGAGTCAGCTTCAATGAACCGAGCATGATAAGCACTAACTTTTAAAACAATTGCAATCCATCAATTGTTTTCATTAAACACCCCGTTTAAATGAGATCGATATTCACATAAGTAAACATAATCGACTTGCCCTTGTAATACAAAATGATTACAAATATGTAACTCTATCATTGTTACAAAATAGTCTTAATCACTTTCTAATATTTCATCAAATATTAAGAAACAAGGAACGAATGTACACAAACAATCATTGAATCCAAAATCACAACATTGGTCAGATTGTTTCATTCTTCCAAAAAAGGAAATAACATAACAATTCGGGATTCCACCAATATGTTACAAAACAATTTCCCACTGTTAGACAAATATCAACAAATATTAAATAAAGGAAGAGAAAGAACCAATCCATTCATACTTCCTTTCACATAAATTCATCACTGTACCGTCTTCTCCTATGAAAACATTTATCCAGTATATAAATGAACAAGTTAGACAAGCCGCAAGCAAGATCGCTGTTCTAAATCAAGAAATAGAAACACAACAAAACTCCCGTCTGATAAAGAACTAACACATCAACAATTCATGTATCAACCCTAAGCCCAATGCTAGTTCCTTTTACACAGTAAGGCTTTGACACAAGTTGAAAACAAGAAACTACAAGCGTATCATCAGAAACAACAACCTTATTGCATCAAGCAATTTGAGGTTTCCTAGAGACTATGCTATGTTGACCACACAGTATTTCCAAATCATGCTCACTCAAATCAGACTGATTAAAGGGAAAAGAACATAGCATACTTATTCTTGCTCAGTCAAAATCAGACTGAAGTAAAAGAAGGGAATACAACCAATCGATCCTTACCTTGGCGCATGCAAGTCTTAGTGTGGTATTCGCGACTTACCCAAACAAGGTCAGAACACGAAACAGTCATCCATACTCAAGGATCTCAAATAGTGACAAAGACAGTGTCCAATGTCAAGTTCAGAAAGAGACAGAAGTACCAGCTACCTTTCCAGAATTCCAAATGATTCAAACGGAGGTAACAATTCAAGCAAATGCATATGAATTCATACTGATATTCATCAACGAAGCATAACAAGAATCAGACAAACAAATTAATCTCTGATTTCACACCAAGAACCCGACTGAACTCTGCCAATCTTTTTACACAAATTTGTACAGGTCGAAGACGTAAATGTTCACCTAAGATTCTGTACCACAAAACCCATGCAACACAAGAGTAATTCCCGAAAATAACAGAGGTCTATTACGTGTTATTCCTTCAAGTCGCAGGTTCAACAATCACCAACTATTTAAATATATTCAACTTGAATAAGATTCAAATATAAAACATACAATCGACTCCTCATAGTCATTCAGATTACAACGATTGTAAATATATACATATATATGCACACGTATATGTATTAACGTTAATGTTTTATACCCATAACCGCTGAACCCTACAGCAGCGTACTATGAAATTGGTGATGAATCCTTCTATGCCAGCTATGGCAAACATTCAGAATAAAAACAAGTGTAAGCAAATCGAATACCCCTTTCAAAGCAAAGAAATCAACTGAGCCGCTTCGAAACTTTCGAACAGTTTACACAAAGAAATGCAAATGCATACCTAGGAAGTCTATATCCTTTATTCATTCAAATAACGGTGATCAAAAGACCTGTTTCTTCTTACCAGGCTTCCACGAAAATCAATTCACAAAACTTATGGATGAATCTACATTCTCAGCAATAGATAGCAATATACGATTCAATCATGGACTCCACTGAGTCGATAAAATAAAGTACAGATGTATCTATATTATACACAGTCAACAAGTAATCCCGTTACCACAATAACAAGGAAAACAACTTCCGCTAGGTCGTATAGACTACGGTAACACAACAGTTACCTGATCCTAGCAAAAATTAGAAGACAAATTAAAACCCAAAAAGTATCATTATACACTGTCAACAAAAACCACGACAGAGTTCCCAAAGAAGCAATAATACTGATCAATCTTACAGTATCCATCAAAATCATTCCATACAGTTTCCACAGCAAGAAACAGCGACCACAAATCAACAACATACAGTGGTCTATTCTCAACACAAGTATATTCTTTGGGCTCACGCCAAACAGGCCGAGCATTCATGCTCTTTACATATAAATATCTCATATATTTAAACCAGAAAGAATACACAAAGGAATAGAGCCACAATTCGATTTTAACAAACACCCATCTAGAGGAAATTGAAAAATCGAACCAGAAGAGATACAGTACCAAAATTTAAACAAGATCTCCATAGAAAATCCTTTATTTTCTCAAAACATTTGAACAGAGTTGTTCTAATGAAATCACTTGAAAGACAGCAAGAAATTTAAAGGTTAGGGCCTAACATGCCTGTATTTTTGATCAAATTTCCGGCAGACCACAGGAAGAGCTCAAACTTCCTTTTCTTTTCCTCGATAAAGCGACCAACAAAATTTCACTGTCTCCATCACATATATATCTTCCATGACAGAGAAAAGAGCCAGAGAAATTCATTCTTGCCATGCAACTCAAGGAGAACTGGTGCGAAGAACCAGTAAACAAGCAGAGAGAGAGAGAAGACCGAAAATCGCGACAAACCAAACAAACCTTCAACTTCCCGTTTGCATGCCTTCTCGCGAGTTCCGAGCTCGTCTCCCTAGAACATTGAATGTCATTAAACCAACTTTCCCGCTTAAACTCAACTTCCACCGACCGCCAGAATTGGCGACAGTCCAACTACAACTCATGCTCATTTCCAAACTTAGCAAATTGCCACGCCTCGCACAAAAGTTAGCCGCCGCTTAAGCCTCCGCCATGACCTGTCCCTCATCCTTATCCATGCATTAATTGCCATAGAAAACACCGCCCATGGTTCGCACCCCTCCATAGGCCCCTTTACATCCTCCTCAATAGTTAGGTTAGTAACTTAGGTTAGAATTTAGGATAACACTTATTCTAACCACATCACATGTAGTTACTGACTTAGGATATTAACACATAGCCTAGGTCTAGGTTAGATTAACACTAATCTAACCCCTAGGTTAGGTTTTAGTTTTAGGTTACTAACCATTAATAATTCCTGTTAGGTATAACATTTTATATGCCAAGAAAAGACCTAAAATCATGCATCTCCGAACAGGATTTACTCTACAGCCGTTAGGCTACAGAAATATACATGACAGAATTATTACTTGGTCCACGACCGAGACCTTCCAGATATACCTCCATATCGGGAACCAATTCATTTCTCAAGATCAGCCTGAGTCATACTCCTGACCCGCTTAATCAATGCTTCCATACCTTGCAACCTGTTCAAGGTCTGTGATCTAATTTATCGCAAACAGATTTAAAGCATTACTTGGATCAATTCCACTGATCCAAGTCTAGATATTATAGATGAATATCTCTATAATTCATTCCGTGATCAGATTAATATTCAGACACAAAATGAAATAAATAAAAGAGTCTAATCATATTCTCGACTCCAAGATCTCGCAATCAAAGAAATTCAAGACATATCAAGCATGATTTCAGAATCGAGGAACACATCCTTCTACAAGAAATCACATATCAACACTTGTATGCTTAGGAGAAAGTAACAACAGTTCAGGGTGTTACAGGATATCTACATATGCCCCTTAGTTTTGGAGAAGGTTTCATAAATTGGGGCATGTTGATGATATACGATGAATGTACTAGGTAGAAGTATGTGCCATAACATTATACTTGTAGATCTAGTAAGGAAAGTCCCATTTAGGATATGAGTCTTTTAATCATAGGAAAATGTTGTTTGATATGAAAAGGAAGTTTAGATTTATGAATGTGAAAATTCCTAGGACCATCAAGGATAAGGAAATAATAATCAACATGGAAGAGTGATAGAGATGTGGCCATGTGATCTACCATACTTTGTTATCGGGAAGTATAGATAACTAGAGAAGCATTGGTTATCATTTCAATTTTTTCAACATCCTTATTATCATAATACTAATCATCGACAAAGATATCATCTGGGTAAAATAAAGATTAACTAACAACTTGGAATTCTTGTAATATGTACCAAGTTGTTGTTAGTGCAAATCAAGAAGCCGCCCCGGATGTTGATCAGATTTCTAGTTTGACATTTTGGACATCTAGTGTGATTGCACAACATTGAATCTTTTCCCCAAGTGTGGGACTTGTAAAAATGGGAAAAGAATCTCTAGGTTAGAGGTTGGTTCCTCAACTCCTCTAATCAGGTGTATTACTTGCAAGTTGCAGAGGTTTTAAACTCAAAATCCTACTCTAAATTCTAAAGGACAGAGATAGAGAATGCAAAAAACTGAAACTAATGCTAATAAGGTGATGCACCAAAGGAGTGGTGAGAATTTTTACTTCTACAAATTGACACAAATTATAGAAATGTAACAAAACATCATGCACAAACTGATAAAATGTAATGGAAGGTCATAAATGAAGCAAACAACACAAATAGAGGATTGAAACTCATTCACAGAGCTTGCATTATCATTTCCAATATCAAAAATACATGCATTACAACATCAAAGAGGTAGAAAACATGTTATAGTCTTAGAAGAGGTTTGATATTCCACAAAATCACTTTTCAAGGTGAAAGAGGGAGCCTGCAAAACATAAAAATGTCCAACCCTTCAAAAATGAGCCAAATCTAGCTTTTACAATGCAAAAATGAGCCCAGGAGAGAGAAACACGGGAAAACGTGGAGGAGCTTCAACCACCAACCAAAAATGCCATAAAATAGCATGGGCATCCTTAAAGGTCCATTCCCTGACATTTTTCACCATGCTGGGAGAGAATGCGAGCCATTCTTCATTAAAAATGGTGGTTGAAACGTCATTTTTGTTGATTACCACGTGTGTTAGAGGCGTTTTCTCAATTTTCTCTCTCCAAAATCCATCAAAATAAAAATTGAGCCTAGAATCATGTAGATAATTTCACCAGCTTTCCATTGATATAAAGAACTTAAAAAAATGAGCTCTAGATCGAAAGTTATGGTCGTTTGAAAATTTAGGGCAAAACAGGGCCAAAACGGGATGGCGGGCCAAAATTTGAAATTTTCCCACTTTTTGCATTTGGAAAATTTTCCCAAAAATCTCCATGCTCCACCACTCCTAGTGCCATGGCACATTCTGATTGGATGCGGGCCTTCTGCGCTTCATTTTCCACCGTTTTGGCCATTGGAAAATTTTCCAAAATTCTCTGCCGTGCATGACGATGACACGAGGACACGTGGCGTGATATGATTCATCGCGGGGCACTCGATATCAAATTCTCTGCCTACTCGAGACCATTTTTCCTAACAAGACACATGGCGAGCTCCCATTGGATGTGGGCCTTCCCTGCCATTTTTCCCCTTGGGCTTGCCTTGTGTTTTTTGCCGCCACATGGACACGTGGCGTGATTTGATTGGCTTGGGTTTTGGGGTGAGCTTTTCCATTGAAATTTTTCTTTGATTTTGCTTTGGGAAAATATTCCAATTTTTTCCCACGTGTCCATTTGTTAAAGAAACATGGCGGGTTTCCATTTGTTGTGGGCCATGGGGGTGAAAACTCCTCTTTGCACTATCCTTTGGGAAAAATTCCCAATTTCTCCCCAGCAGCCGAAGCTCCATGATGGCCCTTGAGACACGTGGCGTCATCTTATTCACTCACGGGCCTGCGGGCCAAAATTTCTCCTTTCCTCTTGCCAAAACACTTCACCAAATTTTCAATTTTATCTCCACCCTCCGCCACTTCTTTGGCCTAAGGACATGTGGCATAATGTGATTGGGTGCGGACCTTTCCTGGAGATTTTTCCATGGCACCAACACTTAGTCAAATTTTCTATCTTCCCTCCACCTGGACACGTGGCAACATTCAATTCGTCGGTGGGCCTTCGGGGTGAAAAAAATTCCTTCCAAAATTTTTCCAAACACTTGGTAAAAATTCCAAGTTTACCTCCGCCTCACCCTTCCGAGGACACGTGGCCTCACCTTATTGGCTTGGGCTTTTCAGGAAAATTTCCCACAAAAACTCTCATTGAGCCATAACTTCAAAAATACATGGAGTTAGGAGGAAAAATTTACCTTTCTGGAAAGCTGAGAAAAATCTATCCAATGGTGCCATTTCCAGAAGGTCTTGAGTGCCTGAAAAGAAAAAAATTATATGACTGAGGCACAAGAGAGGGAAGAATGAAGGGAGTTAGCCACAAAATGAGCAAGGGGCTCATTTTGGATAACAATTTTGGTGACTCAGAGGGGTCATCTGCCTGCTGGATGAAGTTACCAGTTGCCTAAAACAATCCATTGGGCATGGAGTCATTAAATTCTCTGCTTGGTACCCCAATGAATTAGAAAAACTACAAGGAGGAATATGGAGGGGTAGAACACCATCGATTGGAGCAAGGCCTGCAAAACACATTTCCTGGAACAACAAGCTTGTGCCAAAGCACTTAGGGAAAGAAAAGCTAAACTACAACAAAACAATGTGCATAAGCACTTGGAGGAATGAAAACCTAAGCTAATATGTACAAGGTGAAGAGTTTCTTTCATGATGATGCTTGGATGGATTCCATTGACTAGAATCTGTAACTCTTCACCATCCAATGTAGACAATTGGAAGGCATTTTGTCCTTACACTTTGTGACCATGTATGGGCCACTCTAAATGGCATCAAATTTTGAATGCCTCCCGATTTTGCTCTGTTTGCATCCCATTTTAACACTAGATCTCCAACTTGGAAAGATCTATCCTTGGCCTTTCTATCAAAGGTCTTCTTGATCAAAGCATGATCCTTCTCCATTGCTTGGGATGCCTAATTTCTGATTTCTTGGAGCTCCATCAATTCTGCATATCTAACCTCCATGGGTCCAAACTCCAACAACTCCAACTGTTTCATGAGTTCCAATGTTGGCAACTCAAGTGACATGGGAAAAATTGCCTCTCTTCCATAAACAAGCTTGAATGGAGAGTTACCTGTAGATCTCTTGGGAGTTATCCTATCATCCCATAAGGCTGATTTCAACTTAGTATGCCAAGACCTCTGATTTTCATCAAGAGTCCTCCTAATGATCCTTAACAAGTTCTTGTTTGTAGATTCAGCTTGGCCATTACCCTGAGGGTAATAATTTGATGAAGTGCTTAGGTAGATCCCATTCTTGATAGCCCATTTAGTTACCTTGGACCCAATGAATGCCAATGCATTATCTGATATTATTGTAGCAGGTATGCCAAATCTGGTTGCTATTCCCTCATAGAAGTCCAAGATGCTAGATTCATTTGCTTCCTTGAGTGCTACTGCTTCAGTCCACTTGGTGAAGTAATCTGTTGTTGTTAGAATCCATTTGTGCCCTTGGCTTGAATTTGGATTAATGACTCCAATGAAGTCTAAACCCCATTGCATGAATGGTTGGTCAACTAAAATCAGGATGCAATGGAAGGGCAACTAGTCTCTCCTTACCCGTGAAGAATGCACAATTCTTTCACCTCTTGATCCATGCATAACAATCACTTAAAATCTTGGGCCAATAATAGCCAACCCTCATGATCTTCAGAGCTGTCACTCTCGGTGCAAAATGATCACCATCTAATCCACCATGGAACTCTTCCAACACCATGTGAATCTGATTTGTACTAATTCATCTCAAAGAACACTCCATTCACATCCCTTTTGAACAAAACACCATCAACAAGGGCATATGGGACAGCCTGCAATCTGAAGTGTCTTCTTTTGGTCTTGTTCATCTCTGGAGGGCATAGACCTATGTTTAGGAAGTGCATTATGTCTTGGGTCCAGAAGGAGTGAGGATATCATTATTTTTCTTGAGTGCTTCCTTGCTCATGGTTGTCTTGCAACGCCAAAACAACCTCCTTCTCATTGCATGCTTCCTTAGATTTATTCAAGACTAGCTGCTCACACAATCCTTTTCCTCTGACCAACTTGGTGACTTTGATCTCAATGTCATACTCCATGACATGAGTAATCCAACCTGCTCTCTTTTTTCATTCAGGTCTTTGTTGAGGAGGAAGTCTTTAACTCCCACATGAGAAACCAACAATTGAACCTTGTTGTTTGAAACTAGATGCTTGAATTTCTTCAAGCTCCTGATTACTACAAGAACATGCTTCTCAATGAAAGAATACCTCACCTCATAGTCCTCCAAGATTTGGCTAAAGAAAGCAATTGGCTGCTCATCATTGTCTTTGTTCTGCTGTACCAAAATTACAGAAATAGTATCATCACCCCCAAATGCATAGAGGATGAAATCCTTGGAGAAATCCAGGTTAATGAGAGTTGGGGCTTGAGAGATGGCTTCTTTGATTGCTTCAAAAATTTCCTTTTCCTTCTACTGTCCATTTGAAAGCTATGCTTTTCTTTAACATCTTGGTGATAGGCTTGACTAGGGCTACAAAATTTGGGACAAACCTCCGAACAAAATTTATTCTCCCCAAGAAAATTTGAAGGGCCTTCTTATGGCTTGGCAATGGTAGTGCTCTTATGGCTTTAACTCTTTCTGGATCAATTGCTAATCCTTCTTTGGAGACAATGTGGCCAAGGATATTTCCTTCATGGGCTAGAAAAATACACTTTTTAGGATTCAAGGATACCCCAAATCTTCTGCACCTTTGGAACACTTGTCTCAAATGAAAGAGATGGTCTGCTGCATTTTTTGAAAAAATAGTGATATCATCAAGATATATCAACACCATGTTGTTAATCAAACCCTTGAATGCCATGTCCATTTGCCCTTTGGAAAGTAGCTCCAACGTTGGATCCCAAATGGCATTTTCCTGTATGCATAAGTTCCCCATTTGGTTGTAAAGGTTGTCTTGAACTGATCCTCTTCTTTCACCATAATCTGATTGTACCCTGAATAGCCATCAAGTAATGAAAACCTCTCAGAGCCGGCAATAACTTGTAAAATCTGCTCCATAGAAGGAAGTGGATAATGATCCTTGAGAGATGCTCTATTCAAATCTCTGAAGTCAACACACAATCTGATTTCTCCTCTTCTTCCTAACTGGAACCAAGTTGGCTACCCAACTAGAATGCTTGATAGGGAATATGATACTTGACTCTATCAACTTATTCAATTATTTTCTCATGAGAGGCTCCATGTGTGGATTGACTGGCCTTTGTTTTTACCTGATGGGTTTAGCACTTGGATCCAATTCAATGGTGTGTTGAGCTAACTCAGGATTGAAACCTTTCAAATCTTCATAGCTCCAAAAACACATTAGGGAATTCTTGAAAAGCTGTATGAACTCATACCTTTCTTTCTTAGTTGTCACTTTACCAACTTGGAGTGATTTTCCTTCTTCCACCAAGATGGACACCGAATCTTCTCCCTTGACTTGGATGTTTTCTTTCTCCTTTCTAAACTAGTCATTAGGACTGAAAATGGACTCCAAAGTAATAAGTCCCTTTGGTAGTTTGTTGGTTCTCAACTATACCACTTGGTCACCATACTGCTGCTCCAACTTTTCCTAATTTTTAGCTGAGAACTTAGCCTCTTCTTGTAAGAAATGGATGATTTGTTGATCATTTTCAAACACTTTCCAACTTACATTGTTGTCTGGCACCAAAGGCCTTACAATCACATGGATGTTTGGTTATACCTTGTCTTTTTGGATGCTTTCAACAACATCAAAGGCTTCTCCAACTGCTGCAAGCCTATCAGTAGCTTGGTTCTCTTTTCTAGGAATGGATTTGATGCCAAAGCCCTCAAAATCTTCAATGAGGTCCCACACCCTATTTTTGTAGCACTTGAGTAGATCATTCTTGGCAGCATGCTGCCCCTTAACTTGGTTGACAATCAACTCACTATCACCAAAGACTTGCAAGTTCTTTATTCCTCTCTTGATTGACCAATGCAATCCTTGTATCAAAGCTTCATATTCAGCAATGTTATTAGAGCATGCAAACTGAAATCTAAAAGTTGAATAATACTTAACTCCTTGAGGTGAAACAAGCATAGCTCCCCCTCCTGCACCTTGTCTACTCCTTGATCCATCAAAAAACAACTGCCATACCTCATTTTCATCCTTGTGGTTTGGCTTGGTGATGCTAGGAATAAGCTGATTTTCTTTGTGCATGCAATAGACTCCTAGCTCAGATTATTTTATTTCTTGATAAGGATAAAAACATCCACCTTGTTTTCCCATTCATCAAGAGTCAGGTCTGAGATACTTCCAACCTTGGTGTCAGCTTCATCAGTGCTTGGATAATCTTCTTGATCAAACGCTGAACAATTGGTATTGATTTGACTTGGAGTGTGAGGCTCAATGTGAAAGTTTGCAATAGGTTCATATCTAATTATGGCCTTGGTTCCATATCTTGTTCTGAACAACATGTGTGACCAATCAGCAAATAAGTACCCTCCAATCTTGGCTATGAAATCCCTTGACAGACATAGGGCAAAGAGTGGTGGAAGGTCTATTACTAAGACATCTTGCAAAACAACAACGTTGGGGCATGCATGCAAAGTAAGACTCAAGTTTTTGATCACTCCAACTGTTGTTACTGTTGTCCCATCCAATTGCACTACCCCTTTGGATATGACTTCATATTGAAGCCCCAACTGATCAGCTATTTGCTTGGGCATTACTGAACTACTTGCCCCGGAATCAATCATGCAATTATGTACTAAATGGTTTCCAATGATCAATGAAACATAGAATGGAGGGGGCTTCAACATTTTACCTTGTTTTCCTCCATGTTTCCCCTCGGGTGGTGGCATTTGTGAGTACCTTCTCTTGCATTTGGACTGCTAATTTGATTTGAAGTTGACCAGTCCTTCATGGCAGCTTGTAGAAAATCTCTTTGGCCTAGGATGGATAGTGATTCCCACATTGATATGTTTACATTTGTCTTCTTCATCTGATCAATGATGTTGAATGGAGATGAAGCATCTCTCTACTATCCCTTGGCCTGCACATTCATTCCTTGCACATGGGCAGCAACAACTGGCATCTGAGTTGGCCTAGGAGCTGTTTTAGGCAGTCCTTGCATGTTTGGAACTGCATTTTGTTTGCCAATAATTTGTGGAGTGGTAGAAGGTTGTGAATTACTTGGAGCCAATGGCTATTCTTCACCCAAATTTCTCCTTTTTGACCTTGTGTTGGCTGCAACACTTTGGGAGATTGTTTGATTCATGCCACAAAAATCTTTTGCCTACCAGTTTACAAGTGTGGTATCATTTGGAGCTGATTGTTGCTGGAATGTTTCTTGTTGTTGGTTATTTCCTTGACTCCCTTCACCCTCCACACAGTAGTTGTTGTCACCATTAATGCTTGATTTAAGGCACTGTTGAAGCACATAGACTGGTTGTGAGGTTCATTGCATGGGAAACACCAATCATACTCTTGAGCTATGTTGTTTTGCACTGGCACTATTGCTTTAGAGGCAGATGTAGCATTGGGATTATAGGGCTGAAATGGTCTGTTGGTAGGAGGTCTTGCTTGATTTTGATTTGCAACTGGATTGGGTGGTCTTTGAGGCTAGTATGGCTGCCTGTTAGGCTGAGCTTGAGGTTGGAAAGAAGGTCTAAAACCTTGGGCTTGCTACCTCTTGAGTGTAACCAGCTCATTACCTAAATTTTGCAATTGCTTCATGACTTCTTGAAGTTCATTTGAGGCACTAGAAGATGAAGTAGAAGCTTCACTTGAATTCTAATTTCTAGGAGTGGGAATAGGAGCTAAAATAGGCACTTGACTAGTGCTTGGACCCTCTAAACTTGGATACAATGGCATTGGAGGCCTAGGAGCTAGCTTGCCAGCTTGAATCAAATAATTTTCAGCTCTAATGGCAATGCTATAAGCAACAGGGATAGTTGTGCCTCCCATGGATTGAATTAACATAGAAATATCAGAATTTAAAGCTTTAAGGTAATATAGAAAAGCACCTTCTACTATTGGCCTTACTGCCATTGGAATTCTCTCCCAATTCCTTTGAAACCTGAAGTTGAAGTCAGTCAGCTACTCATTGGGAGCTCTCTTGATGGTTGTCAACTGTTCCAAAAGGGACAAGTTATCTCCCTTTTCTCCAAACTACTCATGGAGGGCTATACATAGCTGGTTCCAATTTTAGATAGAACCTAAGGCAAGACTCCTGAACCATTGCAAAGCTTTCCCTTTGAATGAAGATGCTAGTAGTTTGACAACAACTTACATCTCATTAATCTCATGGATTGCACAAATATTAGCAATATCCTTGACATGATCACCAGGAGTGGTCTGATTCTCTCCAGTAAAGTATGGAATGTTCTTCAATGCTGCAACTGGGATTGGATTTTGTGCATTGAGAGCAAGTGGGTTGTTTCCAGTGAAATTGACATAGGGGTTGTGTTGTGCCATTCTGATTGGCCTTAGAACCCTTGTTGATTGAATGAAAGGCCTACCAGGTGGAGGAGTTGATAGAGTTCTATTTGGTGGAGATGGAGACCTTTGAATTCTCCTCCCTCTTTTCCTTCTTCTTGGAGATAATTGCAGATACTCAAACAACACCTCTTCTTCTCCAACTCTTGACCTTGTGGTGATTCTTCTCATGAGTTTTTAGGTCTGCACTGCTAAAACCAGCTGATTCTTCTTCCTTGGAGTCGCCAGATGTGCAATTTAGGGATCTTTTAAGCAATAAACTTGCAAAAATGCACATCAATTTGTTGCAATGAAGATGAAGACCTCTAAGGTCCCACCAGTGTGCCAAAATTGTTAGTGCAAATCAGCAGCACCCCTGGATGTTGATCAGATTTCTAGTTTGACATTTTGGACATCCAGTGTGATTGCACAACATTGAATCTTTTCCCCAAGTGTGGGACTTGTAAAAATGGGAAAAGAATCTCTAGGTTAGAGGCTAGTTCCTCAAATCCTCTGATCAAGTGTATTACTTGCAAGTTGCAGAGGTTTTAAACTCAAAATCCTACTCTAAATTCCAAAGGGGACAGAGATAGAGAATGCAAAAAAAATAAAACTAATGCTAATAAGGTGATGCACCAAAGGAGTGGTGAGCATTTTTACTTCTTCTACAGATTGACACAGATTATAGAAATGCAACAAAACATCATGCAAAAACTGATAAAATGTAATGAAAGGTCATAAATGAAGCAAACAACACAAACAAAGGATTAAAACTCATTCACAGAGCTTGCATTATCATTTCTAATATAAAAATACATGCATTACAACATCAGAGAGGTAGAAAACATGTTACAGTCTTGGAAGAGGTCTAATATTCCACAAAATCACTTTTCAAGGTGAAAGAGGGATCCTGCAAAACATAAAAATGTCCAACCTTTCAAAAAATGAGCCAAGCTTTTACAATGAAAAAACGAGCCCAGGAGAGAGAAACATGGGAAAACGTGAGAGGGGCTTCAACCACCAATAAAAATTCCATAAAATATCATGGGCATCCTTAAAGTTCCATCCCCTAACATTTTTTACCATTCGGGGAGAGAATGCGAGCCATTCTTCATTAAAAATGGTGGTTAAAACGTCATTTTGTTGACCACCACGTGCTTAGAGAGGCGTTTTCTCAATTTTCTCTCTCCAAAATCCATCAAAATAAAAAATTAAGCCTATAATCATGTAGATAATTTCACCAGCTTTCTGTTGATATAAAGAACACGAAAAATTGAGCTCTGGATCGAAAGTTATGGTCATTTGAAAATTTAGGGCAAAACAGGGCCAAAACGGGATGGCGGGCCGAAAATTTGAAATTTTCCCACTTTTTGCATTTGGGAAAATTTTCCCAAAAATATCCATGCTCCACCACTCCTGGTGCCACGTGGCACATTCTGATTAGACACGGGCCTTCTGTGCTTCATTTTCCACCATTTTGGCCATTGGAAAATTTTCCAAAATTCTCCGTCAGGCTGATGACTTGAGGACACATGGCGTGATATGATTCATTGCGGGCCTCTGCTTTCAAATTCTCCACCTGCTTTGGACCATTTTCCCTGATGGGACACGTGGCAAGCTCCCATTAGATGCGGGCCTTCCCTACCATTTTTCCCTGCGGGCTTGCCTTGTGTTTTTTGCTGCCACATGGACACGTGGCGTGATTTGATTGGCTCGGGTTTTGGGGGTGAGCTTTTCCTTTGAAATTTTTATTTGATTTTGCTTTGGGAAAATCTTCCAATTTTCCCCACGCTCCACCGGTTGAAGACACGTGGTAGGTTTCCATTCGTTGCGGGCCATGGGGGCGAAAACTTCTTTTTGTGCTATCCTTTGGGAAAAATTCCCAATTTCTCCCTAGCGGCCGAAGCTCCGACGGCCCCTTGAGACATGTGGCATCATCTTATTCGCTCGTGGCCTACGGGCCAAAATTTCTCCTTTCCTCTCACCAAAACACTTCGCCAAATTTTCAATTTTATCTCCGCCCTCCACCACTTCTTTGGCCTAAGGACACGTGGCATAATGTGATTGGGTGCGGACCTTTCCTGGAGATTTTTCCATGGCACCAACACTTAATCAAATTTTCCATCTTCCCTCCACCTGGACACGTGGCATTCATTCATTCATCGGTGGGCCTTCGAGGCAAAAATTCCTTCCAAAATTTTTCCAAACACTTGGTAAAAATTCCAAGTTTACCTCCGCCCCCGCCCTTCTGAGGACACGTGGCCTCACCTTATTGGCCCGGGCTTGTCCAGGGAAAATTTCCCACAAAAACTCCACCGAGCCATAACTTCAAAAATACATGGAGTTAGGAGGAAAAATTTACCTTTCTAGAAAGCTGAGAAAAAAATCTCTATCCAATGGTGCCATTTCTAGAAGGTCTTGAGTGCTTGAAAAGAAAAAAATTATGACTGAGGCACAAGAGAGGGAAGAATGAAGGGAGTTAGCCACAAAATGAGCAAGGGGCTCATTTTGGATAACATTTGTTATGGGGGAGTATAAATATCTACAAAACCCATTGGTGTGTCATCCCTTGATTAGGGTTTTTGCATTCTTTAGATGTTCTAATACCATTTGTAATTGTGTATTCTTGATTGGTAATGATTCCATCATAGGCTACACAATAGTATGGTGAAATCATTCTACAAAAATTTTTGCTTCTAAAGGAGGTATTTCGTTCTTATCCTATTGTTAAATAGGTGGATCTTATAGTATTGCAGAAGTTGTATCATTCAATATTGTATAACGCCTATACATAGATGTATAAAATTTATGAACCCATTTATATTTGGGAACTTTAGATGATTATGTGGTATAATTTCATGTATAAAATTAAATAAATACCTTACAATCAAGTTGTTGGATTCTTCATTGTAAAACATAGCAATCATTGTTGTGATGTCCATTAATTCCATGATAATTACAAAATAGTTGACCTTTGATTCTTTAAATCCAATAGTATATATAGTAATGAGTAGGTAATAAAGTGATAAAACATTTATTGAGTAGCTTAGATAGGATATCATGTTATCTAAAATTGTTATCAAACCAGAGAGGTTCCTTCGCTTATGGTAACCTTATTGGTTGAGATTGATCTTGTGGAACACACACATTGTTTCCTCTATGTAGTAATTTCACTTCACTTGTATGATCACATGTATCATGTAAGGAATTGGCATGGCATGACTTATTGGAAGGATTACTTAGATGTGATATAAGATCCTTGAGATATTGGATTTCACCATTCATGGATTGAAATTAGGTTTGAGAAAAATGTTGTAACGATTAAATCCATGTTATAAAATATAACATAGCCATGAATAGATGAATATGAAATAGCGTATTCCATGATGGAAGAAACTCCAATTATGTAGGAAAGAAAGAGAATCAACACATGGATAACTGAAAATGGAAATATCATAGAAGATAGAACACAAAAGTGATGTTGAGAAAAAAGTGATCATCATAAAATTAATGAAAGGACCTTATTTGAAAATAGAAATTGAATTTGAATAAACAAAAAGGCAAAAAAATTAAATTAGTTATTTGGAAGAAAAGCTGCCAAGGAATTTTTTCAAAAGTGTATATTTTCTGATTATGCCATAATTACAAAATATATTAATTTTAAATTTCTAAAAACCATACTAAATATTAGGGGAAAATAGGTTTCTATTAAATATATAAAAATTGAGGATATCGTCAAAGGATTTTGAAAATAAATTTGTTATGCTTGAGATATGCAATGAAAAGTGAATTAGAAATCATGAGCCCTAATAAGAAAACCAAAAGGTATAACCAAAAATGAGACCTTGGGTAAATTTTGAGAATCAGTTTGATGTCAAGAATGGTGATTCAATAAGAATACAAACCCTAGAAAATGTATGGATCTGGAACCAAGTAGGAAGAATAAGGCATAGGGATGAAAATGGGTTCACGAAAATGTTTACCCTTAATTATTTTAATAAGATGAATGATGTATAATTTAAATAGGTTTAATATGGTAAGGTTCAAAGAATGGTGACTATTATAATTAATTAAATTCTAAAATTAATTACACAATATTAGAATAGTTTTCTAGATCATGCAACACAAATTATAACTTTGAAAAATGCTATCCCATTTTTGAGTTTATTGATAAAATGGGATAACCAATAAAAATTTCATGAATAACCTATTTATGACCCAATCTTCATCCAAGGATTGCTTTAAAAATGCCTTTCTTTCTGAATCAATTTTTGGGGTTTTTGTTATCTCTATTTAACCCCCCCGATTAATTTGAATAACTTACTTAAAATGCACCTATCACTTTATATGAACTCGGGACATTCAAATTAATTTCAAAGGTATATACCACCAAGAATCAAACGAGGGCCACATGGTAGAAGATCAACGATCAAGGTGGAGACACACGTCACCCTTCCGACTCTCCTTAATTTTTTAGGCTCCGTGGACCTCAAGTCCCTAAAATAAGTTGAAATGGATAGAGTTTCGTGTTCATGGCAAAGCACAAAGATGAAATATGGCATAAGATCAACGACCGACAAGGTAGAAATGCATCACCATTCTCGCGTAGGGCAAGCGAGATGGGATCTCGTAGACATAAATCTCATGGAATGAGTTGGTTTTCAAAAGGCTTTAGCTCCATAAGAGAGAAAGGGAAGTCAAAAAGTCGGGAAGTAGACATGGAGGAAAAGCTTGACCCTGTAATCAACTAGTGACCAACACATGGAAAATTCAAACCAAGTAACACCTAGGTAGAGGTAATCTCTAAGGCTAATCGGATGTTGCCATGTGTCACTCTCATGTTCATCCCAACATGTAAATATTCAAATGGCCATAACTTTCTCTCTTGTTCAAAAGGTCTCCTCGAGCCCTTCCATTTGGCATCATTTGATTTAGATATTGATGTCATTTGGTGGGAAAAAAGAGGAAAAATATTTTAGGACATTAATGTGCATATTAAATTATCTCACCACCCAAATCTAGTCCGATTTGGCCTCCTTCCTTCTTCTAAAAGATAAAAAAATATGGATAAGTTCATCGACAACATTGAAGGTGGAGTTTTAGGCCTTGGTTTACTATTTTTAGTATGTGGTTTGAGCAGTTTTTGGATTTTTCTCCTCCTTCTCTATAAATGTAAAATTTTGTGGCATTACAAAAGGTTGGAGATTCTTTTCATGAAATAGATCTTGAAGATGAAAAGAAAGGAAAAACTTTGTGTTTCTTTTTTCACCATTCAATAATATTAAATACATTTATTACAAACTTTGTGTTGTGGATATATAATTTTTATTTGAGGTATTGTTCTTACGTTCAATGCACTAAATGGTTCTTTACTTTAATATCTATTTTATTGAATCTACAACAAGTTATTACTACCTAATCACGAGTGATTATCTTTTGATTTGCATGTTCTTAAGTGAAAGATCCTTCCCGTCTAGTCTCTTCATATTCTTATGAAAATACTCTTGTATTTCTTCTATTTATCTCTTTACACATGCTCCTTTCAAACCAGAAAAATCTATTGGGATGAGATCCCAACCCCAAATGGTTATATTAGTGTAGATATTGTAAATATTCTTTGGTGTGCATTAGGTTAGTTATAAATGGGGACCTCCCCTTTATTTTAGTAGGGAATTTTTGCTTCATATTGTAGTTGAACATCATATTTTGTTTTTGACAAAATATCCACCAACATTTTTGGCTACTCACAGGGAACACGAACAAGTAAGACTAATCTAGTTATACTATTGGAGAATCTTTATTTTCTTTGTTCTATTGTTTCTTTCCAAATTCAAGATGGAAAGAATGGTATACACTCAAGCTAGTGAAGCCAAAGATGGATTTGATACTTTATTTGATTTGGCACAACATCATAATTTTAATCTCGTATCGTAAAGGAATTCCTCTATATGTGCTATAAGCTCTTCACATGTGAGTAGGAATTATGCTACACAAGGTTTAAACACATTTGCTACTTGGAGAGAATTGTTTTTGAGTGGTACTCATGTTCCTACACAAACAAATTTCATGGCTGCAAAATAGACACAAGCTCCGGTCCCTTAGGGTCTAGCTAGTGGACCCTTGAACTAGTTCAACCACTCCTTGATCTGCCACATGGGTAGCACAAGAAATTTTCAAAATTCAATGGTGACAGAAAGCAACACCGGAAGAACATATAGCTGAATTTTTTGTAGCTTGTGGAGTTCTGAGAGTGGATCATGAAGATGTGTTTGTTCGGTTGTTCATTGAGACACTCCAACTTACTACCACATAATGGTTTTATCACCTTCTGTATGTATGTATCACGAATGGGATACTATGAGAACATAGTTTGAAGTCAGATTCAAACCCGCAAAAGATTCACATGCCTTGTTAGCACAACTCACCCAGATGAAGAAAGAGTCACATGAGCCTATGTGTGATTTCATGGCCAAGTTCAATAAGCTGATCCATAAAATCCCAAAGATGTGCAATTCCTACTCTCAAAAATCAAAATTTCTTCTTCGAAATGCACAACTTCCTAAAGTAAGTTTCTTGCTTTGAGAAGATCTAACATTCTTGACTTGGTTGCTGCACAATCAACTAGCCACAAAAATTGAAGATGATCTTATCATGGATGGTAAGATTAGAAGAGACTCTTCCAAGGCTAAGAATCTAAATACCTCTCAAGGTACCATTGAGCTTATGATCTAGAGAATGGATAATGATTTATTGAATTTGAATAAGCATATGTCTCAACATGCATCAACTTCTCCTTATAAGGATATCCATAGGAATAACTTCAACAATAATAATGGTGATCCCATGAGAGATAGAAATTGTTTTCCATCCACACAACCTAAATTGGTCATCGAAGCTCCTCTTGTTAATGTAGCTATCGAGGTAGTATTAGAAGAAGAAGTAAACAATGAGGCTAATGATTCCTTTGAATCCTTCGTTACGTTGATGAGTCACCGATGACTCCAATATAGGGTACTTGAAATATGAATAATATGATTGTAAGGTTAGTGGTCAATCTTTTTTCATTGTCACTCAATCTCAAATTCCAAGAAAATAAGTGGAGAAACTTAGAGAAAAAGAAGATACAATAATTATTACTAAAAGGGGAAATCCTTTTCTTACTCAACCAAAGGAGAAACCTATTGCCAAGAAATTTTCTAGTTCTTCTAATCCTCCTCCTTCTCTTGTTACCAATACTAGTCCTCCTAATGTAAAATAAAGTATTGAATGGTTTGCACCTTCAATATTTCCCTCCTACACCGCATTTGATATCATTGATTGCATTAAAAGAACTAAGATTCAGATGTTTGAGGTGGAGTACCTCCATCCTAATCTAGAGAAGTTTGAAAGGCCTTTTAAATTCATTAGAAGAAAAGATGTCATACCACTTAATGCCGCATCTAAAGTACTCCTCCCTAATCCTGTACTCCCCTCTTCTCAAAACAATGTGGCTTCAACCTCCTCCTTTGGAAAGATTGAGCCATTTTATTTGTCCCTACTTATCAATGGTTTTAAACTGAGAAATTGCATTATTGATTCTAGGGCCTTAGATAATGTTATGCCTACAAAGGTAGCTCATGCTCTAGGAATCACTCTTATAAAATAATTTATGTACGCTGCTACTCTATGGAAATCAAGCACGTCCCCCGATCGATCAAATCAAGGATGCATAGTTTTTGTTTGTTGTATTTCTCGGAGAAAAGGGTCAAGATGACTATTTTAGCTATGGATATTCCAACAACTTATGGTATCTTGCTCGGGAGAGGTTTTTGCAAGGATGTAGATAGAGAAATTCATATGGATTGGAGAAAGGTACTAATACTATTCAATAGAACCATGCACACACTTGAACCTTAAGCCCATAAAAATTACCTCATGACTAATTCAAATGATCCTAAAGTAAAAATATTATTCGAAGGTTCCAATCTAGGTAAATATTTTATATCCTTGGAGGAAGATGTTAAACTACCCAAGTTGATGAAGGATTATCTAGGTTTGATTGAGCCATTGGAAAAATAACATAATGAATTGATAGATCCGGAATTTGATAGTGTGTTCTTCTCACTTAGTGTGGATACGATTCTCTTTTGATAGTGATGAAGATCATGATAATATTGACTTACAACAAAGCAATCCCAAGGTGTTGAGTAGTGCAGGTCTTGAAGGCTTATTTGGTGAGTATGAAAGTAATTTTGAATTTGAAACCTTCTTTTTCCCATTAGTAGAAGATGAAAACCTTCTCAATGAGGAATATATGGATAAGAAGATGCTTGAATCTTTCAAAGTTGACTCTACTCAAGGAAATGATGTTTTCATCATGGAAATGAATTTCAAGGCTCAAAATGGTCAAGATGGGAGAAATGATGATTTGCATATTTTATGCCCAACCTTGTGCTCATTTTATTTTCAATACAATGAAGCAATGTGCACACCACACCATAATGACAAAAGGGTGAAATGTGAGAAAATTGTGCGAAGATTTTTTTAGAGAAATTGAGAGACATGGAGTATCAAGAGACTTGTGATAGTGTTCAAAATCTCAAAATATCTGTCGAGAACCAGCTCATAGAGATCATGGTCATGAAACAGGTAACTAATAAAATTTAAATGTCTATCATAGACCATAAGCCTTGGTGTGAAAACAATAAGTTTGATATGATCAAGACTTACTCTCATAGCAGTGATAAAGAATCAAGAACTGGAATAAATTTGTAAATAAATGAGTAGATGGAAAAAGATATCAAAACAATAAAGGTAATGAGTTGTCTAAATTGACTCTTAGTTATAAGAACAATCATGACAACTTTTCTAAAAATTAAGAAAGGGGTCATATTTCATGGAGCCAATCAATGGATTTATAGAACAAAGGTATTTGGTAATACCCATGTGTGGGTAAACATTTAGTAAGAATAAGTGTTGCAGCAATAAAGTAAGTTGTATCTTGCTTGTATCATAGTTTCCTTTTGCTTTGGTGTGGGTTTTTGTTTGTTTTCTTTTCTCATTGTGTGTTTCCTTTTCTACTTTTGCGTGTTTTCTTTCTATTCCTTTGCTTTGCTTTTGTTTTGTTTTATTCGTGTCTATTTTCTACTCTTTTCGAATCCGTATCCCAATGGATTGAACACTTTAGAGATATGGGATTCCTCTTTCTTCAAAGTATTAAAGAAAGTCTAGGAGCCAGTTGTTATCCCATTTTTGAGTTTATCGATAAAATGGGATAACCAATCAAAATTTTCATGAAGAACCTGTTTATGACCCATTCTTCATCCAAGGATTGCTTTAAAATGCCTTTATTTTTAAATCTATTTTTGTGGTTTTTGTTATCTCAAATTAACCCCCTCCTAGATTAATTTGGATAACTCACTTAAAATGCACCTAGCACTTTATATAAGCCTAGGACTTTCAAATGATCATCAAAGGTCTACACCTCTAAGCATCAAACAAGGGCCACACGATAGAAGATCAATGGTCAAAGTGGAGACACGTGTCACCTTTTTGATCTCTTCTAAGGTTGTGGGCACCATAGACCTTAAGTCCCCGGACTAAGTTGGAGTGGATAGAGTTTTGGGTCCATAATGAAGCACAAAGATGACAAATGATATAAGATAAATAGTTGAAGGTGGACACGCATCACCATTCGGAGCGGGGGAGGGTAGATGGGCTCCCACAGATGTAAATCCCATAGAATGGGCTAGTTTTCAAAAGGATTTGGCTCCGAAGAGGGAAACGACAGTCAAAAACTAAGGGAAGCAAAAACGTAGGCAAATATCAACTCCGCAATAAACTAGATACCAACAAGTGGAAAATTCAAATCATGTAACGTGTAGGCAAAGAAAATATCTTAGGACAGTCAAATGTTGCCATGTGTCACTCTCATGTTCATCCCAACATGCAAATATTCAAATGGTCATAACTTTCACTCAAGATCTCCAAATCACACAAAATTGGTCTCTTTCAAAATATCTTCTCGATCCCTTAAATTTGCCATGATATGATTTAGAGATTGATTGATTTTAGTAGGATGAAAATAGGAAAACATAGTTTGGGCCATTAATGTGTAGATTCAACTACCTAAACCACCCATATATGATTCGATTTGGCCTCCTTCCTTCTTCTACAAGCTAAAAAACATGGGGAAGCACATTTGACAACATTGAAGGTTGATTCACAGGGAATTGGTTTAGTATTTTTAGAATGCGGTGTTATCCCAAATTCACCCCCATGGTGATTTGGATAACTTGCACAAATTCTTCAGTCCTGAGCTAGTAGAATTGATTCAAGGCCAAAAATCATTTTTTGGGGTCCCCTTGGCTTCTCTCTAACTTCCCCATCCAGAAAAAACCCAAGAAGTTAGAGAAAATTGGAAAAAATCTGAAAAATGGGCTCATTTTGGTGTTTTGCGGAAAAATTGAACATTTTTGTCCCAGGGCGGTCTATGGGATAGTTGGGAGACAAGTATGCATGGGACATGAAAGGCCAATTTTTCCACAATTCAAAGCATTACGGTAATGTGGAGAAATGTGTCCTGGACGGTCGGGATGTCAAGATGCGAAAAGGTGAAATCACCACACAAGGAGCCAAGCTAAATGGGATGTGGCGAATGAAGATATCAACGACCCTCACAACTCGGTCAATGACAGAAGCGTAAGGATAAGGAAGCCCAAATCAGGTGATGTATAATAATGTGTTCGGGATATCCGGGACACACAAACCCGATTTTTCCGAAATAGCCGCAATGAAGAGAAAAAGTCAATGTTTGACCTCCCGAACTTCAAACAGCCATAACTTTTGACTTCGAGCTCCGATTTTCATAAAATTGGACTTTCTGGAATGAGCACGACATCTTCTGCATCAAAAACTAGATTTATTAATTTTGATGAGGGTAGATATATTAAAATAAAAGAAACATATTCAGCTCTAGTCAATTAATGCTCATTCTTGTTGAATGACGAAAAATGCTTAAAGCAGACCCAAAATAGCTACTTGCACTTAGAAGGACATAACTTTTGCATTTCTCAATGAAATCACATGAAATTAGTACCGTTGGAATCATGGCTCTGATCCCAATGCACAAAAATAAATAAATTCTATATTTGATGAAATATAGATAGATATTTTACAGAAAATGCGGCCATGTTCAGAATAGTGTTTTATTTGGTAGTTGGACACATTCAATGAAGCATGGGCTGCCATATTTCACCATTGCAAGTCTTGGGACGATATGGGGAGCCTTTAGAAAGAAACAAAACATAATTTCACTCCATTTAATACCTCTTACAAGTGGTTGAAGGATAGATTTTGGGATTTCCATTTTCCCTCTCTCTCTCTCTTCTTATTTTTCTATAAATTGGAGTGTTGGGCTCATTATAAAAGGAGGAGTTTTATTGTAAAAAGCTCTGTCAAAATTGCTTTATGAAGCCAATGTGCTGCAGGCCCTTGTAGTGGACTCCTTGCATGGTGATCTAGGCCCTTATCTTGTAATAGATTGAACTATGCATATCATGAAGCAATAAAATACAAGTTTGTGGATGCATCTTCCCATGTTGTGTTTGTTTGCACTCTTCTTGCCCTTTCAACCTTCATTACAAGAATATTGTGTCTATTTTTATGCTCTTTCAAGGATCCATTATCATTGTGTATGTTTGAGATGTTGTTGTGAATGCATTTTTCTAGATTGTGGAGAACTGTTATCACCCCTTCTAGTGTGCACTTTGCTTTTGTATCTCACACATTGGAAGACTACCCTCACTCCCTCCTTTTCTGGTGTATCACCACTTTAGTGTAGGTTTTCATTTTCATGCATTCTCTCTCCTTGGTCCCTTGGAAATTTAGATTAGGAAAGATAGTTTTTCCTGCATTAGAGTAGATTGTGGCAAGTAGTTTAGGAGAAAGAACCAACTTTCTTTGGAGGTCTATCTCAAGTAGCAAGTCCCACAACTTGGAGATAGTACCCATGTTATCCAATCACACTATGAGCTCAAGTATATGCACTTGTGTAAACATAAGGGTGATGTGATTCAGTGATAACATGTGGTTTGAGTGGTTTCCATAATTTTCTCCCCCTCATTCTCTATATATGTAAAATGTTGTGGGATTACAAAAGGTTGGAGATTCTTTGCATGAAATAGATCTTGAAGTTGAAAAGAAGGGAAAACTTTGTGTTTCCTTTTTCACCATTGAAGAATATTAAAGATATTTGTTACAAACTTTATGTTGTGGATATATATTTTTCATTTGAGGTATTGTTCTTACGTTCAATGCACTAAATGGTTATTTGCTTTAATATCTAGTTTATTGAATCTACAACAAGTTATTACTACTTGATCACATGTGATTATCTTTTGATCTATATTTTCTTAAGTGAAAGATCAGTCTTGTCTAGTCTATTCTTATTCTTCTGAAATTAATCTTATCTTTCTTATTCTTCTCTCTTTACACACCTTGATTTCTAACCAAAACAAATCTTCTTTGATGAGATCCCAACCCCTGAATGGTTAGATTAATCTAGATATTGTAAATATTACTTGGCATGCATTAGGTTAGTAATAAACAAGTTGCCTCCCTTTATTTGAGGAGGGAATTTTTCTGCATGATGTGGTTAAACATCATATTTTGTCTTGTAAAAATATCCAACAAAAAAATAATGGAATAAGTGAAATTATCTAATTGAAGATGTTTTGGAAATATTTAAGAGTATGCATTGTTTGTACATGGATATTTAAACCTAGAAGTACCTCAAAATTGAGACCGTAAATGTTAAGCATCCTAGATCAGACCATACTATTCAATAAATACCATATTATACATTTTAAACCCTTATGTATAGTCGGGACGTTATCTACTTTTTATCTTGTAAATTTATATATTGGTCATCTACTTGAATTTGTATGTTGCTTTCAACCCCTAGTTGTCACTCATGCAATGAGATCCTATAAATGTATTGGAATTCACGTCAAACCCTATTTATGGATGAAGAGTCCTACAAAACAAATATTAGAAGGGTTTTGGGAATTTTCATACATCATTGATGTTGTAACTACTCCAAATAGCCCTCAAACCACACGTCGTTCTCCACCTAGCATGTGATATTTAGATAGATCAATCAATTTTTGCAATTTCTTTTACCATGCTTGTTTTGACTTGGATCTTGCTAAAAACTTAGAGAGAGGATTTATGAGTGCTTATGGATAAGATATATGAATTCTTTGACCTATTTTATACACTCGGACATGATATGGGTGATTCCTTAATGACTTTGGATATGACAAGATAATATTTAGGAGCTTTGAGTTCCTTTTGCAAGTGAGGTCTTTATTGAATTTCCTTATGAGTTTCAGGTTATCAAATGAGGTGGTGTTTACTTACTTACATAGGTTTGTATAGATGATTTATCTAAGAAATGCCAACCCGGATGAAGTATAAGATAAAACAAATATGTATTTCAAAGTAGCGTTGGAGGACATGTCATTCCAAGAATGTGCGAGATGGGTCGAGATCGTATATAAATTTATGACCAAACTAAATGACCCTATTTGGGAGAAAAATATGAAAAGTGAGGTTTGGGACCTATCAACTAATGTTTTTATATTCATTTTGTGTATTATATTATCATAATATGTCAACATGTCGGTGTGTAAGGATAAACAAGGTAAACAATAGACCTTGGAAATTAATAAGCTAACATGGAGGATTTGTGTTTATCATAACAAGAGTGCATAGTCAAATCGAGGGTTACCAAAGTGAATGTTACCAAATTTAAGTGTTTACACTAACCAAAACCCTAGGGGTTCCCTTCATCTCATGACACAAAGATAGTAGGATAACTTTGTGATTTAATAAAATCTAAGTATTAAATCTAATTTTAGACTCACTATGATGATATAAAATAGAATACAAATGCTAAACACTCTAAATATGCAATCGTGTAAGAAAAAGAGAGAGATAATGCACTTATATGATTCTCACTTATCTTGAATTAGATCTAAACTAGAACATCCGATGAACAGGTTGGGAAGAGTGTCAAAATTCTTGATATCAATTCTTGATGTTATGGATAGAGTTGGAATTTGGTGCCTAGGACAGGGGTGAGGGCACTTTGGTACTAAAGAACACTCTTAGGCATTGGTGACTATGCAAATGCTCATAATATTATTTTTCACATGTTACTAGGGTTTTGTACTTGTTCATTTTTATTTTCTGATATTCACACTTGGATCACTGAGGTACCTATAACCTACAACACAAACCATAGCTACCCACACAATCTCACAAAACACCTAAGATTGGAATGAAAAATGTAATATGTGAAGTCGATTGACCTATGGTCACCAAAAGGGTGAAATTACGTCTCCGACCGCTGCACTACATTCCAAAATTCATATAGTTCTATGTGTGTGTGTGTGTGTGTGTGTGTGTGAAATAGTATCCTTAGGTTTCCCTCATACCAATGACGCCAAGATAGAGGGCTATAGCTAAATAGAATGCAAATGTGTGGGATGGAATTAAGAACTTCTCATTCCTATGCAGTGTATGTAGAGTAAGTAGCCCAAATATGTAGTCCCTTTGATAGTATGTAGATAAGATAACCCTTAATAATTTCCCACCCTTATAATGGTATGTATGTTGTGTATATATAGGGATCTCTTCCTTGAATTTTGACACTAGTGACAAGACATGTCAACTAAAAACTCAAGACAGGAGTTAGAAAACTTAAAAAGGCAGACCAAAAATGTCAAAAATGTGAATAAAAACAAAGAGGACAAGATTTCCCATGGGGAAAGGAGCATCCGGGCATTAGTATCCGATTGGGTACCGATGTCCCTGGATAATCAAGAAAATGGTGAGAATATCAAATACGTGGATCCCTTTAAACTGACCGAACTAGGTATAGAAGTGATAGATGTGAGAGAGAAAGACAATAGAAACAACCAAAGAAAGTAAATGGACTAGGGAATGTGTCACTAGTGAATACTTTTCTTACTTGAGATCCATGTATATAATAACATACTTGGTGGTATAGTAAAATAGTAATATGTGCATGATTTTTTATCTACATTTTCCCCCTTTATGCTATTTGAATGAAATTAAAGTAGTGTAAAGGAAGTAAGGAACATACTTATGAGAAGTTTGGAGAATCCTTGATGCAAAAGTATGTGTAGAATATAATAACATATAGTGTGGTGAACCATGGACTAGCTTTAATCAAGACAACAAACTATTGTAAGGAGTACTTTGGAGAAATTGATGACTTTATTTAGAGAATTTGGAGATTTTGAATTGTTGCTAATGGAGATTTGCTGGGGTAGGGAGTGATCAATTCCCAAACCGATTTTGTAAAATTTCAATCAAGGGATGATTTGGGTGTTTTGGTGCCAAAGGAAGACTATTAGGTAGAGAGGTCTAGTTTTACCCTCCATATATGACTACATCCTCAAAAGGTCTAATCATTGCAGATGGATAAGGACCAAATAATCTTCCATTTTGATCCATTTTTAGTTCCGTATTAAATAACCCATATAGGATCAATATAGGAAAGGAAATGATGTCTCATTGCCACCATTCTACGGTTGTTGCAATTTGTATAGTACTAGACAACTTCCATTTTAAGTCATCTAGAAGCGATAAAAATTTAGAGTGATTCTCGTGTTAGGTCATATGGGAAAGATAATGAAGTAATGTAACTCCCAAGTTAGGTCATCTTGGAGATATAGTAGAGTATGCTAAGTTATACTAATCAATTGATTTGATTCGATTCGAATATTGAAAGATTAATTTTAAATTGAAATTTACTCATGGAGAGTTTTTTTATTTTTTTCCCAGTTAGGTCATTAGGGGAATAGGTAGAAATTATTTGAATAGCGTGAGAAGAATATTTTGAAAATAATGTATTAGGAGTATCAATTGATTGTATAGTAGTCTAAAAGGATTGTAGGGTGATCCCATTGTATGCCTCCCTTTTGGCAAAAGGGTGAGGGGTGGAAATAACAAGAACTACGCCTAAAGTAGAGGTGAAAATATGTAATGATAATTGAGAGTGAGTATATAAGATGTAAGAATGAAGATATTGTAAGTAGCATATGTAATATTGGAATATAACATTATGAAATGTGTATATTATGATGGTAGGAGAAATTATGAACCAAATGGTGCAAATGGGGAGGAAAATGGAGTAAGCGAAGCTCAAGATATGAGAGAAACCGTGTGTCATGTATTAGTTGGAAGAATGAGTTTGAATGCTAACTATAGTAAATTGAAAATTGGAAAATTTATATATATGTAATAGTAAAAAGTGAATAGTAACTTTATTTGAACCTTGATTGATATAGAATTTTAGCTTTGAGTTTGCAAGGAGTTCGAGATTAGGGCATAAAGGTTGACTAGGTTGGATATGGTGGTGGTATCCATGACATCGTAGATGATAGATGAGATGGTAAGTACAAGTATTTGTGAAAATTTTGATGAAATTAATTCGATTTTGTCAATTTTTGTAAAATTTAAATTATTAAATTTCTAGGTGTTTCCGACCTAAGCGGGAGCGGCCAAGGTGTTGACATATTTTAGGATGCCGGTGCCCAGTTCTAGGCATTGGTGACTATTCCTAGGCACACACATCGGGTGTTCCACGATTGTGGAATTCATCGCAGATGGTTATTACTTCATCTACGGTAGTAGAGGTTGGTGGAATAGGTATCTTGTATAGGATGCATGATATTTATTAGCATATAGAGGAACATGGGACAAGGTTTACATGGTCATGTTGTGTATTAGCTCATTTGTATAGATACCTATATAGATTTACACATGAGCACCATGGGGGTGGACTAGGAACCACCACATTGTTACATATGTGGGCCTATGAGAACACTTTGCTATATTGAGGCCACTTAGTGGGCAACGTGTAAATTGGGCGAGACTATATATATTCACAAGAAGATGGGTAGGCACCTGAACATGAGGTTGGATACCACTACTTATAGTTATATGCTTGATTGGATGGGACCAGGGCTGTCATATGGAGGCAATTTAGATATTATGGTGGTTGGATAGAGGATGGAGTAAATTTGAAGTGCATTTAATGCACCATGTGGTTGGAGGACCAGCTTTCCTAGAGTATCCGAGTTATTTCAGGTGGACTGTGTGTGTCAGGTAGTTTGGTATGGCCCAGGATGTGCCCTCGGAGCCATATATATGGCTAAGAGCTACTAGAGAACCGAGGTGGCCATAGTGAGGCCTGGTCCTATAGGATCACAATTGGTCCATCCTTGTCCAAATGAGGTGGATGTGGTCACAAATCTTATACAAGTGGATGATGTAGGTTACCTAGGCCTATAGCAAGTGGTTAGAAGTGCATCCGTGGGTGGTATTGTTTCCGAGCTTATGGTAGATGTTGCATGTGAACCACCAATAGGAGGAGTAAGCGGACATGTACCTACCCCTAATGGAGATGTTGTAAGCAGCCACTCAAGCTAAGACATATTTGTTATTGGGATTTGTGAGTTTGGACTTGGTTGTTGTATATGGAAAATGTGTGTAGTGACTAATTTCTAGTTGTATGGTTGCGGGTGATGCGTATTTATCATTGATCATTGATTCATCCATATACATGTTAATGCATAACATTTCATCAAATGTATTTTTGGGAGATAGGATGCTAGAGCGAGTGGATGTTATTTCGAGTTAGCATACCCATTCATTTTAGATGGTGGTTATAGCGGAATCCACATGCATTGTATTATTGATTGAGTGTGATGAGGCTCGTGCAGAGACCGAGTGAGATAGAGAGGCCATATGAGGAGGGAATCTAGCCCAAGATATATTTGTGAGGTATGTAGAGCTTCGAGGCCTGTTCACGAGAGAATTCATCCGATGTATCCCTATTACGAGAGACATGTGTAGATATAGAGGTCGCAACCAAAGGTGATGTAGATTGAGCAGAAAGCATCTAGTTCTAGATCTCCCGCCATTGGATATAGCAATTATGAGGATGACATATGATGTTTTGTATATAGTTGTATCGAGGAATGGGGATTTCCCCCATGATTTTGTTTTGAACTATGATTTTTTCCAATATAATATATATATATATATACTATTGGTATCATTGGGTTATGTTGATGTGTATTGATGTATGATGTCATGATTGTTATTTACATTTTTCTTTGTGATGTGTAGTATGTATTACGTAAATGACTATGTTGATTCCTAATGGATGATGATGTAGATGGAAATAGATAAGTAAGGATTATATGTATACATGAAGATGAGTAGTGTGTGATGGATAAAAATAGATGTATGTGATGCAATGTAATAGATAATGTGAAAAAACAATGTGATTGGGATGATAGGAGATAATGGACTAGTGCATTGCTAAGTGTAAGATGTAAAATGATGTATGTAATTATGTGTAAGTATGATGAAGAGGGGGAGAAAAGAGTGATGCCCCAACATATGTGTAGGAAAATGAGGTTCATTTATATAATACCCCTCAAAAATCAAGAATGAACCATAGAACAAGAGTGCATCATCGGAAATGGCTTTATAGTGTGCGCTAGATAGATAGATCAATGAATCATAGAGCGTAAAGATTGAGTGAGGTTCTTATTGTAATAGATCCCTCAATAGTCATGTAAGAACCTTAAGAACATGAGTGTGTCATCGGTAATGAGGTGATCATATGAAAATCACCTACCAAATATGGAGAGGCTTGTAAGGAATGGTGGAAGCATGTGAAGTGGTGGTAGCATGAGTGTAAGAGCCAAACTAAATGTTGGATGAAATGGTGCCAATGATGGGAGATGTAGTGGTAGGAAGAAAATATGTTGATGACTTAAGAAGTTAATGAGTTGTGGTAGTATTACGAGGAGGATGAGATGATGTAGCAATGGGTGAGATATATGGAGGCCATACATAGATAATGACCTTAGGTGGTGGATGAATGAAAACCTTAGCAATGGGTGGAGGTGATAAGTGGATAAAATTGAATCGCTCTTATGTGGAATTGGAGAAAGGGAACACTAATGAGAGTGAGAGCCAAATAAAATGAAACCCTTGTCTTCTATTTTTGTAATTTTTCATGAAGGTCAAATACAGTCATTGTCACAGTGACAATTGATGCATGGAAAGTGTAATTGGGGTGATCATGCTAGTAATGCAAATGATGAGGAGGAGGATGTTAAGTAGAGAATAAGTGAATTAAGCACTTATCAAGAAAAGCACACAAGACATCATGAGGCTTAACAACATGTGAGAAATGAAATGGCTCTGAGTAGAAGATGGAGAAAATTCATAGGTGGAGACCAACACTTTGTGGAAGAGATGGAGGACACTTATGTGGTGGATGAGATGGAACTTTCTTGCGAGGTGGAGGAGATGGAGACCTTAGAGGATGCTTAATAGATGGTAGAGGGGAAGTAGAAAATGAAGAAACAATAGAAGCTTGAGAAGGGGGCTAAATAACATGTGCAATAATTAAATCATGTTCTAAATTAATGACCTTACAGAATAAAAGTGTAAATGATTCACATGTATCATATTGTAATTTTTCTTTCAATGTAGCTATCAAGCCAAAACAAAAGATGAATTGATTTTCTATATCAATACACTTTGAAATAATAACTCGATGCATGAAATAATTTCATCAAGAGAGTCATTAACATATAGAGAATTAGTAGGAGAACTATCATCAAATTTAGCATTTCATTTATTGGAGTCATTTTTAAAAAAGAAGAGACGTGAGATATAAATTTAAATTTGTCTTGACTAGCAGAGAAACAAGCACATGTACATCTATAACATTATAAGTAGTGTCATTTTTATCTACAAATGGCACAATACGGACCAATAATATAAGTGATAAGAGCATCATCATGTGTTGTAACATGAATAGAAGAAGGTGGAGCAGCCTTGGTGACTCTAGAAGAACAAGGAGAGAATTTAGTGAAGTTTTGGTCCTAGGTGAAACAATGCCCACACTAGAGTTGCAAAAACTAGTAGGAACTTTGTGTTCATTAGCAAGAAGCAATATTTGAACATTGTCATCAAATCGAGCATTGTGATAAAGATAATTAATTTCAGCCTCAATAGCATCATCAAGGATAGGATTCACACTAACATGATGCATAACTTTTTTAGGAGAGGAGGATCTATTTTTAGCCATGAGGGTTTTGTGGATCCTAGGGCAAGGAGTTCGACTAAGGATGGGGTTCACCAAATGATTTAATAAAATCTAAATATTAAATCTAATTTTAGAGTCACTATTATGATATATAATAGAATACAAATGTTAAACAATCTAAAGATGTAATCATGTAAGAAAATGAGAGAGATAGGGCACTTATCTAATTTTTTCTTATCCCGAAGTATATTTGAACTGGAGAAAATAATGAATAGGATGGGTAGAGTGTCATAAATTATCAATATCAATTCGGAGGTTGAGGACAGAGCTATACATGGGCACTGGGACAAGGTGAGGGAACCTAAGCGCCATATTCCACTCCTAGGTGGTGGTGATTGTACAAATGCTCAAAATCTACTTTTTCGTATGTCGTTAGGGTTTCAAACTTGTTCATTCTTGATCAATTGATATTCAAACTTGGATCACCAAGGTACCTATAGCCTACAAAAAAACCCTAGCTACCTACACAAGCTCACAAAACACCTCAATTTGGAATGAAAAATTTGATATGTTAAGTCGACTGACCTCGGTGGTCACCCAAATGGTGAACTTACAACCGAGCGCTGCACTACATTCTAGAATCCATGTAGTTCTATGTGTTTATGTGTGAAATAGTGTCCTTAGGTTTCCCTCATGCTAATGACGCCAAGATAATGGGCTATAGCTAGATAGAATGCAAATTTGTGGGATGGAATTCAACACTTCCCCTTCCTATGAACTATATATAGATTAAGCGGCACAAAAATGCAGTCCCTTTGATAGTATGTAGATAAGATAAACCTTGATAATTCCCTACCATTATAATGGTATGTATGTTGTGTATATATAGGGATATCTTTCTTGAATTTTAACACTAGTGACACGACATGTCAACTAGGACCTCGGTATAGGAGTGAGAAAACTAAAAAGGCCAACCATAAATGTCAAAAATGTGAATAAGAACAAAGAGGAAAATAGCTCCCAAGGTAGATAGGAGCACTTGAGTGCAAGTGTCCTAGGATAACTGATGACAAATGTGAGAAGACTGAAAGACATGGATCCCTATGACCTGACCAAAACTAGGTACAAAAGTGACAAATGTGAGAGAGAAAGACAATATAAACAACCAAAGAAAACAAATGGACTAGGGACTATGTCACTAGTGAATAATTTTCTTACTTGAGATCCATGTATATAATAATATACTTAGTGGTATAATAAAATATTAATATGTGTGTGATTTTGTGTCTACACTTTATAGTATATAATTTATCCAACACAATAATGGTGAGATGTGGTGTGCATTAGCTATGTGACCTAACTTTTGTTGATTGAAACCATTGTGTAATTCTTGGAGTTAATTTTATATTCTAAATCATGAATCTATGACCTTTGAATACTTGAATATAGAAAAATATATACTCTTTGACATGGATGAATGCTTCATAATTGTATTAGGAATTTCTCTATATGATGAGAAACTAATTTAGGTATATTTAGTAACCCTTTGAGGTCTTTTAAAATGATATTTGTAGTATTAACTTATGAGAATGTTAAGTGAGTTATAAAGTTCTAGTGAATTACTTATATAGCCTTTTATATGTGAAATATTCTAATAAGGATAACCCTATGAAGATGAAACAACCCAATGAATAATTTGAAATTGAAATCAATGTAAATTATTACATAAAGGGGCAGGACTAGATAGAATGTCCAAGACCATACCTTATATCCCAATCCTTCCATAAGTTATCAAACCAGATAGATGAATACCAAAATTGATATTTTTGTCATAAACATTTGAGGTTTTATACTACTTTGATAAAATAATATTTTCATAATTGATGATAAACAAGAGTGTAAAGATAAGAAATTGTAGAAGAGAGAGATATTAGGATATTGGATTTTGAATGTAAGAATTTTTCTTAGAAAGGAAACATAGTCAAACTTGGAATTACACAAGGAAAAGTTACCAAATTTTAGTGTCTACAGATAGTCAAATAATTAGAATCCTAATGAAATCATATTGTCATGACAATGACAAATATATGAGTGTTGTATTTCATTTTCCATTAAGAGGTCTTCTCTAAAAAGGATTAAGTTCCTAATTGATAAGATGTGTGATACTTGTGTTGTTTTATGTCATTATTATCATGGATTTGAGGAGGTCTAGAAGCTTGGAGACATGAGAGTCATATTAAATTTCATATTCTCCTAATTATTTGGAAATTATCATGAAATGGGATTTGAATAAGGGATTTTTGGATGAAGATGGGATTTTTTCCATGTGATATGTATATGGGTTATTTTTATTTTTGGATGTATATGGGACATGATTCATGGATAAGTGTCCAACTAGTGTTTTAAATGTTTATGGTTCAATGTCATAGGGGACTCTTGACTCTTGAAGGTCCTTATATAGGATTTACCTATAAAAATGGATTTTTTTGAGAAGATGTGAGATGGAAATATATACAGATTATTATAAGTCTATTTTCTATGATTGTATGGTATGTCAAGAGTAGGAAAAAGAGGCCATCAAGAAATGAATTTTATTTACCTAGTTATGGTGGCACAGTCTAGGTCTTTGGTTTTCGTGGATGCTTTTTTATCGTCACTAATATTGCTAAGGCTGATCAAGTCATAATGATTAATATTTTTTGTGTGATTTATATTGTTTGGAATACTTACTTTATTTTATGGAGGTTACATAAATCCAATCATAACATCGTGATTGTTTTTGTGTGATTGATGCGTATTTAATGAAGGACTCCTTTGATTATGCTTGGGGAATATTACAACATATCCCTTATTGTGGACTATTTGATATCTTTGAATTGATTTGGGGATACTATATTTCTTATAATTTAATGACCTATGTTGATTGAGTGACGAGTTTTTTTAATTTCACTTTAGGGATAGGATCCTATTGTTGATTGTGTCATTGATTTTGATTGAATTTTGTAATACTATCTCTTTAGTGACCATAATTTTAGGAATTATATTTAGGTTGAATGTTCCCTTACATAATGAGGTCTTGGATGAATGTTTTGAAATTTATGCATCAATTGGTCAAGTGTCTAAGGAGTTGATGAGAATCACAATATATAACCATGAATATGATTGTTTTGGGATCTTACACAAACATTCTCATATGTGTATCCATAAATGTTCTAGCTTGATTATTTCGTAGTGATTCCCCTCATGGAATCTTCATATTTTGTAAACCATTTCATCTTCTCTTGTATCCATATTTCAACATCCTAATGTCTTCGTAGCAATTTTAACATTTTCAGTTCCCTACAACATAACCATTGTTAGAAAAACTCCCTAAAATCACTCATCGTAACATGAAACAAGTTGTATTCAAGGAGACATTAATACTATACCATATAAATTGTGTGTGAATGAAAAAAAAATACAATGTGTGATAGCTACATAACATAAAAAATTTAGGGAAGATATGATTAAAAGATAGGAATAGTAGACTATAGTTATATTATTGAATCAATAACTTAGGCATAAATTTAAAGTGGAACTCAAGAATAATATTAAGTATTCAAGATTAACCTTTTATGTAATGCACGTACATCCTTTCATACAATTCAATGTGACATTTAGTTTTCCATTCCCTTCTTTATCCATTATTTGATAAAAGAGGATCTTTACATCATATATTTATGTTTAGAGAGCACTACATGTTCTATACCTTTTTATTTCAATACTACTCACATACATTAGGAATTTCACAATATACAATAATATTCATAATATATTTAAGTTGGATTTTGAACCCTATACACTCCCAACAACTCATCTCCTTGTGTAATATTTCAACAGAAGATGTTGTTATATATATTTGTTGTGTATGGAATATAGGTTAGATTATGTGAGAGTGCATAGAATTAGGGAAAATGCACCAATAATTGTTATACTTGTATTTTTATATGCTAAAGAGACATATTGTTTTGTATTGTAATGTACTAGAAAAAGATTTGAAATAAAATTAAACTAGATTTGTTATGCCTTACCTTTATAATGCTCCCATTTTATTAAATCGTCACTAACATTATACTATAAACCACATTCAAAAGGTCAAAGCATATAACCGTGTCCCACTTTTTTCACTTTTTATTCCGCTAACAAAATATGTCCCATAACCAACACTTGATCAAACACATAAAATAACCAAACACATATTTTTAAAAGATTAAATATACCAAGTATTTATTCATTTATTATTTACTTGAATTATTTAGGTTTCTTTGGTATTTTTAAATTTTTTTACTATTGAGAATGTAAAATATTTTTTTCCACCAAGTGGGACACACTTATATGAATATCAACATGTCAACATGAAGTAAATTATTTTTATTTGTGTAAAGGGTATATTGATGTATGTGTGAGAAGAAGATAAAAATAAAACAATCTCTTAATTGACTAAACACTCTACCTAGCTTGAGTAGGTCATGTTTGGATCACATCTCTAAATCGATGTCATCTTTTGAAGTACATTTATTGATAGAATTTTTGACTAGGTGTGTTTAATAAATCATACCAATTAACCTAAATGTATAACTTTCCTATCTTCGATGTAGAATATATTTTAATATTTTCATATAATCCTCTAGTTTGTATTGTAATGGGTTTTTTATTATATGCATTTAATTTTACACCTTGTGTCTTGATCCATGGACCTATTAATGTATCGCTTATGTGATCATTCTCCCTTAGTGAGAGTGGGATGAACCTAACCCTATATCTCCTTAGGAAAGTGTTGTGGGGTGTAATTTGATAATGGTGTAACAATTTTTTTATGCCTAGTAACATGATGGTAAATTTTGATCACAGGGATTGAGATGCTTCCTCCTTGGACTCATTTTCTAACGTTCGATTTTTGATGAAAATGAAGTGTGTTGTATTCTATAGGGAACCAAATATGAATTAGGGAATGGAATACTATACTTTTAGATTTTTCAATATGTAACCAAGTAATCTTTAAATGTTCCATAAAATAAAATAAAAATAATTGATTAAATTTACATTAGGTGTTTAAACTAAAGCTGTAAAATGTGTGGCTAGTGTTTTTCATGTGAATTATAAGTGTGTAATTTTGTGGAAAAAAACATGAATGATTGTGTGATGTGTTTTCTGAATAAAATTGCCCTGGTTTTATCTATAAAATTTGGTTAAAAGTATTATGCATGACATTTGGTATTATAGTAGAGGTTCAAGCTCTAGAATCTCTAGGAAAAACAAGTGACAGGAAAAATGTGTTTGATTGTATGGGTTTATCATGGGTTTTGTGTTGAGTGATGTCAATATGCTATAAGAAAAGTGTGAACATATGATTATGAGTGTATTGTGATGATGTACCACCCTATTTTATTTTACATGTTTTTATAACACCTTATAAATATGTTCTATAATAAACAATCATTACTGAATGATATGGTCATGTGTTGTGTGGATCCTTATGGAAATTTTGGGAGTATAATCAAATCAATAAATTGGTACTTGAAGTATTCTTATCAATGTATTATTCTTATATTTATGAGCTATGTTAATGCCCATGTAGATACTTGATCACACACTCAATTATAAGTACCCTTGGGTAGTTGTAAAAGGCCACCTAGTGCGTATTTTATTGGATCATCGTGCATCTATAATTTAATTTTTGAATTTGATTTATAACCAGAACTGACACTATTTATTGATTTTCCTTTTTAAATATTTTAGGTTCTTCATTTAAATTTTTACTTATTTAATTTTTATTATGATATTTTAGTGGATTCATGGGGATACTTGGCCATTTTTTTAATAGATTTTATTGTTGATACTTCTTTGGGTCTATCTTTTATTTTCTAGACTCTAAGCTTGTGGATTTTGAGGCCATTTTCCTATTTTTCATTAAATATGTAAATTTGGATTTCATTAATGGTTTTCGTATGTTGGTTATGGTATGTTTGTATTACATAACTATCACCATGGGCCTAATATGGTCATTGTGTAGGTATGGAGATACGCCCAAGGTGATATGACATATATGCATGGGGTAGTAGGTAACATGGCCTTGGTTACTATGATATTTTTATATTTTATGGTGGCTTCATAACCCTTAAAACATAGGTATGGATGTATGCATCCCACTTTGAGGTGTGACATGTGTGAATATTTTTCTTATACTTTGTGCTTATTCCATTTCCTTGTGAAAGGGATGGATGTAGGGCTGTTATGTTCAATTACGATACGTATGGTAGTGGTATTTTTATATTTTTGGTGGCTTCATAAACTTTGAAGCATAGATAATGATGTAGGAACCCCACCACAAGGTTGGACAAGTTTTTATATTACTTTATATTAACATGGGCATTCCATTACCTCATACTGCAATGGATAGATATAAGGACCCATGGTGCATTTCTTTGTTAGATACAAAATGGTTTCTTAGAGGTGACATGGCTCTATTTTTCTATGGAAGATAGAGTGACTTGACATTAATTTAGTAATATGATACACAATTCTTGTTTTGGAGGTCTAGAAAGATTGGCGAGTTTCTATTACAAGTTTTATTTTTCATTGATTGTGATTGATTATTTCGGTATGTGATAATATTTGGAACGTGAGAGATCGATTTATTTCTTAGGATACTTAACCTATTCCTTGAACCTTCTCCACCTTACATCATGCTTCATTATAAATACATCTTTGAAATTATATCACAACACTATTAATTTTTCAAGCCTCAAAATTCTTAATCTTGTTTTATATGTATTGGACATCCAACCATACATCTTCACAACTTTATTTATGACCATATATCTTTACCCAAAATTTTATGATCAATTACATACATTGACATGATTATTATTTTAAACTTTGTAGTCTTTTTTGCTACCTTCAATGATGCATCAATACATCTCCCGCTTTATAATCATTTTCTAGATTCATAATCAGGTAATTTTACAATGATACAAAATAACCGACTTCGGACTATTTTGTCAATTGATCATTAAACCCTTTAGTGATAAACATATTACACACCTATGTTGTTATCAATATGGTAGTTTATATGTACATTTCCTTATAGTGTAAATAAATTCTTTTGGTTCATTTATGTAATTACTCTACGGTGGGTGATCAGGTATTACTACTCCTTCGTGGAATAATCTAAACACTTTGAGGTTATGGGGTTTCTATCAGGTTCCTTAAGTTCCTTTCGTGTTTTGATCTTTGATGATCCTTGTTAAAGTTATTGTGACACTTAGAGGTCATAAGTACCATGTGGTGATGGTGTTATTTTCTCTTTTAAGAAAATATCATGTTTCCGTTTAAACTCTTTGGATAAATTACTATATAAAAATGTTTGATTACAAGGTGGAATTTTTTTAGGAATGTATATTTTTGGCGATGTGATCACAAGCTACAGATATCCTACCATGATACCCTCTTGTTATGATGTTATGTGTATTAAATTTTAGAACCTCTATCCTTTTTGTATGTGTAGAAACTAAAACTTGTAAATTTATCCTTTTGAAATTATTGGTTATGATTATGGTTCTTGGATAAGAAAAACAACCACATCCTATCCTCGTTAAATACATATTGTTACCTCTTTACCAACTTGCTTATTCCTACATAATTATGTGTCATCACATTCTAATTCCGAATGCATAAAATTAGTACCTAAAATTTGCTTATCATGATGTAACTTCCTTATTTCACTCATTGTATCCCTATCTAAAATCATATAATAGGTTCAAGATGTAATTTTTAGTCCTATCTAACCTATAAGGTATTGTAATAACACATGTTCTACCTCTTATTTCAATTGCATTATCTTTATTGGGTCTTTTTATCCTCCCAGGTTAGCCTTTACATAATAAAGTACCTCCGATCCCTATATAAGAAATTTTATATCACCCCATTCACACACTTTTCTCTCTCATGATCTCCCATTGCAAATACTATCACAAATGGAACCTAATGCTCCTTAAACCTTACTAAAGTTAGTGTAGACCCACTTTAGGGAAGTCGTTACTATTGTTCTAAAGAACTTAACCATGTCAAGGAGTTCAAATTCTCTCTTTTATAAGCACTCAAAGATCCTAAATCGATGTATTAGCAAGATCAAAATCATATAAAACATAGTGGTGTCCCAGATTTCATCCTGAAATCTACGACTACCCTATCCAAAAAAAAATTGTACTTTTAAAATAATGGGTCGTTTTGTGTTTTTATTGCCTGAAAGTTCTTGTATTGCATCAAGATATTCCCAAAGAGCCATATTAGCCTTTTTCGCCAAATACTCAGATGCCCAAAATTGTTATATTCTGTCAAGTGAAGATTTTGTCTGCGAAAAATTTGTATTTAATTATTTTAAGCCTGTTTGAGACTATTTGCGCTCTGTTTTAACTCTGTTATGATCGAACATGTCATTATTCCTATGTACCAGAAGGTTTTTAACTTGAAATAAGTTTTGGGCTTTATTTGTAACTTTTGGCAATTTTTCGTGTTTTTATGTTGTCCCGTTTCATTTTCTGTGAAATTTCTCTAGAACAATTCCTTTGTCAGGTAAGCTCGATTCTTGGCCTGGAGTAGCTGGAGAACATATACGCATATTATGCCCAAAGGAAGTCACCATCGAGGTCTGGATCACTAGAAAAAGTGAAGTCGTGCACGTGAAAAGCCCTGCGAGGTTAGGCGGATTTTGGAAAACAAAGGATTTAAGCTACAATGGGAAAAATAGAAGCAGCAGGCAAGGTGGGAATTTTGTACATGCCTAATAGGGTACTTTTTCCCGTGATATAAAATTCACTTAAGTCTAGGTAGGAAAATTAGAGGCGGCGGGCGGGTAGGAATTTATTGCACACCTTGCAGGGTAAAAATTCCCATGGTGAAATAAAAGAAAAGTGACTTAAGTGAAATCATGGGATTTTATTGCATGCCTTGTAGGGTAAATAATCCCATTGTCAAAGTCAAATCACTTAAGTGGATCATGGGATTTCTGGGGCTGCCTTGTAGGGTAAAGAATCCCGTTGTGAAAAATTCTTAAAAATAGAATTCTATTATGCAAAAAAATGAGACCCACCTTAGGTGAATAATAATGAATTAAATAAATATTTGATAATATTTATTCACCCAATTTTGCACCTAGGCTTGTGGAAAATTCAACAAAGGAAGTGGGCATAAGGAATTTAAAAATAGAATTCCAAAATTAAATAAATTTAATTTATTTAATGCATGCCCTTTTGAAGGAATTAATATTTTTAAAGTATTAAATGATTATGTTAATTCCTATTTTCGGTGGCTATGGTCAAAGCACACTATGAAGCTTAAGTGAAGTGATGTGTGGATGATTAAATTGAATTAATTTAATTGATTGGATGGTTGTCTTTAAACATGTTATTTTTAAAGAGAGAAGCATGGTTTTTAATTAATTAATTGCCGGAAATAGGAAGGGCAATTATTAATTATAGAATTGTGAGAGTTATATAAGCATGGGCTACCATATGGTGAATTATTTAATTCATAGGTAAAAATTGCAGCGAAGAGGAAAAGTGCACCCCATTTGAAGAAGGATTTTGCTCAGGCAAGGTGGAAACAAGGCTAAAAGCTTCCAAAATTGGTGCATGCTTTGAAAGGAGGTTGATCTTTGTCTACATAATTGTTTGCATAGGTGTTACAGAATTCATTATAGGTGCTTTACAAAAAAGAAAAAGAGCTCTAATCAATGTCCAATACATTGAATATATCCTCCGAATCTGAATAATTATCCGATTTGCACTAGTTTTGAAGAAATCCGGTCAAATAAGCGAGAAAAAGAATTATTGAGACAAAATAGACAAAGCCATGACAAAGAGAGATGAAAAAGAAAGCACAACGGAGTCATGCATCACTTCCAAACTTGCAGACATAGGAGATAGATCTATGTCCGTAACCTCTTCTTTGAATTGATAGATAGATCCAGAGAAGGAAAGACTTCACTCATGCGTGCGGGAAAAACTTCACTCATGTGTGCGGGAAAAACTTCACTCATGCGTGTGGATTAAAAGCAATGCGGAATTATTCGAGCCGTAGCTTTTCCATCCATAGCTCGGTTTCCAGAGTTTGTTATGTAGGTGCAGATCCATATCCAGATGCGAGATGCAGATGCAAATCCATGTGCAGATCCAGATCCAGATCTCATAGTTGCAAAAGCTTCTGGCACAAAGGCTTCATCCTCTTGTTTGAATGCACCATTGTGAAGAAGTCAATGCATGGAAAATTCCTTCCAAGATCTTGTCTGCAAATGCTCCCATCTTCCAATTTGAAGCCTTCATTGAATTTTCATTCATTCGAGTGCTTTCCGGACTTTTTAATTTCTCATATGCAATTAAAAATAAGGATGAAGATTTATGACAAACATTGCATTGATGCATGTACTAGAGAAGAACTGCAACATCTTCAAGGATAAAATAGAAGACAAGGCGAAGCCAAATTCTAGCCACTTCCGAGATCCAAATTGCTTGTTGTTTCCAATTCCAACCGTTTCCAATTCTAGCTCCAGCTACCCCCGATCCATTTGGTGAGAATCAAAGGCAAAATAATCAGTGCGTGCGGACATGAAAAAGGACAAGACTGCAAATTTCCTCTTCTTTCTTCTTTCCTCCGACAAAGTAATTGAGTGATCAATTAAATTATATAACTTAAGTGATTGGTTTAAAAGCCATTACTTGAAGAAGTCAACTACTTGGAGATAGGTGGCACGTGTAAAATATAAGGTTCTATTTTCAGTTGTAAATCATACATGTCATGTAAAGAGGAATTCCAAAAAGGAGATTTCCAAATTGTTTCTTTTCGAATTCCACATGTGCCGATTCAACTAAAGCTTCCAACTTGTAATTGCCCCTCTACATTCTATAAGTAGAGGAAGAACCTTCGGGTTAATCATCAAAATTTGTAAGCAACAATTTTGTGTTCTAGACTTTGTACTGAACCCCTGAGAGCAACTTGGAGCAAAGGAATACAAGGGAGCAGATTTCCAAAGAAATTTGTGTCACGGTGTCTTGTTTTCTTGCTTTTAATCTTAGATCTCTTAATAAACTTTGTATTATTTTAGATCCGGACCTAGAGCTACCTTTGTTTTATAATTCTGTGTTCATATCTATTAAGTTTCTTCTATGTGCATGCAATTAGCTCTGCTATCTACTAATTGGGATGCACATCTTCCCCATTTCTTCTCTATATTTCCTTTACTTCCTTCTTCTATAAAATACTTCCTTTCTTGAACAAATTCTTACTTACTCATGTAACTTCTTAGTTATGGTTCATGAACTAAGTGGTTAAAGTAAAACCCCTGATAGATAATAACACATTTTTATTGACAAATCTGACACGGGAGCCTCACCGTTTAAATGAGGGATATTTATCTCATGACTGCCTAGGTTTTGTGCTATGCAGAAAATCTAGCCAACAGTTTTTGGCGACTCAGTTGCGGAAGGAACAACTATCTTTGCAGATCAAGGTTTATCTATTGCATATCGAGTGTTTCCGATCATCGGGATCATCTTCAGCATAATCCGGCAGCTAGAATTATTCATCAAGTCTATTCTCAAAGAAGACATGCTCCTTTCATGATGTAGAATCATCCACTTGCCCCGTGCTAACGCTTTGTTCCATGGGGTGCAGCCTTTGGACCTCTGAATCTGACTCCTCCTATGCATGATCTACCTAAAGGGATGAGAAAGATTTTTCCAAAATTCTTTGGAGATGGCAAGTAGAATCCAGATGACCACTTGGCTGCATTTTTCATATCCTGTGGAGTGCTTGCAATCGAACATGAAGATGTATCTATCAGACTCTTCATAGAGACTCTGCATGACTTGGCTAGAGAATGGTTCTACCAGGCTAGCTCTGGCACCATAACCAACTGGGCTACTATGTGAGATGCATTCCTGAAAAGATTCAAGGCAGCTGAAGATTCTAGCACTTTGATAACCCAATCGACTCAGGTTGAAGAAGGAACCACATGAGAACATGTGGGGTTTTATTACAAAATTCCAAAGATTACTATACAAAATTTAGAAACACGCTTCTCTCGAATGATGAGAATCAAAAGGTATTCTTCATTAATGCTTTTCTTCCACGAAGTAAGCTATCAACAAGCGAAGAGCACGTCCCACTGATTTGTTAGCAGCTCAAAACATGGCGGTTGAAATTGAAGATGAACTCATCATGGCTAGAAAGATAAAGAGCAACACTTCTAGAGCTGAAATTTTATCCTTTGCTACTTACTACTTGATTCATTCACGTAAAAGTTAGCAAATGAGATGATGCGAGATGAAGAAACAAATGGCTTAAATGGCTCAGGGCAACAATACTACCACTTCGTTCGAATTTCAACAATAACAACTGAGAACCACATTGCTTTGGTTCCCAAAGATTAACAATTGAAGCTGCTCCCAGAAACAATGTGGAGATGAATGAAGAAGAAGGAAGTTTGACGCCGATCAGCTCAAGGATGATGATTTTATAGGACTCTTTGTGACTCCAACATTAATTACCTGAACTACAAATTTGAACATGACGATGAGAAACTTCATGAAGATGATCATGGTCATACATATGCAAAGATTTATAAGATCACAAACTTTCCAAGCTAAGGCATTACCTGACGAATAAAGAAGGGGCATCCCTTTTCCTTCTTCCTTAGTTCCTGGAAGTAAGCATGCGAGTTCTTCATCTCAACCACAGAAAGTGGCTTAGGTATCTGAATCTATTTCTTCTTTTGACATTATTGATCATGCCAATAAAACTAAAGTTAAAATGTCGGGCCGAATACACGAGAGCTTTTCCTAAGCGATTAAATAGGCTAGTCAAATATGTATAATCACCAAGACAATCCAATACATCAAAAGGCCTTTTTCCTAAGCCCAAGGATACTCCTCCCTAGAACAACATTGCAGTGGTTAAATCCTCATCATCTTCTGAAAGAGTAGAACCTTTCTATGTCTCCTTATTGCTTAATGGTTTCAAGTTAAGCAACTACATTTTAGATTTAGGTGCGTCTGACAATGTCATGCTAGCTAAAGTTATAGATGCTCTTGGGCTTACCCTAACAAAGACCATAAAAAGGTGCTACTACATGGAGAGACAAGTCCCTTTAATTGGACAAATCAAAGATGCACAAATTGTTTTGGCAACTTTTCCTGACAAAAGATTAAAGATGACAATTCTAGTTGCAAATATTCTTGTCTCCTATGGGATGTTGCGAAAACTTCTACAAAGAACTAGGAGGAGAAGTAAAGATGGATTGGTCCTGTGTGCATATTCCCATCAAAGGGCTTAACCATAAGCTGGAGTCGAAAAGAAGTCTAGGTACATGGTTACAAAATCAAGATCCTAGATCTCAAATTTATTTTAAGGACCGATCGTGGGGTCTATTTCTTGGAAATGGATAAAGACATTTCAGAGCAAGAACTTCGACCAGAGCCAAAGCTAGCAAAAGAAGAAGAAAAAGTTTGGACTTTGGAGTTTAAAGGCACCTGTTGTTCTTTTGGATCAGGAGCTAGTGCTCTACTAATATCTCCAGATCATGAGGTATTTCCATACTCCCACAAGCTAATGTTCGAGAACACCAATCATATAGCAGAGTATGAAGCATTGTTTCTATGAATGGAGCAAGCTAAAAATAAAGGAGTAAAACTCCTCAAAGCCCAAGGAGATGTTAAACTTTTAGTAAAGCGAGTTCGAGGAAAATCAAGTCAAAAGAGATAAGTGGAGCAAAGATCAGAGAGGTAGAGTTCTATCTCACACATTTGATTTTGCAGCCTTCTCTATTGACTTCATTCCAATAAATCAAAACTCCAAAGTAGATTCTTTTGCAGATCACACGGATGTACTATTGAATCCGGATAGACCACCATCCATATTCGACAAGGAAACTATAAAGTGGAGATGGTCTACCACCCCCTGAGTTCTGAATAAACATCATCGCATATCCGCATGTTGAGGAAGTAAATCACCACCATGACAAACGATCCACGAAAAAAGATGATCCAGTTATGACGACAATAATGGAATAGTCCAACCAAAAGGTAACAAAATCCCCAAGGATTTAGTTTCCTTAGTGGAGACTTTCAACAAGCATGATCAGTACCTGAAGAAGAACAAAGAATATGGTGATAGTTCTTCCTTCGAAGTGCAACAAGTGAATCTGGGAATGAGAGAAGTTGATGCAGACTTACCCACCGCAGAAAGAAGAAAGGATGAGCCACCACCAGATGAAGTTGATAAGGACTTGCCCAGAGTATTTGACAAGAAGGCCAAATAAAAGAAGTTCGAGATCGGAGACCGGGTACTCACGGTAGGATAAGAGATATGAACCAAGGGCATGCATAATGAATTTGATTCACTCTGGAAAGGGCCCTTCATGATCAAAAGAGCAGCAGGAAAGGATACCTTCTTCCTTATTTACCGGGATGGAATTGAGTTACCATTTCCTTTCAACGGGTAGCATCTGAAGTCGTTTCAGAGGCTCAAAAAAGTAGGTTAAAACCTCGTATGTATATAAATAAAGTTTTGTTTGTTTTTTCCCTGTTTTGTTTTTATTTTTGTTTTTGTGTTGTGTTTGTTTGCCTTACCCCGTGCCCAAAGGATAAGACATGAAACCGAGATGCTTTGGGATCTCATATTTTCCCTTGTCATTCTAACGAGAAAAAAGATGTCCACAGACGGAGCCGATGGTGTCCCCAGATTTCATCTTGAAATCTCGACTACCCTATCCAAATTTTTTCATACTTTTAAAATAATGGGTCATTTTTATTTTATTGCTGAAAGTTCTTGTATTGCATCAAGATATTCCCAAATATCCATATTAGCCTTTTTCGCCAAATACCTAAATGCCCAAAATTGTTATATTAATCATTGTCAAGATTTGTTTGTGGGAAATTTGTATTTAATTATTTTAAGCCCTATTTGAGGCTATTTGCACTCGTTTTAACTCTGTTATGATTGAACATGTCATTATTCCTATGTACCAGAAGGGTTTTAACTTGGAATAAGTTTTGGGCTTTATTTGTAACTTTTGACAATTTTTGTGTTTTTGTGTTGTCCCATTTTGTTTTTTGTGAAATTTCTCTAGAACAATTCCTTTGTCGGGTAAGCCCAATTCTTGGCCTGAAGCAGCTGGAGAACATATATGCACATTATGCCCGGAGGAAGTCACCATCGGAGGTCTGGATCACCGGGAGAAAGAAAAGTCGTGCACAGAAAATCCCTGCGGGGTTAGGCGCATTTTGGAAAACAAAAGATTTAAGCTGCGATGGGAAAAATAAGCAATAAGCAAGGTGGGAATTTTGTACCTGCCTAGTAGGGTATTTTTTCCCATGATATAAAATTCACTTAAGTTTGTAGTAGGAAAATTAGAGGCGTGAAGAGCGGGAATTTATTGCACATTACAGGGTAAAAATTCCCATGGTGAAATAAAAGAAAAGTGACTTAAGTGAAATCATGGGATTTTATTACTTGTCTTGCAGGGTAAATAATCCCATTGTCAAAGTCAAATCACTTAAGTGGATCATGGGATTTCTAGGGCTGCCTTGCAGGTAAAGAATCCCATTGAGAAAATTTCTTAAAAATAGAATTCTATTATGCAAAAAGTCGACCCACCTTGGGTGAATAATAATGCATTAAATAAATATTTGATAATATTTATTCACCCAATTTTGCACCTTAGGAGTGTGGAAAACTCAACAAAGGGAAGTGGGCATAAGGAATTTAAAAATAGAATACCAAAATTAAATAAATTTAATTTATTTAATGTAGCCCCTTTTGAGAAGGAGTTAATACTTTTAAAGTATTAAATAATTATATTAATTCCTATTTTCGGAGTGGCTATGGTCAAAGCACACTTTGTGAAGCTTAAGTGAAGTGAAGTGTGGATGATTAAATTGAATTAATTTAATTGATTGGATGGCTGTCCTTAAACATGCTATTTTTGAAGAGAGAAGCATGGTTTTAATTAATTAATTGTCGAGAATAGGAAGGGCAATTATTAATTATAGAATTGTGAGAGTTATATAAGCATGGATCTGCCATATGAGTGAATTATTTAATTCACGGGTAAAGAATTGCAGCCAAGAGGAAAAGTGCGCTCCATTTGAAGAAGGATTTTGCTCAGAAAGGTGGAAACAAGGCATTTGAAGAAGGATTTTTCTCGGGAAAGGTGGAAAACAATGCTAAAAGTTTCCAAAATCGGTGCATGCTTTGAAGGAGTTTGATCTTTGTCTGCATAATTGTTTGCATAGGTGTTACAGAATTTATTATAGGTCCTTTACAAAAGAAAAGAACTCTAATCAATGTCAATTACATTGAATATATCCTCCAAATTTGAAGAATTATCTAGATCTGCACTAGTTTTGAAGAAATCGGTCAAATAAGTAGAAAAAGTATTATTCAGACAAAGATAGACAAAGCCATGGCAAAGAGAGATGAAAAAGAAAGCACAACGGAGTCATGCATCACTTCCAAACTTACAGACATGGAGACGGATCTAGGTCCGAACCTCTTGCTTGAATTGATAGAAAGATCCATAGTAGGAAAGACTTCACTCATGCGTGCGGGAAAAACTTCACTCATGCGTGTGGATTAAAAGCAAATGCGGAATTATTCGAGCTATAGCTTTTCCATCCATAACTCGATTGCCAGAGTTTGTTATGCAAATGCAAATCCATGTGCAGATCCAAATCTAGATCTCATAGTTGCAAAAGCTTCCAGCACAAAGGCTTCATCCTCTTGTTTCGAATGCAGCCCGTGAAGAAGTCACTGCATGGAAAATTCCTTCCAAGATCTTGTGAAAATTCTCTCATCTTCCAAATTTGAAGCCTTCATTGAATTTTCATTCATCCGGAGTGCTTTCCAGAGTTTTTAATTGCTCATATGTAATTGAAAATAAGGATGAATAGTTATGGAAAATATTGCACTTTGATGCATGTATTGTAGAGCAGAATCGCAAAAGCTTTAAGGATAAAAGAGAAGACAAGGCGAAGGAAAATTCTAGCCGCTTCCAAATCTAACTTGCTTGTTGTTTCCAATTCTAGCTCCATCTACTCCTAGATCCAATTTGGTGAGAATCAAAGGCAAAAGAATCATCTGCGTACGCAAACATGAAAAAGGAAAAGACTGCAGCTTTTCTCTTCTTTCTTCTTTCTCCGACAAAGTAATTGAGCGATCAATTAAATTATACAACTTAAGTGATTGGTTTAAAAGCCATTACTTGAAGAAGTCAACTACTTGGAGATAGGTGGCATGTGTAAAATATAAGGTTCTATTTTCAGTTGCAAATCATACATGTCATGCGAGGAATTCCAGAAAAGGATATTTCCAAATGTTTTTCTTTTCCGACTTCCACATGTGTCGATTCAACTAAAGCTTCCAACTTGTAACTACCCCTCTACATTCTATAAGTAGAGGAAGAACCTTTGGGTTAATCATTAGAATTTGTAAGTAGCAATCTTGTGTTCTAGACTTTGTGTTGAACCCCTGAGAGCAACTTGGAGCAAAGGAATACAAAGGAGAAGGTTTCTAGAGAACTTTGTGTCACGGTGTACTGTGTTTCTTTCTTTTAATCTTAGATCTCTTAATAAACTTTGTGTTATTTTAGATCTGGACGTAGAGCTACCTTTGTTTTATAATTATGTGTGTTCATATCTATTAAGTTTCTTCTATGTGCATGCAATTAGCTCTGCTATCTACTAATTGGGATGCACATCTTCCCCATTTCTTCTCTGTATTTCCTTTACTTCCTTCTTCTATAAAATATTTCCTTTCTTGAACAACTTTACTTACTTGCTGCAGAACTTCTTAGTTATGGTTCATGAACTAAGTGGTTAAAGTAAAACCCTTGATAGATAATAACACATTTTTATTGACAAATCTGACACGGGAGCCTCACCGGTTAAATGAGGGAGATTTATCTCATGACTGCCTAGGTTTTGTGTTATGCGAAAAATCTAGCCAACACATAGTAAAAGTGGTTCAAGTTGCCAACTATCTGCATTCATATAAATATTTCATGTTAAGTGGATAACTACACGTGGTTTAAGGATATTTTCATATTAGTTTCAACATAGGTGATGCACATATTACACTTTAACCAAAATAATTACCTTCTTGTAGTGTCTCCCACCCATGGTTAGGTTTGAGTTTGATTCAACTAATTTCATATGGTTTTTGGATAGTTTGAAACTCAATGTTTGATAGAGACACATATTTCTATACAATAAAAGACTGTGAGAATGATTACACAAAAAAATATTTATGAATAAAATGATGCCTAATCTAAGAATGTAACAACTATAATAAACATGTATGCAATTAAATAAATTTGACCTAAGAAAATTAAGTTGGGAAATAATGAAAACCTAGTTGCAAAGAGGAGATAAAAGGACCTAGTTATTTCACAATTAATCCCAAGCATTTTTGTAGTGACAAATTGATAAAAATAGAGGGATAAGTGTTGCACAAAAGGCTTGGAAGATTGTGTAACCACACGATCTTCCTCGACCGGGAGCCCAGGATAGGTTAGGGACACCTATGTGTAGTGTATATTGGTTCATGGTGCCTATGTCTACCCAAAACCTCAGAAAACCTCCTTCATATGTTTGTGATATGTTCATTTTCCTTCTCTCTTAGTCACTAGTAAGTTGCACTTGAAGTTCACCGATGTTGCTTTGATAACCTACAATAAAGATTTCACTTGCAAAACCCTCAAAATTGCATCAAATACCAAAAAGAGTAGAATACAAATAAGGGTTCATACTATCCTCACCAAATAAGTGATCTTACGACTGAGTGCTATACTATATTTCAGGACCAATGTAGTTCTCTATGTGTGTGCATAATTGTGCCCTAAGTGCTCTTGTGCACACCGCACTCGAGAGTGAGCAATAAGTAGATGTAGAAGATGTAAGTAGATGTGTGCATGAAATAGAATGAAATTATCTTCCTAAGAAGTGTATGTAGAATAATGAAGTCCATTTCCCTTGAATGGATGCTAGATTGGATGTTGAATGCTCTTGAATATCCTTTGGATGTAACCTTAGGTGGTGTAGCTAATGCTTAGTAATTGGTCCTTTATTTTGAAACATAAATTTATATTTATATGATTCCCTTACTAAATTTTTTTAATTAACCCCAGAAAAGGCCAACTACCAAAAAGAAAAGATTCCCAAACAACTAGAAAGGACCCAAAAGATGTGAACAAAGTACAAAGAGGTTAGAGGCACCCGGAGGGGACGAGAGCACCAGTGATGGTGTCTTGAATGGGCGTTGGTGTCTAAGGTGAGAAATTTCGAAGTGTGAAAAGATATAATGGGTTAGAAGGAGTGTAAGATCAAAAAAGTGATAGAAAAAAAGAAAATATGGTAAAATACATAGGTTAATTAGTACTTTTCTTACTTATGAATCATATAAATAGTAGTATGTGATCGGGACCGGATAGAATACCCAAAGTTCATAATTTTATTTCTAAATTTTCCACCACTTTATGTTGTTGAGATAAAGATCGATAACATAAGTAGATAGAAGATGCATACCGATAACCATGTAGATGGATGAAGAAGAACGTGTCGAGAGAATAAAAAGTGTGGAGTGATAAAAATGTGAAGCATGAAAACTAAGGATAATGAAGTGTAAAAAGTGATAATAATGACCCTATGGTGAGAAATTATGTGTATATGTCTTGATTTTACCTATTTTTGATGTTAATTGTTGTTTATTGTTGTGTGATGATGTGATTACCACTTCCCATAAGGATGGGCCTGCAAACGAGAAGAACGACTAAGTGGTCAAATATGCATGTATATGATCAAAATGTTTAAAAAGTATGTAAAATGTGAAATAATTTGAAAAAGGAACATGTACATCTGATCTGTGATGAGTAAAGAGTGTATAAAAGATCCTAAAGGTGATGTAGAAGGCCGAATTTTTAGGAAATCTCACGCCATTCTACGACTATGATTTTTTTGGTGATCTCATGTCATGGCAGAAGTAGTGTAGAGAGAAAATTCTAGTGTCATCATCCAAACTTTAACTAATTCCTAAAATGTAGAACACCACTACATATGGTGTGTAAAATTCTGATCCATTTTGAACAATTATGATCTAACATAAAAGTAGAAAATGTTGTGTAGTGCATGCATGCCAAGTGCTAATGACTGTATTCCCTGTAAAAGCCACTATATGAAGTGTTGAATACTATGCTTTGAAGTGAAAAATATTGTGTAACTATCCCCAGTCACAGGGAGTCCACGAAGGGTCGGGGGCACCTAGGACCTATTATGCAGGTTTGGTTGCTAGTGTCTCATGTTGTGATAAGGACCCAAGTTTGATTATGACCCTTGTCTAAGACTAATGACTGTGTTGAAATGTGACTGTAAACATTGTATAGAGTGTTTGATTTACCCGATAGATGCCCCCTTGTTTGGGGTGCATGCAATGTCACTGAGGAGTATGCAGCCCAAGGGAGGATTGATCATTGTGTTGAAACTAATTCCCTATAGGGGAGTGTTATTGTAGAAACCAAGGCAAACACAAACAAAGTGGCTAGAGACAAGTGTTAGTATAAGAAAATACAAATAGATAAGATGTAAGCTTAAAAATACTATAATGTACAAGAAGACAATGTATACCACGAAAAGTGGGTTTCAAACATGGGACATCACTCATAATGTCACAAGAAAATCAAGCCCATAGTGGCCATAAGTATACAATAATCGTAGAGAAAATCAAGACATAGGGCAAAGCCTCGAAATAATGAAAGACAAGAGTAAACAATATAATAGAAAACCATGGAAGAAAATAGATGTGCAAGACAAATGTTGTACATGAAGCACACGTTAGCATGTTATAAAGATAAAAAGTTTATCAAGCCATGTATAATCTAATATATTAATGTGATATAAAAAGTGAAACCGTAACAACCGTAGTGTAAGAAAGTGGATGCACCCAAGAGCTGCTTTGGGAACGGTAATTGGTATTATTGGTCATTCAAACATGCACACGCATCTTTGATCCGGAATAACCAAGTTTTTGAGACAACAATGGAACCATCTCCAAGTTGTGGACCTTACGTGCTTGAGATGGATCTCCAAAGAAGGTCGATTCCTTTATCTATTTCTACTTCTACTACTACTCCTAATGTTGGAAGGGAAAACTAAGCTAACAATGCCAAGGACCAGGGAATAGAAGGATAAAAATGGAAAACTAATCTAAGAAAAGTGATAATATAATAAAAAGAGGGATGAAAACCATCCATTCTATCGTGCATGAGTGAAAATGAAAGGAAAAGGCATGAAAGAAGGAGCACAACTAACACGTATTTACTGAGATCAATTTCATGGAACACAACTAAAAATGGAGCTACAAGGGACATAGAGTGACACAACAAGCATGCAATGTAAAAGAAAATAAAGAAGAAAGAATACAAACAAGCTTAGGACAAAGAATAGTCACAAAAATGATCGTTCCATTACTTCTATAAATGCATAGAATTGTTATAATGGCAAAAGAGGCCGATATCCACATGCATGAGCCAAAATAGAGGTCTACAACTCGAATATAAAAATATGAATTCCTTAGCAAAATGCATAAGAATTCAAAATGTCCAAAATTAACAATGAGCCTAACTCTTACATTTATAGAAGAATCCATGGAAGAAGTAGAAAAGGAAAACTCCGAATTTGAAATACAAACACCAAACAAATCATTCAATGCCTATAAATCCACCTATAAATCTGTCAAAATATGCTTCCTAAGTCCTGTTTGGCATGTTGGAGAAGGAAGTAAGGTAAATTAGATCAAATTGAGTGGTTAGAGCAATCAGATCTACTCATTAATGCCCAAAAATATGTTTTCACATTTCTCACCTACTAGATCCATAAAGAATTTGAATTTGAATATCTAACATTGTAGCCTACATCGGTGGCTATCGATTGAGACTAGGCACGAGCCAATCGAGCTCAGTAGCAAAAGATATGACCGCGAAGATTTTTAGAGTTGTCTGCAGGCACGTAAAACACGTGGTATGTGTTGATTAGTTGAAAGGATGAAAAAATATGCAAATGCTTTATCTTTTTCTCGCCACATGTCACCCATTGCTTTGTTGCGAGGATTTGGTGCCCAAATGGTGCACTTTAACTAGTTGTGTGTTACACACTCAAGCTTTTCTCGATGATGGCATGCACAAATTGGCGTAGAAGAGGGCACGAAAGCAAAGTGCGGAAGAATGAATCCCGAGAAGAAAATAGAGGAAGGGTGCTCACAAAGGTGATGCACGAGGGATAAATGGGAGGAACCCCTAAGGAAGAAGTGTATGGTCAAGGAACAAATATTAAAAAATAATGTGTGGGGTACATGAGAGGGTCAATGACTTTACTGATTTTGAAGTGCAACATGCATATACGGGATGCATGAACTTCTAAGGTGGGTGCATAGAAGGTACATGTCGACACTAAAATTTTCCTCCGTAATTTCTATTTCATTAATGTATGTATTAGGAATAGGATGTTGTTAAGTATAATTAGTGTAGCGTCGATAGAAGATAACGATGTTGTCGGTATGGCGTCGCAATAATGTATAGTATGGTAATAGTCAAAATACGGTAGGAATGTTGTGGTAAAAAGTAAATATTTGTCGTAAGTGGTTTGGTAATGTTAAAAGTCAAAGTTAGAGTAAGTAGAGAAGTAGGTTCTATATGATTAGGAATTAAAAATATTATATTATTAATAAAGACAAGGAGTGATGTCATAAATATTGTGTATTTTATTTGTAAAAAGTCTAAAAAGGTGGAACCCATGTGAAATGATAAGGTTTATCTTATTTTAAAAGATAAGCTTACATGTAAAGATAAGAGTTAAGGTATGGAATATGATTCGTCGAGTAGATTTTTATCCTATCTTAGAGATAAGGTGGATAAGCTTTGAAAGTTCTATAAATAAAGTGGCCACCCCCTTATTTAGTATAGAAGGAAGTGGTGAGAAATATTGTATGAGTGAGTGTGTGAAGGAAGCCATCATTTATAAAGTGTGCTTCAAAGAACCCATTAAGAGGTGTAATTGTGAAGTTTCTCCCATAGTTATTATTGGAAGGCAAGTGAAGTTAGTAACGCTTGAAGTACCTCATGGGTGAGATTGTAACAATTTCATGTTGATATTATAATTTACACTTATATTCCAAATTTGTCGTCATTCATTCGTATCATAGTCTATGGTATTCTTGTGTTATATTTGTTGTTGTGTTTCAGATTACATCCACCAAACTAAAAGTTGTGCATTAGTAAATAATCATAGCACGAGAGGAGTTCCCGGTGGAGAATTATCATAGTGCCGGATTGGTGATGATAGTACACAAAAGGGAAGAGTGGAACAAAGAGGAAAAGGAAAAATGGAAGGGAGAGAAGTGTAGAAGCAAAGCACGCTTGGTGCATGAGGAAATACAACCAAGGAAATGTGCCAAGTAGATAGTTGGAGTGTATGCAACTTGAAATGAAGGTCTCGAGCCGAATATGTATGTAAGTTGTCCAAATAACTAGGAGAGTTATTTGGATAACGATTTGGTGAATTTCGAGGTCATCTTTCTGCTAGATGAAGGAGATTAGTATCCTAGAGCATGTTGGAACATAATGATTAAGTGGTCCGACTAACCCTTAATGTATATGGGTCCATCACTAATATATATGTTAATATTTAATAATATTAAATATTTATATTTCTATTATTAAATATGTTAACCTAGGTATATACTTTAGGTTAAATATTTAATATCATGAAATGATTATATTTCTAATATTAAATAGTATAAACCTAGGTGTATGTGTCAACCATTTTAGGTTGAAAATGTGGGTCGGGAGACATACCTGATCACCTTATATAAAAAGGACTTTAGGTCCTCATTTAATATATTCATAAAATATTAGGGGCAATGAAAAAGAGAGCAAAAGGACCATCGAAGAGCTCGATAAGACGGATCTTGCCCACATGACCGCTTTGGGTATGTTTCATGCTTGGAAAAAAGTCAAGATCAATGTTGATCAAGCAGCCAAGAAGTAGTCCTGCATGCTTCTACTGCTCTCTTTTGTTATTCTTACTGTTTCTTGGTCAGTCAGGGTTATTGTTTTTCTTTGTTAAGTCTCGCTTGTGTAGTAAAGTTTACGAGCTACGTTGAATTTCATTGTACTACTTGGACTTGGTTAGTCCTGCTATGCTTCTCACTCTTATTCCGGCTTAAAGGCCTTATTTTGTATTCAAGGGTATAGTCCCTTTCAAAAAACTATTTGCCAATATTAAAAAAATATATATTCGTAAAATATATCAAAGGTATGTAAATCAAGTGATTTAGTTTTACCCTTGGTAAATAGGGTTTCAAAGGAGGAGGTGATCTTCTTGGATGTAAAATACGTTCTCTGAAGTAAAAAGTTATTTTCAAAGTGGTTTTTACCCTATTGGGATTTTCTACTATAAATACTCACTGTGTTATTTATTTCCTATAAGTATTTATTTATTTACTTATGTTATGATGTAATCTTTATTTAAATATTTATTTTAACATTATGTAATATGTAAGTTGATTAAATCCGTATTTATTAGAATCCTAAAATTCTAACATGGTATCATAGAAAGGTAAATTAAATAAATTAAGATCAAATGTTTTATATTTTATTTATTTAATTTGTACGGGTTTTTTCAACCAAACTGAAAATATATTTAAAAGTATTTGGTCTCCTTTTTTTTTCCTCAATTTATTTTGTCATTACATTTTTGCAATTGGGGGATGTAATCGATATGATTCTTAATTTCATTTACATTTTGTAAATATATGGAATTAATGTTTGTTTGGAGATTGATGTGTGCACAGGTGAAAGGGGCTTCAAATATTTACCTACGTGAAAGTCACATACAAAAAAAGAAAGGATTTATTACTATATGAAATAATTTTCATGTTTTCTATAATTTCAAATGTTTGCAGGTTAAATATTTCAGAAGGTAAATTCATATCCGTGTTCTTTGGTCCCCTCTAAAAGAATTTGATTTGAAAAACTATAGTTTATAGTTAATCTATAACTATATCCTATATAATTTGAAAACTATATTATTATTTTTAAATAAAAATATATAGAATATAGAATAATGTTTGTATAATAATTTATATAGTTTTGAAAAAAACTATATATTAAAAGCTTTAAACCATATTAAAATTACATGGGATTGAGGAAATGACCATATTCTAAGCCTAAGTTTAAATCATATTTAAACTTAACTTATAAATCTAGGCATATATAGGTTTTTACCGTAAACAAACCTAAGTTTGAATCATATTTTATATATGGTTATTTTAAACCGCTTAAAATATAGATTTTATTAGAATTGGTTTATATATGTTTAAAAAAACTAAAGTGCTTATTTTTTTAGTAAGGGGGCCCGTGTTTATTTCTTGGCCATGAAGGGATTACTTTTTAAATCTTAATACTTATTAAATAAAACCTAACATGTATCCCTAATCATTTATATTATCCATGTAAGGGGGCGCCCCATTCATTTAGATCTTATAGTTTATAAAAACTATATAAATAAATCTATTTAAATGTTTTCTTTTATATAAGACTGGGAGTGAAGAATAAAATGAGATAATATCTCGGTATAAATGTAGAACTCTCAAGTATAAATTGAGAATTAAAAAAGGGCTAGTTTATTGGTGGCCCACGTGAAGTGTGTTAAATATTTATTAAAATATTGGTAGTTATAACCACATAAAATGTTTAAAAATTTTAGCTTGCATAAGAATTATATAAAATATTTTACAATATTTCCACACTTTTAAATGTGTACGGAGTAAAATTAAGAGTAAATGAAGGAGGAAACAAGGTTCATGAAAATAGATATTTCAATTTATTTCATTGGTTGGGTGAAATTACTTGTCCCCTTTGTAAAATATGCGGAGTTAATCTATACTCTCATAAATCTACTTGTACTGGTAAAATTCTTTTAATCGGTCTATGTCATTTAAACCCCTTTAATAAGGGTTATGCGTTTTTAATATAAAAATAATATACTATAATTTATAATTTTATGAACTATATGTTGTTTTTTTATTTTCATTCTATAAATTATATATATTTTTAATAAAAAATTATATATTTTTATATTATAAATTATAATAAGTTATTATAATGTGTTAAAATATAACCTCCCTAATATTATATACAAGAAGAAATTCTGGAATTTCACATTACGAAATACACAAGTTTTGGTTTCATTAAATTTGACGATCAAATGATTGTCATGGTAGACTAAACATAAGACAATATGACGGTCATTTAGACATCAAATTTAAGCTCGTAGGTTCCAGAAAAATTTAACTGTGTTAAAATTGATGGTCAAATGACCATCACGATAGACTTAAAAAAGTCGTTATGACGGTCATTTAGACGTCAAATTTAAGTTAGCCATATTTTTGTTTACATTAACTTTTTTTTGAAATTTGAAGTTATGCATTCTTAGGGGTCTCTTCTTCACTTCTATATGGTCAAAAATATTTTTTATATAAATCTGGGGTATAATGTAGAGCCCTTTATAATGCGGGTTATTATTTTGATCATGGGAGGTTAATTAGTATGCATTGTAATGACATAATTAGTTATGATCAAATAGTTTCTTTAGATCTGATTCTATTAAAAGTGTTGTTTTTATCGATAAATATGTATCTAACTCTGTGGTACATTGTATATTATAATGGGGTGTGTTTTACAGGTTTAGGAAAATAATGACGTCCAACTATTTCTGTCTTGACAAAACTTAGATCCTGAATGAAACCAACTACAACATTTGGGTCAAAATAGAATTTATGGCAAAGAAACTCTAGACGATTATTTCTGGATATGAGGTTGCTCCCACCGGTTGTCATCAAGCAAATATAGATAACATGAATGCATTCTTGCAACAAATGTAAGATGCTCTTTCTATGTAATGTGAACAATGAGTACGTTCTACACATTAGTAATATCGAACATCCTGAAAGTATGGAAACAACTAGAATCCATGCATGAAGGATACTTGGTATATAAAGAATAGTAATGAAAGTATAATAGTGAAGCAATTCAAAGAAATGATCTATAGATTTTTAATGATTTCTCTTTTGCATCTTGTTTTATATCTCAGAGTTTGAATAATTCAAAACTATGGCATGAAAGGTTAGGACATGTTAATTATCGAAGCTTATATGAAATGTATAGATATAGTCTAGTGAAAAGTTTACATGTGTTGTCTTCTTCTCTTGAAGTTAATTCATTAAATGTTTCTAAATGATGGTTTTGATTCTGATTTAGTAAATAGTCATGATGATGTTTTGATGTTATAGATGTTTTTGAAACTCTTATCTTCCTAGATAAGAAATTAAATTAGGCTCAATCTATGTTAGAAAACTCAAATCCTATTAACTTTAGGAAAATGACTAGAAGCCATCATATGTACCATGCATTAATTACCTTGTATGAACCTGAGCCATGAAGTATTATAGGGTCTAGGTGGATATACAAAGTAAAATATAATGGTGATGGTAGTATTAACAAACATAAAGCTAGACTTATTGCTAGAGGTTTCACTCAGAAACTTGGTATTGATTATGTTGAGACATTTCATGTAGCTAAAATGAGTACTGTTAGAGCCTTATTTGTAATTGTCGCTCAATTTTGGGGGGAAATCCACCAAATGGATAAGAAAAATAATTTTTTGAATTATAATTTAAAAGAACTTTACGTGTTTCAACCTAAAATATTTGAAGAAACTAGTAAAGAAAACTATGTTTGTAAGTTAAGAAATCCTTGTATGGTTTAAAACAAGCTCTTAGAGCTTAGTATATGAAAATTGTTTACTTCTTTAAACTGTTAGGTTTTCTTAATTATTTTTTAACAATGATATATTCATTAAGTAATAAGCCTCACATATTATCATTATATGTATATATGTTGATGATTTTCTTATGTCTGCAGTGACAATTCTAATTTAATTCATAGGATTAAAGAGAAATTGAAGCGATACTTTGAAATGAATGAGTTAAGTCTCTCACATCATGTTATTTATATGATTGTATTTCATTCTATTGTTATTTTTCAAAACACAATATGCAACCATTGTATTGAAAAAATTTCTTATGATTGATTGTAAACCATTTTCTACTTGATGGAAGTTGTAATAAATATTGATCATAAATTTACATATGAAAAAGGTTGATCCTATTTTATATACATTGTTAGTTACTAGTTTGATTTATCTAACTATAACTAGATCGATATTTCTTATATAAAAAGAACTACTTCAAGATTTATGTAGGATCCTTTTTAGAGATCATTGGAATCTTACAAAAAAATTAGATATTTTTAAGGAATAATTAATTATGGGTTGCATTATAATAAGAATGAAAATGCTATCTTATATGGATTTTTTATTCTAACCATATTGATGTTGTGTTATAAAATATCTTGGATATGTATTCAATTTTTTTGGTGTAGGAACCATTACTTGGAACAAAAATAAAATGGTAGAAGTAAAGAAGCTATGTGGCTGCAATGAATATTAGTAGAAATACACATGGAAGCTAAAGGAAGTATTTATCTTCTATGTGGTGGTCGAGTTGTATTACTCTTGATTAAGAATCCAGATTCAACATCGTGAGAAAAAAAGAACATTGAGATACATATACGCTTCACCTGTGAGAAGGTGCAAAGTGATGAGATAAATCTCAAGTTCATGTTGACTAAAGAGCATGTTGCTAGACATCTTCACAAAGTCCTGAGTGCTGAAAAGTTTTTTCATTTTCGTGAAAAGATTGGATTGTCAAAGTTGCCATTGAGTGGAAGTGAACATGACAATGTCACCTCCTAATGGAACTTTTTTTGTAAAAAGACCTTTGGGCATTTGCAAACTACCTTCGGGAAAGTGTAAAACTACCTTCGGTCATGTATACCTCCTCGACTTCTTTTTTAGAAAGAAGTGTAGAAAGATTTTAAATGTGGTCTTCATAAACTCTTTAGTGCTATTGAGTTTCTTGGTAAACATCAAGTACAAGCATATTATTAAGGAGGTCCTTGGTTGTAAAGGCTCCTATATGCTTGGGTTCAATAACATTTTATTAGAACTTGTGAGAACATGTAAAATTCACAAATCATACTTAGCCACCGATCATGTGATGATCTTTGGGATTCTAAATCTTTTTGTACCAAAAGGCAAATTGAGTATAATGAAGGTGTTATAATTCCTTCAACCGATATGCTAACCTAAAACCTTTATGGTTTAAGGATTGTAAATCTTGTAGTGTACCACGAGATAGGTAATCTATTGGCATATGTTATATTATCCCACTTAACATTAAGGGGAGTGTTAGAACATAATGATTAAGTGGTCTGGTAACCCTAATGTATATGGGTCCATCACTAATATATAAGTTAATATTTAATAATATTAAATATTTATATTTCTATTATTAAATATGCTAACCTAGGTATATACTTTAGGTTAAATATTTAATATCATGAAATGATTATATTTCTAATATTAAATATTATAAACCTAGGTGTATGTGTCAACTATTTTAGGTTGAAAAGGTGGGTCGGAGACATACACGATTATCTTATGTAAAAGGACTTTAGGTCATCATTTGATATATTCAAGAAATATATCAAAGGTGTGTAAATCAAAGTGATTTAGTTTTACCCTTGGTAAATAGGGTTTCAAAGGAGGAGGTGATCTTACTAGATGTAAAATAAGTTCTCTACGAAGTAAAAGGTTATTTTCAAAGTGGTTTTACCCCGTTGGGGTTTTCCACTATAAATACTTGTGTCACATATGTTATTTATTTCTGTAAGTATTTCTTTATTTAAATATTTATTTTAACATTATGTAATATGTAAGTTGATCAAATCCGTATTTATTAGAATCCTCAAATTCTAACAAAGCATCCATTGGCATGGAGTGTGCTTTATGTAATCATGAAATTATGATCTTTTGGTTTGAAGAACTGCCCTTGAAGTCACTTTGAAGGATCATTTTTGAACTTCTATTTTGAATCCTGTAAAAGTAATCTTGAAAAATGCTAGAAGAAAAATGACATTTTAGAAGTAAAATAAGAGTGCATGCAAGAAACACACTAGAAGAAAGAAATATGTACAAACAAACAATGTGCACATAACACACTTGGAGGAATTGAAACTACTCTAATATATACAAAATGATACAACAAACTCAATGGAAGGGTTTGAGATAGATCCCATTTATTGGGATTTACAATGCGCTTCCATCAATATGAGTTAACTTGAAAGAGTTAGCCTCCTTGCATGAACTAATGATGTATGGGCCACTCCAAAGTGCATAAAATTTTGAATGAAACCCTCGTTTAGCTCTTTTAGCATCCCATTTCAAGACCAAGTCCCCAACTTTGAAATATTGAGGCCTGGTCTTTCTGTCAAACCATTTCTTTACTTGCTTGTTGATGTTGTTCTAGCTTGATCATGGTTGATTTCCTTAATTCTTCAAGACTAATAAGCTCTACCATTTTAATTTCTCTCTAGTTTGCACTTTCAAAATCTAGATGCTAGGAAAAATCTAATAAGTTCAAATCAAGAGTCGAAGGAATATTAGCCTCCTTTCCATAGACAATCTTATAAGGATAAGTTCCTATTGATTTTTAAATTGTGATTCTATCTACCTAGAGCATGCATGATACCTTTGTATGCCACTATATTTCACCGATGTTCATTGCATGCTTCATGATCTTGATTAGGTTCTTATTTTTTTATTCTTATACCATTACCTTGAGGGTAATAGTTGGAGGAAGTTTTTAGATGGATACCCGATTTTAGAGCCCAATTAGTGATTTTAGTGCCAAGGAAGGATTTTTCATTATCGAGAGATAATTCTTTGAGGATGCTAAACCCTATCACGATACCTTCAAGAAAGTCAAGGATGACCAATTCAGTTGATTCCTTGAGCATGATAGCTTTTGTCCATCTGGTAAAGTGGTTTGTAGTTGTCAAAACCCATTTATGTCTAGCACTTGAAGGTGGATTGATCATGCCTATGAAATCAAGACCCCCAGTTGCACTAAATTCTAATTCACTTGGATTGGTCAAAGGGGAAAAGCTGCCAATTTCTTCTTTCCTGCAAAGAAAGTGCATTCTTTACATTTTTTTACCCACTTGTGTACATCTGCAAACAAAGTAAGCCAAAAGATACCTGCCAATGATCTTCATTGCTGTAGTTTTGGTAGAGAAGTGTTTGCTAGAGAATCCATCGTGAAATTCTACTAACAATTTTTCAGTCTGCGTGCCATTGATACACCTTGACAACACACCATCAAGATTCTTCTTAAAGAGAAGACCATCAATTAGCACATAAGGAATCGATTGTAACCTCGAGATGTCTTCTCTTTTTCTTGTTTAAACTAGGAGGGTATATAGCCTCAAAGGGAATGTGATCATGTCCTTCATCCATTCGCACACCAGGGATCTATATCCTACTCAATTTCTTCACACGAGAGAGCTTCATCAAGAAATAATGAAGTCTCGGATTCATTGTGTGATTTCTCAACAAGCTTCTTGCATAGCTCAAGCTACCTCACACTATCTTGGTGGATCTGATGGTCACATCATACTCCATGATTTTGATCACCCATCGTGCTATCTTCTTGTTTATTTCTTCTTCCATGATGAAGTCTCTTACGAGAAGAGTGGGAGACTAACACCTTGATATGATTTGTGGTGATCATACTTTTGAACTTATTGAGCATGTGCATGATGGTGTAGACATGTTTCTCCATGTGACTATATCTTAATTCATAGTCCTTCAATCTTTGGCTGAAGAACACCACTAGCTTCTCTAGCCCTTGTTCACTTTCTTGTGTTAGGATAAAGAACAACACTTGCATCAGCACCATAAGTGTAAAGGATGAAATCCTTTGAGTAATCTAGATTGATGAGTGTTAGTGCATCAAAAATTTCTTGCTTGACCTTTTTGAAGCTTTCTTTTCCTTCTGTTGTCCATCCGAAAGCTATTTCATTCTTGAGCATGAGGGTGATTGGCCTTACCGAGTTATACAAAGTTAGGAATAAAGTACATAACAAAGTTGATTTTGCCAAGGAAGGATCAGAAATATTTATTGTGCATCGGCGGGGAGAGAGCCAAGATTGCTGATACACACTCGAGGTCGATTGTTATACCATCCCTTGAAACTACATGGCCTAGAAGCTTTCCCTGAGCTACTAAAACATTATACTTCTTGGGGTTAAGAGACACCCCAACTTTTTACATCTCTCAAATACTTTCTCTTGAGGTACACCATATGATCTATGCTTTTCTTTGATAATATTTTGATCTCATCAAAGTAGACCAAGATGAACTCATTGATATAGCCTTTGAATGCAATATTCATGGCACACTAAAACATTGTGCTAGTGTTTGACGGACCGAAGGGAATCTTCGATAGGCATATGTTCCCCACTTGGTTGTAAATGTTTTTCTTAATTTATACTCTTCCTTGACCAGGATCTGATTAAATCCCAAGTATCCATCTAGCATAGAGAACCTTTGGCCACACAACTCTGCATAATATACTCTATAGAAGGTAGAGGATAATGATCCTTTAATGATGCCTTGTTTAAATATTTGAAATCAACATAGAGTCTAATTTCACCATTCTTCTTGCACACACCAAAACTATATTTGAGACCCGGTAGGGTACTTGATGGGAAAATTAATCTTTTCCTCAATGAGTTTGGATAACTCCTTCCTCATGAGGGGCTTTATCTTTGGATTGATTGGTCATTTATTTTTTCAAAAAGGCTTGATACCAGGATCAAGATCAATGGAGTGTTAAGAAACACTTAGATCAAAACCTTTCAGGTCTTCATACTCCCATAAGAAGATATCACTATATTTTTTGGCAGAGAGAGATGAAGACCATTCTTTTCTTTATGCATGCAAGATTTATTGAGTAAAAAAATCTTGTGTGCAATAGTGACTAGGGAGAAGTCTTCTTACAAAATGCACATATCTTTTTTCACCCTTGTACTCATCATAAGGGATAAACACTTAATCTAATGTGAACAGACCTTTAGGAAACTTGTTTTCTTTAGTTGAATAACTTGGTCACCATAGTTGTCATGTAAATCAACCTACATGCTTGACGAGAAATCAACTTCATTTTGGATGAACTGGATGATCTGCGCATCAACAAGTAAATACTTGCCAAGTGGTGGTGTTGTCCTAAATGGATGGTCTAATCACCATCTTGATGCATTGAGTGTTTCCTTTGACAAAGTCCTCATTAGGAGAGAAATGCAAACCAAGCGCAGCTTATCTAATCAGCTTATTTATTCATTTTGTGTGGCACCACCTACATATTTAGAGCATCAAAGCTCTCAAGGAGATCTCAGACTCTGTGTCTATAATATTTGAGAAGCTTATTTTTTGTTGTGCATTTTTGGTAACCTCGGTAGATAACCAATTATGTGTCCCAAAGATATTTAGTTCCTTAATCTTATTCTTTTTAGCAATAAGCAGACCATGCACTAGTGCTTCATATTCTGCCACATTGTTAGAACATGTAAACTACAACTTGTGCGTGAAGAATAATTTCTCATCCTTAGGGAAAATGAGAACAACTTCTTCTCTCACATCGTTTTTGCTTCTGGATCCATCAAAGTATAATTTCCATAGACTAGGGTTCTCTTCACTTTACTTGAGCCCGCACGGCAACACACCTTCTCATTTAAGAATGCAGTAAGTACTAAGCCTAGTTTTATAATCTTCCATATATTCAGCATATGGGTCAAATTTATAGTGCCTCTCTACCCACTCATCAAGTACTCGATCAGGAATAGAAGATGGAAGAGGCTAATCTTTAGAAACTGAAGCTTGTTCTTCTTGGATCAAATAGTTGGCTTGGAGAGGGGATGGGACATATGACTCTACATGATAGGAAAATATTGGCTCAACTTGTATGGTAAACTAGGTACCATACCTTGTCTTGAGTAACATATGGGTCCAATCAAAAGAAAAGTAACCACCCACTTTAGCAATAAAATCTCTTGACAAACATAAGGAAAACAAAGGGGAAGATCAATGATCGTTACATCTTGAGTTATTATGAGGCTTGGACATGCATGGAGGGTTAACTCAAGCTTAAGATCCTTGATGATTCTTAGGGTAGTGACAGTTAAACCATCAAGTTACATGACTCCTTTCATCAAGGGGATATACTTAAGACCTAAGACATCAACAATTTTCTTGATGATAGTAGTACTAGCACCCGAGTCAATCATGCGATTATGTCTATGGACAAGATGTTTGCCTATGATCAAAGACATATGGAAGGGTGGGGTTTTAAAAAATTTACCTACTTGCTTCTCCTCTTCTTAACAGATATTGAAAGAAGTGTGCATCTCTGTATAGATGGGTCGGTGTGTGGAAGTTGAGCCAAAGCTTCATGCAACAAGTCACACTGAGAAGGAATGGTTAGGGCATCCCAAAATGTGACATTTATGTTTGTCTTCTTCATCTAGTCAACAATGTTGAATGGAAAACCCACTAACTTGTGCATTTGAGAAACAACATATTTTGTTGGTTGTTTAGGCACGAGAGGAAGGAACTGAGTGGCGCGCAGAGGCATGACCTACCTAAGGAGGGGAACATGCCACTTCAGGAGGATCTTTGCATGGAGCCTCATGCATAGGAACTTGAGTGCTTTTACTTTGCTTGGATGCTTTAGCTTTTTCCTTTTGCTTTTGAGGATTTTCTTGTGTTGTTGGAATTGAAACTTGTGGGCCAAATTTGAACATTCTCTTCTTATACCTTGTGTTTCTTATAACTTGGGCATGCGGTCTGATTCCATCACCTATAACATGATTGATTTTGTAAAAATCCTTAACACTAAAGAATATCAAGTTGGCTTTAGAGGAGAGCCTCTCATTTTTGGTTCTCATGCTTACTTATGCGAGATGGAAGGCTCACAGTTAGAAGCATTATGGATCATGTAGGCTTGCACATGCCCAACATTGGCATAATGATATTAACTATGAGGCATATTGTAAGGAAAACCACTCTAAATCTTGTGCCATGTTGTTCTAAATTGGAACAAGTACTTGGCTTGTGTTGGGCACTGGAAGAGGTGTTGTAGGAGGAATAACTTGCAAAGGCAAGTGTGTATTAGCATGTCATCTATCATTCTACTAGTTTTTCCCATATCTCTGATTTCCATATTGATTGCGCCAAGGTTGATTGCTTTTTCTTTGCACCTGATTAGAACTACCTTTGTAGGCTTGTGCCTACTACTTCTCTAATGATATGACCTTGTTGGAAAAGTTTATAATCAAGGCCTTCAATTCATCATCTTATTTTTGCCACGTGGGAGAGTAGGATGTCAATGCAACTGGGTCATTGCATGCTCTACTAGAATAAGGGCAATAGAAGGCTAGGGAGATGGAGACATCTCTAGGAACAAGGGTGCAAGAGGCCTAGGGCTAGCTTACTAACCCGAATAAGACTATTTTCTGCCCTTATTGTAATTTTGTATGCAATAGGTAAGGTTATACCTCCCATGGGTTGAATCATGACTGAGATGTCACTATTCAAATCCCTTAGATAGAAAAAGAAATCATGTTAGTTTGTGGGCCTTACCACTTAAGGAATTTTGTCCCAAATATTCTGAATCGATGTTGAAATCAACCATCTACTCATTGGGTGTGCACTTTGTTGTAGTCAGTTGCTCCACCAGTGATAGATGATTTGATTTATCTTCAAAGTAATTACACAAATTCATTCCAAGCTCATCCCAGGTAGCAATAGATGTAGGTCTCAAGCCTCGGTACCATTGGAGCACTTTACCTTTGAAAGAGGCTACAAATAGCTTGAGAACAACATCATCATGAGTGATCAGGTAAATAGAGCACACATTGGCCACATATTGAATGTGTTCAATAGTGGTAACTTGATTTTCTCTCGTGAAGTATGGAATGCTCTTGAGTGTGGCTATTGGCATGTCATGTTGTGTATTGAGATTGAGAGGGCTTTTATTAGTGAAGAAAACAAATTTCCTTAGAGGAGGAGGTTAAAGTACCATGGTAGGGCACACTTGTTTGTTTTGAGGAGTAGAGTGCGCAAGATGCACCGAGATGGGGATGCACACATGGAAGATCTCTTGCGTGTTATTCTCAAAGAAAGTTGGAGATATTCAAAGGATCCTTCATCTACAACACTTTTTCTGGTATGCAATCTTCTCATAAAAGGTGCTCAAGATTGCAAAACATGATATCTCGAAGTGTTGGGAGTCATCAAATGTGTTGAAATAAGCCTCCAAAGGCTGAAAATACTAAGTCCACACACTAGAACTTAGCATTATGAAATTTAAACTTTCACTACTTGTCCCACCGGCATGCATGCAAAAAATGTTGGTCATTTAAACATGTACCCACATATTGGATATGGAATAACTGAAAATTTTGAGACAACAATGGAATTGTCTCCAAGTTGTGGGACCTTGCGTGCTTGAGACGGATTTCGGAGAAGGTCGGTTCCTCTATCTATTTCTACTACTACTTACTACTCTAATGTTAGAAGGGAAAACTAAGCTAACAATGCCAAGGGACTATGGATAGAAGGATAACATAATGGAAAAATAATATAAGAATGGTGATATCACCAAAAAAGAGGATGAACACCATCATTTTTCGAGAAAAATGAAAGGAAAAGGCATGAAAGAAGGATAGGCATGCGTAGCACAACTAAAACACATTTACCAGATCAGTTTCATGGAACACAACTAAAAATGGAGCTGCAAGGGATGTAGAGTGACACAACAAGCACACAATATAAAAGAAAGGAAAGAAGAAAGAATATAAACACGCTTAGGAAGATAATAGTCACAAAAATGATGCTTTCATTACTTCCAAATGCACAAAACTATTACAATGGAAAAAGAGGATGATATCCACATGCATGAGCCAGATATAGAGGTATGTGACTCAGAATATAGAAATATGAAGTCCTTAGAAAAATGTGTAAGGATCCAAAATGTCCAACATTAATAATAATCCTAGCTCTTACATTTATAGATGAATCCATGGAAGAAAAAGAGGAGGGAAAACCTGAATTTGAAATACAACCACCAATAAGAAGAATTCAATGCCTACAAATCCACCTATAAATCTATCAAATGTACTTCCCAAGTCTGTTTGGCATGTTAGAGAAGGAAGGAAGGCATATCGGATCAAATTGAGTGGTTAAATAAATCAGATCTACTCATCAATTCCCAAAAAGACATTTTCCCATTTCTCACCTACTAGATCCACCAAGAATTTGAATTTAAATATCTAACATTGTAGCCTACATCAATGGCTATCGATTGAGACTAGGTGCACATTGATCGATCTCTTTAGCAAAAAGATATGGTTGTCAAAAGATTGTAAGAGCTGCTTGGGCACACAAAAATGTGGAGCATCTTTGATTAGTGAAAGGATGGCCAACTTTGTAAATTCTTTTTCTTTTTTTACCATGTGTCACTCATTGATTTTTTGCAAGGATTCGGCATCCGAGATGGAACACTTTTATTGGTTGCATGTTACATACTCAAGCTTGTCGATGATAACGTTGCACAAAAGGCAAAGTACGTGCACGAAGAATGAAGCACGGGAGGAAAATAGAGGAAGGTCATGTAAAAGGTGATGCATAAGGGAGAAATGAGAGGAACCCCTAAGGAAGAAGTGCATGGTCAGGTGCGACTATTACAAAGTAATGTTCGGGACACGAGAAGGTCGGGGACTTAGCTAATTTTGAAGAAAGTGCAACCCACACACAAAGGATGAATAAATTTTTGGAAGAAGGTGGGTGTGCGTAGAAAGGTGCGCAAAAGGAAAGAGTGGAACAAAGAGAAGAAGGAAAAATGGAAGGGATAGAAGTGAAGAAGAAAAGTGTGCTTGGCATGGGAGGAAATACAACCAAGGAAATGTCCCAAGTAGATAGTTGGAGTGCACACAACTTGAAATGAAGGTCTCAAAGCCATAATATGTATGTAAGTTGTCCAAATAACTAGGATAGTTATTTGGATAACATGTACTATGCTAAGCATCCATGCTACATGTACCGATCTATAGAATATGCTATCACAACTATAAACCATGTGAATGTGCATGTGTGTATAGAAATATAATGACATAAAAATAATCGAACATGAGTAAAAAGTGTACATGTAAGCATGAGTAAGCAAGAGTAAATGTGACTAAGATATGTAGTATATTATGGATGAGATGGAATCAAATGCGAATGAATAATAGTAGCCACGTGCCACGTGCCAACCGAGTGGATGTAAATTCATGAGATGAGGTTCATTTTTTATATTCCCCCTCAATAGTCAAGAATGAACTAAATAACAAGAGTGTGTCATCGGAAATGGTTTGAATGTGTGCACTAGAAAGATGTAATTCATAAAGTGTAAAACATAGAGAGTGCATGAGTGAGTGAGTGTGAGGATCATTTTAGATTAAAACCCTTGGCGATTGAGTATGAACCATGGAGCTAGAGTGCGTCAAAGGGTAATGACCACAACACGTGAAAGTAGATGTAAGAAATATGTAGCGTGAATGTGTATATTGAGTAATGCACCAAGTGTGTGATGAATCATGAGAGGAATAATGTCAAGTGTGTTGTGTGAGGTGTGTAAAGTGTGTAGTGTATAGTGTATAGTGTATAGTGTATAGTGTATAGTGTATAGTGTATAGTGTATAGTGTATAGTGTATAGTGTATAGTGTATAGTGTATAGTGTATAGTGTATAGTGTGTGAGGTTCATCTATATAGTATGCCCTCAACAGTCAAGTGTGAACCAAATCATGAGAGTGTGTCTTCGGGAAATGATGATTCAAATATATCAAGGTATGCATGATGAATGTGGAAGATGAGATGTAACTTGTGTAAGATGTAAGATAGTTGAATATGCTAGGAAGTGGGTGGGAGAAATAAGTATGATGCCCCCAAGTGTGCATTGACGGTGTGGTATTCGATGAATGATGTTTGAAATAGATAGATAGGTGATATATGAGTATGATATAGTTGATTGAGTAATGTGATAAGTGATGAAATTTTGTATTATATGCATGAATAGTGATATATGGTAATAGATGTATGTATGTAATAGATAGATATGTCAATGAAGCATGTGATGCGAAGATGAAACAGGTTCTTATTGTAACATATCCATCAACATTCATGTAAGAACCATAAAGACATTAGTGTGTCATCGAGAAATGATAGCACAAATGTATTAAGATGAAAATGATATGTGAGAGATACAAGATTTAGACTAAGTAATAGAGTAGTGGAGATGTAAGACATCTAACGGTGCTAGGGAAAATAAGCACGATGCCCCCAAGTATGATGATAATTAAATTAATCAAGCAATGCCATGTATGAGATCATCATTGTCATGATTCAATCCAAATGGAAATGGGTCAAATACCTAGTAAGTAGTGTCAAGTTGATCCAATAGAGATACATTGAGGTGTAAATTGTAAATCCCCATGGCATATTCCTCATCGGTGAAAGTAGTAATGGACATCTTTGTGCATACTAATGAGTAAGGTTTTGTGAATAACCGATGAATGATGCATTACAAATGAAAACATGGATAAGTGGTATGGGGAATGAGATATCGTTATGATTAGGTTATAGTGATCTATAGGGATCCAAGAAAACACACCATTTCATCAGCTCCATTAGCACCAAGAAGGAGAATTGAAGAAACTAAATAAAATGAGGTAAACAGAGGTTCTAGAAAGAACCAATGCTCATGCGCAGAGCGGCATTTGAAAAACCACCTCCATGCAAGGGAGGCGATCCCAGTAACCGCTGCCTAGCCAAGGTGGAAATCCACGAAACCGCCGATCATGCTTGAAGAGTAGCGGTCCCAACAATTTTAAATAGAAAAGAAGAATGGATCGTGAATGGATGCAAATTTGAAGCACCCAACTGTATCTCTTCCCTCCCTAATCTTTCCCATTCTCCAGTGTATGAGAGGACATGGGAGAAGGCTATAAATACAAGGAGGAACAAGATAATTGATCATTTTAGATATCCAAAGAGATCAAAGAGAAAATGTTTAAGTTTAATGAGAGAAAGTGAGAAAGATCTTCAGTGTTGGAGTGGAATTATAGGAGCAAGGTGTAGAAATAGAGAAAAACAAGCATAGGAAGGGATATTTTTACATTTTTGTCTCCATTTTCTACTTGTAATCTGTAATTGTCTATAATTGACTAATAAAAGTGGGAAGAAAGAGTGTTTTTCCTTCCCAACTGGTTTTCCTCCATTGGAGGTTTCCAGGATAAATTTTTTGGTGTTTGGAGTTTGAATTATTTCCTATTCTCTATAATTTCCTTTCTATAACACTAGATAATCAATCACTAAAGCTCTAATCTTCAATCAATCTGTCATTTTCCAAAGTTGAAAGTAGAACAACATAATTGTGTGATTTCATAGAGTTCTAAATTACAATTTTGTGGATCATCTAGTGCGCCCCCAATGTAATCAAGCCAAGATTTTCCAAGTGTAAGTGGAGAAGTGCGAAGAGCATGCACAAGAAATATAGTAAGGTAAAAGATGTGAAGACCATAAGAAGCAGTAATAAAAATAAGTCTATGGTAAAGATGAGGATTATGAGGTGGAGAAAAGATGTCATCCATTGTAAACCCTAGCTGATTCAATCCATCATTAGTTCATATAGTGTCGAATAAGTACGATCGATAAGATTCGTTTATGAAAAGTGTACATGTGAAAGAAGGACATGCTAATGGTGGTTTCTCATGAGAAGATGAAGTAGGTGGAATGACGTCCAATGTTTTTACTGGTCCCCAATAAAGTACCATAGTATTTGTAGAATAAGGGGGAAAATGATGCGAGATGGGACAGTGTCAAACATGCATATAAAACCTTCAAGTTGTGGCAAGTGAGCTAGAGAATCCATGGGTTGTGGGTCATTAGTAGTAATCGAAGTGGGAGTAGAAAGTGTATTGGTTGGGTTGTGGTTGCTATATTTGAAAGGTTCATGATCACTAGGGATTGTGTATTCTACACCCTTGTGTAAAAATTAATGCACTGATGTATTGTAGAATGTCTTGTTTGTATGGGGTGAAACCATGGTCTACCATATAAACAATTATACTGAATTGGGACATCAATAATGAATAACACCGTAGGAAGATTTTTGGCCCAATGAGGTGATAGGAAAAGTGATATGGCCTATGCATGGGCAAATAGAAGCATCATATGCACGAAGAGAAATGGATGAGGGATTAACATTAGCAGCAAAAAGTTGATCTTTTCAATGAATGATAAAGTGTAAAGGTTGAGCTCAGACCCATTATCGATTATTGTTCATTTGACACCCACATTATTAATGTGAATCATGATGTACAAAAGTGGATCATTGTCAAAAACAACAAGATTGGCAGCAATATTAGATGGAAAGGAAATGTGTGGATGAAATTCATCTATGAATGTGTTATATACTATATCTAGATGAAGATTAGAAGGAATGTGAGTGGTATCCAAGAGGGTGATGATTTTATCTCCGAGTTCGGTGTTGATAAGAAAGAAATCATGAATAGAAATATCCATGATGATAAGATCCTAATAAAAATGCAAGATGTAATGAGGATCCTAAGCGTGAAAGAGTCAGGTTCACCAAAATGATTAAGAAAAATGTTTATTTATGAATAAAATTATGCCTAATCTAAGCATACAATAGCTATAATAAACATGTATACAATTAAGTAAATCTGACCTAAGAAAATTAAGTTGGGAAATAATGAAACCCTAGTTGCAAAGAGGAGATAAAATGACTTAGCTATTTTGAAATTAATCCCAAAATTTTCCATAGTGAAAAAAATGATAAATAGAGAGGGAGAAGTGTCGCACAGAGGCCTAGGAAAATGTGTAACCACACGATTTTCCTAGACTAGGGAACCTAGCATAAGCCAAGGGAATTGTAGACTATTTCTAGGCACCTATGTCTACCTAAAACCTCATTTGGAGGGTTGCGATATGTTTATTTTCCTTCTCTCTTGGTAATTAGTAGGTCGCACCAAGTTCACCGATGTCATTGATAACCTATAATAAATATTTCACCTGCAAAACCCTCAAAAGTACATCAAATCCCAAAAAGAAAAGAATGCAAATGAGGGGTCAGACTATCCTCAACTGTTGTCAAAGAAGTGATCTTACAACTGAGCACTTTGTAATAAATTTCAAACCCAATGTAGTTTTATGTGTGTGTGTGGAATTTCGCCTAAGTGGCTCTCATACGCACCGCAATTGATAGAGAGAAATAACTAGATGTAAAATATGTAAGTAGATGTGTGTATAGAATAGAATGAACTTTCCCTCTTTTGAAGTGTATGATGAAGCATATAGTCCCTTTCCCTTGAAAGGATTCTAGAATGGATGCTTGAATTCTCTTGAGTAGCCTTTGGATGCAACCGTAGGTGGTTATAGCTGATGCTTAGTGCTTGGTCCATTATTATTTCAACATAAAATTATATTTATATGATTCCCTTTCTTAAATTTTGTAATTAACCCCTAAAAGGCTGATTACCAAAAAGATAAGATGCCCAAATGGCTAGAAAGGACCCAAAATATGTGAAAAAATTACAAAGAGGTTAAGGGAAACTAGAGGGGACGAAGGTTCCTAACACATGCGTTCTACCTAGGCGCTAGTGTCTTGGGTGAGAAATGGAAAAGTTTGAAAAGACATACTGGGATAGAAGGAGTGTAATATCAACAAAAGTGATAGAAAACAAGAAAATATGGCCAATGACATGTATTAATTAGTAATTTTCTTACTTAGGAATCATATGAATAGTAGTATGTGATCAGGACTAGATAGATACCCAAAGAGCATGATTTTGTATCTATAGAGAAGTTCCAGAGCCTAATTCAAAAATGTTCTAAGACCATACAATACGGTGAAGACTAGATATTACAAATTTTCTAAGTGTTACTACTCCAAACTATGTAAGTTTCTAATCAAAGTCTCAAAAATAATTGAAGCATCATGAGGTTCAATATCCTAGATACTCCAATCTATGCATCCATATCTCTCATGTATCAATCTTTATAACTAATTGCATCTTCCCTCTTGTTTTTTTGATATTATAACACATTGTATCACTAGTTGCAAGTATTAATGTGTTACTTTGATATTGTATGATTAATGTTGGAAGTTAATTAATCAAAATAACCCCTGTAACAAACCTTAAATTCTTCATTTATTTTTGTGCATCCCATAACATTAAAATTATTAATCATAAAAATGATGTAAACATTTGTTTAACCCAACTCATGCTTCAAACATATTGATACAAACCCTAGATTCCCTAGGGTTTATTCTACTCTTTTTAGTGTATGGTTATTTTCATATTTTAGTTTGCATGTGCTTCCTTACTATGTACTTTAGGCATATAAATTTTCTTAATAATCAGACCAATGAGCATAATGATCTTTCTCCTCATGCTCGTAAGCTTCATCTCCCCATGGATTCTTCTTTTTGCTTATGTCTAGAATTACATCTATAATTGATTATGTTAATGAGGTACCATTGCATGATATGGAAAAAAATAGTGAACATTCTTATGATTATGATCATGAAGATGATGGCAATGTGAACCAAGAGAAATTTGAATGCGTATCTCACTTTCATTCACAAATTCATGAAAATAATCATCACACTAAGCCTATTATTAAGATTCTTCTTGCTACAAAAATCACTCAAGATTATAAATCTAATGAATAATCCCTTTTTAGGAAATATCCACATTATAATATAAACAAACATCTACCATTCACACCCTACAATACCTTTATCTGTGGGGAACCTTGTATTCAACACATAATGTATCTATGCTCATTCCTACATCTACTTTATCCCTACATATAATCATATTGGGTCACATGTCTCTTCTTCTAGCACACAAGATCTTAAAAAATTTGTTCATTCTTTACAAGTATAAGTCTTAAAATTCAAACAAGGTACATCTATTGATTCCCATACTATGGATTTTTATGAATTTCTTTATAATAAACTTGCGCTTGAATTGGTTTATTATCATTTTACTCTTAGTTTTTTTCCCTAAGCTTCCTATATATGATGGCTAGAGTGACCCCACAAAACATATTAAATCATTCCATGTTGATTTTTATGACTATACATCTAATGATATCTTACATACAAATTTATTCACTAGAAGCTTCAAGGAATTTTCTTTACAAATTTTCTATTATCTCCCAAAACATTCTATGCACTCTTTCACCAATTTGGTAAATTATTTTCTTACACGATTTTCAATCAATATTGGTGATAAATTATCTTATGCTCAAATGTGTACAATATGCCATAGTTCTACAGAGCACATCATTGATTATGTTATAGGCTACATGACTATGCTTACCAAAATGAATAATATCTTAGTTGATAGTGAAATTTAAGATCTTTTCATACAATTTTTTTCCCCTTTTCAAGAATCATTCATATTTGATAAATTCCCATCTTATGACCATCTATTTCATATACCTAAATAACGTGATACCAATTTATTACATACAAACAAGTTTAAGTCTAAAGGAAATTTTTCTACCACTTATAGTGTCAAATTTATAAGAAATTACACATTCAAAGGAAATGCTACTAACAATGACACTATTAATGCCATAACACAACCCACTTGTGTGCAATGGGAAGTGGCAAAAGCTATGGAATGAGGCTAAATAACCTCAAAGCTTCGCTAACTCATCCATGCACCATGAGATTAGAGCTAAACAAGAGAAACTAACATACAAGCATTATAACTTTGACAAAAACATCAAAAACTAACATGTATACTACTCTCTACTCTATGAAAGCTTAATGAAAGTGAACCTAGTTAGATTCTAATCAATCAAATTGTTTTTTTTACTCCCAAACATAGTGAAGAGATCTCTCCAAGTTGGCTACATGGCCAAGCTTTAGATCTTCCTCTTACTAACTATATTTGGAATGGATGGAAGATGGAGGAGCTTCAAAATGAGGATAGCCAAGATCAAATGCCTATTAGCTTGGCTAATGCAAATGAGGTCTAATGCCAATATCTCCAAATGTGAGAGAGATTTTTTTATGTAAACAAGGTGTGTTTGTGTGTAAAGTTGTAGTTTGAATGGGTAGGCTTAGCCTTGTATTTATAGTTTTCCACTTGGGAGAATTTGGAATTTGGGTGCATGTGGGACTAAAGCTCAAAAAGAACTTTTAGATTAGATTAGGATAAACATGCTTTAGGATTAGTTAAGCTAGGATTAGGCTAGTTAAACTTGATTAGCAAGTGATTAGAGACTCATTGAGAGTTGGGAGGGGTCTAGATAACCAATTATGGTGATAGATAGCCTACGAAGCCAATAGAAGTGGTCTAGAGAGAACTCAAGAGGTTATGAATGGTCAAAATAAGAAATGTTTAGCTAATAAAAGAGATATTAGCCAAATAAGTTGATTATAGGAGGAATACGACCGAAAGAGTGTCGTGAATGGGAATTCAAAAATGGAGCAAAGTATGGGGATTTAACGAAGTGTCGTTAATTGGTTGAATTGGATGAAATGCTAAGTGTAAGCATATTTTAGGTGTCTACATTTTCCCCTCTTTGGGGTGACGTAAGTGACGTCACTTTAAAGAAAGTAGACAAGCATAAACAAGTAGAAAATTTTGAAGGGATAGAAGAAAAATGAGTATAATGGAGGATGCCCACTTGATTTTTGATGGGGTGATAGAATAACTCGATCGACGATAAAAAAGATGATAGAAAGAGAAAATAAGAAAGAATAGTGTGAAGAAGAAGAAAAGAAAGGGGATATAGAGGAAAATGGGTATGAGGAAGAGGGAATGAGCTAACATCCATCCAATGCCTTTTAAACAACTTTATTTCTCATCATATTGCTAAGGATCTTCATCATCGGTCCTTATTAAAAAGAATGAAAAAGTGTAGTATGACATGGAAATACATATACAAACAAATTTTCATTGCTAAAAACACCAACTCCATGCAACATACAAAATGCAATGCAATACGAGAAAGTAAACAAGCTAACCTAACAGAGAAACATAATGTAATGTTTTTGTTATCAAGATTCAATTCTAACCTATTCAAATTAATGACAAGGGTTAATGATGGTGCCCCAAGCAAGGATACATGCAAAGGGAAAATGGAGGACACTTCGGTCTGATGAAAAATCAATGTGCACTACAAAATAGTACCAGGCAACTCGTTGTGCCCCAGAGTACAAACGAAGTAAGCAACCTAACTTTTGTTGATGGAGGTAGATCAAGATGATCCGTGAGTCACGCACATGAATAGGTGAGAACCAAAGAGCGATGTTTTGTAGGATGATTTTAAATTTTTAGAAGTTTTCTTAAACATATTTGAATGTTTTGATTTTTCTAACATATTTGAATGTTTTGATTTTTCTAACATATTTGAATGTTTTTGTTATTTTTGAATTTTTTTGAAAATATGTACAGAAGATGAGGAAGGATGGATGCTCCCAGGTGATATATGGGATGTATAATGGCATAAGGCCACGTGCATGTGAGAAAGGTGAAGATGCAAAAATACCCTAGTGATTAGGTGGGAGTATTCAAAGGCAAACTCTTCATAGGTAGAAGCGGGACCCAAGGCCATTATGGATAGGTTCAACATGATGGTGAACGTAAACCAATGAAGTGCTTTGGGAAGAAGCAGGATGCCCCAGCGTAAGTTAGCCTAAAATTACATGATAGAAAGGAAGGAGAAGGTTGTTTTTGTGAAAGGGGACAAAGGTGTCTGAAAACATGGCAAAAAAGTAATCTTATACACATGGATGTTCGAATGAAGTATAAGAACAATGTGAATGATATGAATGTATCGTAGAAGCCTCATAATGAAGAAGTGATTAGCCAAATGCAAAAATTGTGAGATGAGATATGGACTGGAGTAAGAGTCTGAACAAGGTCCAAAAAACACTTGGTAACATACTAATCCTGTTTACTCATAGAGATCCAGTGTGTGCACGTGGAATTTATTACCTCTTGAAGGGAAGATTTAATAGACAACAAGTGAAGATACCCTAGCCAATGTGTAGGAATGATTTATTTTGATAGGTGATTTTGTGAATGGATGGTGAAAGGATAGCCATACATTTCTCCGCTACTAGCTAGGCATCCATAGCCTTGACGGAGATGTATTTGATTCTAATCGCAACATTTCTCTACTTCCAATCAGGACGTCCATAGCCCCTTGATAGAGAGTTTATTGGAAATACCCCAAGAGAGAGTAATATATCAATTTGCTTTTGCTTTGTAGCTTTTAGCTTTTGATTTGATTGATTTTGTTTCTTTTTATTTCTGAAAACTTATTTCAGCTCTCTTGTTTGACAAGGGGTTAAGAACCACAGATGACTTGATGGAAGGAGGTGGAAGTGATTGTGATGACGACATTGGCTAGTGTCCACAAATATGTCCAAAAGTTCTTCACAACAAGTTTATTAGATTTTGATTGTGATAGGATCTCTAAGAGGTCAGTCATTCTTTAATTTACCAAGGTGATAAAAGACCAGGGTCAAATGGATACCATAGAGATAAATGTCACAAAATGCGTGTGAATAAGCTAACCAAAATATCACCAAAGGGATGAAAATGGTAGGAAGACTTGCAGAAGAATAGCAAGGAAGGGAAGAAAGAAACATCCATGTGTACACAAATACCTTATTGCAATGTTTGATCCTTGTGCCTTTGATTTTTGTTGTGTTTTCTCATGTTTTTTATATTTTTGAACTATTTTATGATTTTTTTATTTTGACAGTTTTAAGAGGTTGGGACTAACAAAGTCACTCTGTGTGGTAAGATCCAACAACAATGTTTGCAACTTCCTTGATAAGGGAGACTAGGCACGTTTGTTTATCAAGAGTGATATTATCCCCGATCTTGATGATCGAGGTGAGTTCACACTCAATAAATGACGGTGATTTGTTCTAAACATGGATTTTGTATGTGGGAGATTTAATTCCCCATCCAGAGGTTTATGCACTTTACACCATACTTGATGGTTACATTGATGTGCATTCTTGAATCACGCTTGATTTAGAATTTTGAGATTGTTTGATTTGTTGGGAGCTATAGAGCTCTTTACAGTTTTGATCTGAGCTTGATTAAGAAACTATTTGGGTTTCTTATAAGCTGACGTGTGACTTGTCTGATCTTGAGAAGGAGAAGAAAGTGAACATGGACATTTAGAACTGATGTGAGAAATGACCATGGGCTTACCACAACCATTGATAGAAGAAATATGTGATGGATGAAAAGGATATGGTCCAAGAATTGAAGAAGATGGGCTACTGGGAGGTGAGCCATGGATAGAAGATGAAGGGATGTTAGGATGTGGCCCAAGAATAGAAGAAGGGCTACTAGGACATGACCCATAGATAGAAGACAAAGGGCTACTAGGATGTGGCCCAAGAATAGAAGAAGAAGGGCTACTAGGACGTGACCCATAGATGTAAGATGATGGGCTACTAGGATGTGGCCCAAGAATAGAAGATGATGGAATACCCAGGGGTGATCCATACATAGAAGACAAGGGGCTAGTTGGGCATGCCCCAAGAATAGAAGATAGTGGACTACTCAAAAATTTCCCACAAATGGTAGAGGGAGGGCTACTACAAGGTGACCCACACCAAGATGAAGATGAAGGGCTACTTGGTGTTGACCCCATAAGATATTGTGATTGAGGAATTATGATAGACAAAGAGTTATTAGGTGATGAGAAGATAGGCCATGGATCAATGCAATACCAAGGAGTTTCATCACATAATGAAGAATGTGAAGATGGAAGAATAAGAGGAGGATCAAGTTACATGATCTGAGGCTCTTCCTCCATTTCTTGATAAAAGGAATCAACCTTTTCCTCACAATACATGATGCATCAAAGTCTAAAGAGAATCCTTTCTCGTAATCTACTAGAGGAATATCTTCATATACCCCTATAAATTCCTTGATTGTTTCTTCATTTTGAAAGAGATCAATTGATATGAGTTGTTGATTGACCACCAATGGTTGATTGGAAGAAATAGGTTCACTTAGTGTGGAAGACTTAGAAGGTGTTTGATGATGATTGATATAAGAAGATGATGTGGGGGCGAAGAAGATATGTAGCTAGATGTCTCAAGAGTAGAAGAAGGTGGTGTGGACCTACCTATATGATGGTATATCATCTATAAAATAGTATGATTAATTCCAAAGTCTGTAGATTGTGATGCATGGGTCAATTCAGATGTTTGACTCAAGGACTTTGAGTCACACGAATCTTCAAAGAAGGAAGACTTATTGGGGGTAATTGATGAGGAAGGTCCTACGAAGAAGGGGAGGACTGTGATTTAAGAATCACATCAAATGAATAATAAAAAGGGTCCTGCAAAGAAAGAGAGGACCATGATTCAAGAATTGTATTAGATGTTTGATTGGAGGGACTTGGAGTCACATGTATCTTCAAAGGAAGAAGACGTCGTTGAGGTGACTGATAAAAGGGGTCCTGCGAAGAAAGGGAGGACCGTGACATAGGAGTCATATTAAATGTATGGTGAAGAGGTTCCTGTGGAGATAGGGAGGACCATGACATAGGAGTTGCATTAGATGACTTAGGAGTTGAATTAGATGAATCCGAATAGTAGTTTGGATCTGAATCATCAGAAGAATCAAAAGAAATGTTTAGATTAGAATAAGAAGAAATGTTTGGATTGGAATCCTTAGAAGAAGAGGAAATGTTTGCATTACAATTAGAAGAAGAGTGGGGGGAACTCGAATAATAATTTGGATTAGAAGCCTCCAAATCATAACACCAACTATGAGATGACGGTGGGGAATGAGTTACCCATATGGGCTCTCTAGCACGAAGAAGCAAATGAGGTTTAGTTGTAATGAGAATCTTTTGATTTGAATTGCTAAACCTAGGTTCTGTATTTTTGTAAGTATGGGGAACCACATGAGCTATGGAATGAGGCTAAAGAACCTCAAATCTTTGCTAACTCATCCATGCACCATGAGATTAGAGCTAAACAAGAGAAACTAACATACAAGCATTATAAATTTGACAAAAACATCAAAAAATAACATGTATACTACTCTCTACTCTATGAAACCTTAATGAAAGTGAACCTAGTTAGATTCTAAGCAATCAAATTGTGTGTTGTTTACTCCCAAACATAGTGAAGAGATCTCTCCAAGTTGGCTACATGGCCAAGCTTTAGATCTTCCCTTACTAACTATATTTGGAATGGATGGAAGATGGAGGAGCTTCAACAATGGAGGATAGCCAAGATCAAATGCCTATTATCTTGGCTAATGCAAATGAGGTCTAATGCCAATATCTCCAAATGTGAGAGAGATTTTGTTATGTAAACAAGGTGTGTTTGTGTGTAAAGTTGTAGTTTGAATGGGTAGGCTTAGCCTTGTATTTATAGTTTTCCACTTGGGAGAATTTGGAATTTGGGTGCATGTGGGACTAAAGCTCAAAAAGAACTTTTAGATTAGATTAGGATAAACATGCTTTAGGCTTAGTTAAGCTAGGATTAGGCTAGTTAAACTTGATTAGCAAGTGATTAGAGACTCATTGAGAGTTGGGAGGGGTCTGGATAACCAATTATGACTGATAGATAGCCTACGAAGCCAATAGAAGTGGTCTAGAGAGAACTAGGGAGGTTCTGAATGGTCAAAGGAGGAATTTTTAGCTAATAAGAGAGATATTAGCCAAATAAGCTGATTATAGGAGGAATACGACCAAAAGAGTGTCATGAATGGGCATTCAAGAATGGAGCAAAGTATGGGGATTTAACGAAGTGTCATTAATTGGTTGAATTGGATGAAATGCTAAGTGTAAGAATATTTTAGGTGTCTACACCACTAATATTGAAATACAATATACATTAAGGTAATTTACATGTCTACCTTGTTCTCTACACACTATTCTTAAACAATTACTTGAGTGCAATCTCATTTCTCTCCCTCCACTCATTTAGGCTAATGTGATAGAGATTCATAGTAATATTTTTATGATAATTCTTATTACAACTATCATCAATACATTGGTCACCTCACTAATCAATGTATCAAGTTGAGACATGTTATACAAGATCTTATTGATATAAATTTAATTGAATGGGATTATTCCATTGAACCCTCTATATGTATTAATGAAAATCCAAAGATAAAAATATTTGGTGATCCACTTCATAATCATAACACTGAAAAATTAACTTCAGAAGTTCATGATTCTCATCATGTGGTGCCACCTATACGTTCTTATGATCACCCATTATATGCAATTATCAACATTGTTATCAATATTCCAACATCTATTATTACTTTTGATGAATCTAATATGTATGATATTAGTGTCACATATACTTTATATATTTTTGTATCTATTAATCAATTCCTCATACATAGTGTTTTGGTTGATCCACATAATAAGTATAATCTATGTAATCTTAAGCTACTTCATTCTCTTGGTTACAAAAAGAAGAAAATCACACATGATTCTAACTCCAACTTTAGACATATTATTCTACTTATCAATGTCAAATCTATTATTAAAAATTTTCCATTTATAGTGGCCTTCACTCTTAGCTTAGGTGGCATGTGTTTAGGTATTTTGATGGTGTTGTGTGGGAACAAGATGACCTTGAGATTTTTACAAACCAACATAGTAGAATGTAACACAAAGGTTTCTTCTATTTCTTCAATGGCCTTTAAAGGAAATACATGTAGATGATATTTTGTAGCTTATATAAACCTCTCTAATGGAACATTTAAATACTCATGGTGTTTTTCCTGAATCCCTAAACTAGAATGATCCTTTAAAATTACAAGAATATTCAACAACCTCGCTCTAGCCTTCCTAGACTTTCTTCCTTTTCCTTTCCCCACTTTTCCTCCTCTTCTAATGTACTTGTCCTTGTTATATATCTATGCCTTCACACTTCTTTCTCCATGTTTTCTCCTTCTTCTCACTTAGAATTCAAATATGAACCTTGAATGACTAATTTTGTAAGCTACTTCAGTACCATATAGTTGTCCTATTGTGTCATGTCCATCTAGTTTTTGGAATTTATTAACAATTAGGTCTTTGGCAACCACCAGGAATAGATATTTATGAAATAATTGTCATTTTCTACTAATCACCAATTTTTGCACACTTCTTGATCACAATCATTCATCAAACCTCTTTCTTCTTCTCATCATGCACTTCCTTGGGGCATTTTGGCCTTCTCTTGATATTTGCACTCTTCCTCCACATCCTACTCATTACAAAAACCTTCCTTTATGTCTTTTTCCTTTTTAACACTTACAATCACTATGCATAACTCTTCTTACATATCTACATGTTTCCAATCTGTTATGCTACTCAAAAATCCCACATGCACCATTGTCCATTATTCTTCCACACTTAATTTAATTTGCAATCCTTTCACACACTATAATGCACCCACTTCTACTATGCACTTTTTCTATTACACTTCTTATAGATAACTATTGCAAAAATTACTTGTTTACTTTAGTATAATCACCATGTGACTATTTAGCACTTCCTATCCCATTTTACATGCTCTCCTAACTTGCTCACACACATGCGTCACCAAACATTTTTCAAAATTGTGATGGATTTCCTTGGACTTTAGATGTTCCCGCATCAAACACCCAAGGTAATTTATAATTGAGCTCCACCTCAATCAGATTGATTGTGCGGTAAATCCACCCTTCAAACTATTGAGGCTAATAGTTTTTGTTCCTTCATCCTAGAACCTTATCCTATCCTTTATACTTGTTATGATATATTTTTCAATCCTTTACCACTTCCTAGTGACTCCTATGCTCTATCATGCACACTTTGGTGAGTTAAAAATCACCATCATCTGACCACATCCTCTAAATTTATCTCTCTCTTTGATCCTTTACGAGTATCTTCTTGTCAAAATCCTTATCCTTGTTTGGAAGCATCTTCTTTCCATAAACCGTCCCTCCTCATTTTACATATTTTTTCCTAATCCTTCTATGTTATGATTTTGTGGTTGGATTCTACTTTTCACTATGTGATTTTATGCTCACTTATGTCCATCCACCTCCACATAAAATCCTTCATTAATTTTATTATCTTTATCCCACTTCATCCTTGGGATTCTTCCCTTTACATTTAAATTCTCCATGCACTTATTCTTCTCTATACTCCCCTTTAGACTCTTCTCCTCTTTACAGTTCCATTGTGTACTCTATCTTTTCTCATTATTTCATTTATTATACTCTTGTTTCATTTCTACTATGAATATTTCCCTTTGGCAATCCTATCTTTACACACTTGTTGGTTGCATTGTTCCCCACATACCTTATTTTCCTCTGCTTATCTCCTACACTAATTTTCCTCTCTCCTTTCACCAATGAGCATTTGTCTCTCCACACACCGTGCTTTGTGAATCTCACTCATGTATTGTTCATTTTATTTCCTTATGTCTTATCATAGGCTTCTCCTTCACTTACACTTTTATTATCCTCTTTTAGACCGCACTCCATCTCGCACATGCACCATCGTGACATTATCTTCTTGCTCATAGTATTCTCTCTCTTACTTCCTCATGGATAATCGATCAACTTCTCAATTTTCTATATCTTACCTTTCCAAATAGCCACTTAGCTTCCTAAAATCCTTGTTCACACCTCCAAATATGTTTTTCTAAAAATCAACTTTTTGACTCCTTTTAGTCCCACATGCATCCAAAACATCCTTTTCTCAAATCCAAAAACTATAAATAGAGGGATACCCCTCCCACCTTTTCTAAGAACTCTCTCTCTCTCTCTCTCTCTCTCTCTCTCATTTCTGATTTAGGTCATGCTTAGGTCTTTTAGAGTCATTTCATAGTTTATTTGAGCTATTTACTTGTTATTTGCTAATCCTTTCAAAGCTTTAGGTAAATGGGAGAAGCCATTAATGGTGAGCTTCCATTCTTAAGCTTTTGAAACATCAATAAACACAAAACTGATTGCTAGAGCTTTAATAGGTTCACTTATAGATAGCTTTCATGGAGTAGAGAACTAATATAGTCATGTTTAGAGGTTGATTGTTTGTTTCAAGCTTTATATATACATGCAAATAGGTAGCTCTTTCTTATCTCTAATCTGATGGTCATTTGAGTTGTTTGTTCCAAAGCTTTTGGGGTTTTTTTAGAGTTCTTACCCCATTTTCATAGCTTTTGCAAAATTTTCATTACACACATTTGGCACGCCTGTGGGACATACCCATTGTCCTTTAAGATCCTTTTTCAAGATTTTCCAAGTTCACTTTCATGATTTCTAGGAGAAATAGCTTGTTATTCACTTGATTTCATTTTTTAAGTAAGCTAAATCATCCTTGTTCATGCATATTTTGGGTCTAAACTAGAAATAGGTTTCTTTGATTAATAACTAACTTTTGATTTTTGAAAAATTTTTCATTTCCATGAATTTTTAGGTTTTTACAGGGGGTACATGCATATGTGTCCTGGATCGGGTGTGTCTCCGTCAAAACCCTAGCACACTGTCAAACTAGTTTGCACACCGCCTAGTCATATTTTTTTCACTACAGTCATTTACAAAGGGCCACGTACTACTATCAAAATCGATTGTGTCCATTGACTATCACACATATCCATGCCTCTGACGTGCAGTGTATTTTTGGCATATTGTGTTGATTCATCTTTTAGGCTTGCAATATCCATCATGGGAAGGAGGCATCTCCATTTGAAACCCTAACATACTATGTCTCTCACCCACGTGGAGTGTTGGACCTTACTATGTCTAAATTTCTTCACACGCATACACATGGTCTAGGGCGTATCCATGTTGGATGGGATGTGCATGCATGTTTTGGGGTGCATAGTGTCTAGTTAAAAATTGGAATTTCTCTTCGAGCTGTAAGATCAATTTTTTTTTAGTTTTTTAGTTGTTCGCAGGTTCTAACAAGTGATTGCAGGTTTCTTTTTTATTTTGTTTACTAATGTAGTTTAAGTGTTTCATTTTTCTTAAGTTAGAAAGAGATTTTTTGAAGTGTGTATGCTCTTCCCTCGCACCTTCTAGGTGATCTTGGGAATCAAAAACACTTCTAAAAACCTTCTTATTGCTTTCAAAACACTTACTTTACACTTCTTCCTAAATGGATTGATCTTTCAAAATTGGTTAAAATGAACTCAAAATTTTGCAAAAAACACTTAAAGTATTTTCCATAAAACTTGTTTTAGTTGAGTTTCCACGTTGTGTATGCTCTTCCTTCACACCTTTTTGTGATCTTAGGAATCAAAAGCAACACACAAACTCTCTTTTTGATATCATGATATTTTGTGGAAAATTACTAACCATTTACGTATAGAACCAAAAATGCTTGTCAAAGAAAGGAGTTCAAAAAAATGAAACCCACTAATACGTGTTTTCATACAGTTTCCAAAATGGTGTGCTACTTAAAACCACATTAAGCTAAGCAAGATAAAAAACACACCACTTCACATCACACTGTATTGTAGGTTTCAAAAAAGGGTACATCCCTATCCGCTCAACTAGAACATAACCCCTTTGGCATAACACCTTAAGCTATAACAATGGGGGTGGTTCTAGAACCCTAAAGTAATCCACCACTGAGTAACCTCATGGATGAAATAGAAGCACTCTACTTACCCACTTGACTAGATTTTACATTGTGAGTTAGAGTCAAAGTTTTCTATATCATGACCCCAGTGATGATACAACTAAATGCACTAGTTTCTCATTATATCAAAAGGGGTAAAGTAAATCCAGATACTCCCAAACTAGTTAATATGACTCTTTGGGTAAATCAAGCTCACATTTAGACAAAATTGTTGACACCTAGTTGAGTGATCTTATTAGGAAAGCCATTTTGTCTTGGAGCCCACTTTGCTAGTCCATTGTCATGCATCTTGTCGAGCCATCACGAAGTGATGACTTACTTGGAGTCTGAACCTTGTTTTTCAAACAAGGAAAAGAGTCCACTTGAGTTAGATCTAAGTGTCTTTCATCATGAAATTAAATGACGTATGTATCACTTAGCTTGGTTTCTTTCTCACCTTTGGACAAGGTGAAACTCTACCCAAGTGGTGCTTAGTTTATTTTCATCTTTTGATCTATACCCTTGCATTCTCATTTCCCATTTGGGATGAGAAGGAGGCATACCCCACATGAGTCTTATCAAGGACAATATTCACCACTTTTTTTCCATTTTTACGCCCATCCATGTTTGTGGCTTGGGTTGTTAAATGTCTAAAGTGTGTAAATACATTTTCGTCTTTGATAGTCCTTTGATCTTGATTTCAAGATCATCTTCATTGCTATGATTTCGGTTCATCATTATTTCTCCTTAAGTTGTTATTTTTTCTCACATTCTAGCTATACAATTTTGGTACTTACATCATGTTTTCATTTTTGTGAGAACTTGGTATAAGTCCCTTTATTGTATTGTTACACTGCTCACACAACTAAAGAACTTCTTGCTATACTTATACTTAGTTTCAGTTCCAACGTCATCTAAGTCTTTTGAGAGTGTCGATATTGCCTTGTGTATACCATGATAACATCATCTTGATACTAACACCTTTCTTTCTAGGTTAACATGTCAAGATAGTGTTGTTACGCTATCCACATTCACAACTTCCATTTTTCAAAAAAAAACTTAGGTTTCATCGGCATTTAAACTGGTCTTAGTATATCTCGTGGAGAGATCACGTCAATATCACTTTGGTACTTAGGCCTTGTTAGTACTCTAACTCGACCTATGTATTAATAGGGTATTGTCACTATCTTCCTTGAGCCCTTCATTGGAATCATAGTTTAGGGTATAGTCTTGCTAAAAATGATAGTTTGAGTGATTGTTTGATTTGTTAGAGTGTTCATATGATTGTTCTTTGAACGATAATGATTGCATAACATTACATCTAGAACACACTAGGATATTTTGGCCATCAGATGACTTACACAACATACACCTAGGTTTCATACAACTTTGAAAGCATTTAGACAAAACCTAGTATAACTTTGACTAGTAATGCCAAGAATCACGAAAATGGCATCTAAACCAAATGAGTGTGACTTAGAAGAAAATCCTTTTGCATCCTTCCCATTCAAGTGGTAATAACTTAGCACCTCTCTTTTCATAGGTCAAAGACACAAAACCATTGGTTGATCATAGCGAGAAGAATCTGATTCTTCTGAGGAACAACATAAGTTAGACCTAGTTTGATTTGACGAGCTCCTTTATTATAACAAAGATCAAGTACTCACAAGAGTCCTAGAGTTAGGAGCTAAGCTTCCACAAGAACATGAAAGTGGAGACTAAGAATCATTAATCATAAAATAGAAGAGCGACATCCCTCTTAGACATGGATAACCCCTTTGACGTAGGGTATGCTTCTACTTCCAAAACATCACAAAAATGTTGAAGAAGACCCATCAAAACCAATTGGTGATTCACAAAACCTTATTATAAGGCTTCACGTAAAGTAAAAATTGAGCATGAGCACAAAGGCTCACCACCTCCTAAGTTTGACAAGGAAGATGATCCCTTAGTTGAAGAAGAGATTCTTCAAAAAAAATATTGAAACTAAGTCAAAAATTAGCAAACTTAGGCTCTTCGAGTAGGAACGTGCATAAAGAAAAACTCAAAACAAAATCTAGTGAGTTTCACTTTGATCCATATGATGACACAAATTTTAAAGTTTTCTAAGGTAAATAGACCAATATCACCTACAAAAGAGAAAACTCATTCAACAAGAGTTACAATCAATGAAGAACACACTTACTACGCTACAAGAAGGTAACATAGGACACAAGTAGGAAGTACTTATATGAAGAACTATGTCCTTACCCTTTGATAAGGACATGTTGTGACAAACCATTTCCAAAACATTTTTCCATTCCTAAGTTTGATAAATATAAAAGCAAAGGTGATCCTCATGATCACATCAAGGAATTTTACATGGCTTGTCAAGAGGTCACGTACAATGATAATTTCTTAATATGACTATTCCCTCATAGCCTAGGAGCACTACATTAGAATGGTTCTTTAGTATACCCAAGGGATCCATTACAACATGGCCCACACTAGTGGAAAAAATTTGTGTGACATTATTCCTTCAATATGGAGAATGATATCATGATGAATGACCTTTGCAATGAAAAACAAAAACCTAACGAGACCTTTGTGAGCTTCTTACAATGATGGCATGGATGGATTGGCAAGTCATTTCCCTTGTGCCCTACTAGAAAAAAAAACTAGTAAGCATATTCATTCCTAACCTAAACCCAGAGATAGCCTTTCATTTACAAATGCACTATGGCTCTAACTTCAAAGAAGTTATAGAGAAGGGTAGTCAAATCAAAAAGGATCTCATCATGAAGGGTACACTTAAACCGGTCATCAAGGAAAACATGAAACAAAACCCTCAGATAAACCAAAATTCTTCAACAAAAACAAACATGTCATTGGTGATGGCATTACGGACTCCAAAAGAGTCCAAACCATATAGATACTGGTCCACTTTTAAAGCTCTCACAAGGACCTCACCCAAAGGCACCTACAAAACATACATTTACACCACTAACGAAATCACTATCTTCCATACTTAAATAATTAGATGTGGTAAACATGGTGCAATACCCAACCAACCATATAGTACCATATCCAGAGGATGCTCCAAAACCCGGTTGGTTCAAAGAGCATGAATACTGTGATTTCCATCATGTTAAAGGACACAAAATAGATAGGTGCTTGAGACTACAACATTATATACAAGACCTCATCGAAGAGGGAAAAATCATCGTAGATTCACCCCCTACTCAGGACAAGGTCCCAATGAGAAAATGGGTATCTTCAAAGAGCCCTTTCCTAACCATGCAGATAAGAAGAACAAGAAGCCAGATCATGGAAAAAAACTTCCAATGACTATAGGATTGTTGCTTATGTCTATCCAACTAATGATAGTCCCTTTGATTCCCTTATAGGATGTATCCATTCATCTGATGAACAGTTAATACTATTAGGATCTTAGAAAAAAATTGTGTAGTAGGGACACGACGTGCTCATTTGATCATACCAGATCCCCTACCTATCCCTCAGAAGGTCAATATAATTTAATAGAATAGTTAGAGAAGACACCCGCTAGGATATCATTTTAGATCTCCTCAAAATCTCTACTACTCATAAAAACATATTGTATAAAACACTTGTAGAGAGTTCAGGAGTCTCCACAGATGTAGATCCCACGCACCTTCAAGCGATGATTACACACCTTGATTCCAATGATCATATCACTTTTGATCACACTACAATCCCATGTAATGACCCAGAGCACAACTTACCCCTATACCTAGAAGTAGTTGTTACTCATCGTAAGATCAAGAGAGTACTTGTGGATGGTGGATCCGGTTTAAATATTTGCACTTTGAAGCTAGTTAAGTAAGTTGGGCCATTCAGAAATAGATCTAGGGGCTAAAACTATTACAATCACAACTTATGATAATGAGGAACGTGAGTCAACGAGGTACTATAGTAGTTCCTATGGAAGTGGGGCCAACATGTCATGATACAAATTTCCATGTCCTTGACCTAGATCTTCCCTATAACATGCTCTTGGGATGCCCATGGATTCATGCCATGCATGAGCTATTCCCTCCACCTTCCATCAATGTATCAAGATGTGCTATGGAGGATAGATAATCACCATTCAGGGTGATCCAAAACCATTCACACATTGTAGGGCATTGCATAGTTTTTCTCATGTGGCCTATGAATGTCCTTCTACAGATATTGTTGTTCCTTTACAAACAAAAGCTATAAAAGAACATGTGGATCTAGACACACTCACTCCTTGTAATAAAAATTTCCTTCATTGGTCAACCCTTTCTCATCATGGGAGGAAACATTGGAAAAATATGGCCCGAGTGAGCAGTTTACTCTTCAAGAGCCTTACTAATATCAGATCTTTTAGTATCACCCAGACACATGGAAAACCTTACTTTCAATTCAAAAGCACTAGAGATAGATGCCCTAAACCCTTTGAGAGATTCATCCCTAGTGGTCTCTTATCTAGGAAAATATGTTAGAAGATCCCACTAGAAGAGTACCCAAGGTACCATGGCCTCATGCCATCAGCCCCATAAGTATATCAAAGGCCACCGTATGATGTATGTCATGGGTTACAATGGGTTTGGATGTGGTATCAATGCACAAGGATGGTTAGAACCCATCCCCATTCCTCATTTCAAATCTAACAAACATGGTCTTAGAATTAGACCTCATGATGATCCACCCTTTGAGATCGATGCCACCTCTTCCAAACATGAGGATGACTCATCTCATTCAGATAATGACACAGATTCCCAATGTAGCCTCTACGAGGATCTTGCCTCCACTAACCTATTCCCTGATTCAACTATTTTTACCTTATCCGGATCAAATTCCCAAACCAATTATCAAGTAGCCCTTATATATCCAGAACTTGTAGATTGGGATCAAAAATTTCATGTGCCACTCGATTTCTTTGAAAATGATGAGGCATTCACAATTCATGGGACTCAGGGATTCTATTCCAACTGAGAGATCACAAGAAAGGATTTGTGATCAAACTAGATGCATACACATACTTTGGAGAAGAAGAAGATATGTGTGGATGCTTGAGTAAGAAGGTTGTAAGAAAGAATAAGAAGATACATTAGGGAAACCTTGTGGGAAGAACAAACACAAGTCTCATAGTGACAAAAATTTTTTGAGACCCTAGTAGATAAAAAAAATGAAGAAATCATAGAAAAGGTAGAATATCCTTATAAAGATGATCTCACACCTCCTATCGAGGTTGATCTTACTCTTCCCCCTGATCCTACATGGATGGAAGATGCTTCCAAAATGCTTGTTGAAGAAATGATCAGTGTCAACATTGGCTCAGAAGAGGAACCTAGAATGATAAAGTTGGGAGCTTCACTCTCAACACAACAAAAAAGTTTTTTGGAACTATTGAGAGAATATGCAGATATATTTGCATGGTCATACATAGATATGCTAGTTTGGACCCAGAATTGGTCATGCACAACCTTGTTGTGCACCCAGATGCCAAACCCATCAAGAAAAATTGAGAAAGATGCACCCCAAAGTTGCACTACTTGTCAAAGAAGAACTTGAAAAGTTATTAGTGTTGATTTCATTAAACCCATTGACTATTCGGATTGGATATCCAACATAGTCCCAGTTCAAAAGAAGTCAGTTGGCATAAGGATCTGCACCAACTTCCATGACATCAATAAAGCATGTCCCAAAGATGACTTCCCTTGCCTAATATTGATATGATTGTCGATTCTACCACTGGTTATGAAATTTTATCCTTAATGGATGGTTTTTCAGGTTATAACCAGATCCAAATTATAGAGGAAGATCAACATAAGACAACTTTCATCACCCCTTGGGGGACATTTTGTTACAAGGTCATGCCTTTCGGACTCAAGAATGTCAGGGGCCACCTATCAACGCGCAATGATGATCATCTTCCATGACATGATGAATGACATCATGGAGGATTACGTTGATGATATCTTAGCAAAATCCAAAAGTAGAGGAGAGACACTCAAAGTGTTGAGACATATTTTTCAACATCTCTGAGATTACAAAGTACGTTTGAACCTAAGAAGTGTGTCTTTGGCATTTTTTCAGGGAAGCTCCTAGGTTTCATCATTTCACAGAGAGGAATAGAGGTGGATCCTGCAAAGGTTACAACTATCACATAAAATGCCTCCACCTACAAATCTCAAACAACTAAGAAGTTTACAAGGAAAGATATAGGAAATCCATCATTTCATTTCACAACTTGTGGATAAGTGTCATCCATTTACACATCTCCTCAAGAAGGATGTTACATTCAACTGGGGACCAGATTGTATCAAAAGGCATTTGCACTTCTTAAATAATACCTTGTCAACCCACCCATACTCATGCCACCTACCCCGGGAAAACCTCTCCTATTATACATTTCAGCTACCCAATTTTCTATTGGTGCACTTTGCTTTCCCAATATGACCTAGACCACAGAGAAAGGGTGGTTTATTACCTTAGTCACACCTTGATTTCCTATGAACTAAATTACCCACAGATTGAAAAGGCTTTCTTAGGTTTGTCTTTTCCTTTCAAAACTACATCATTATCTCCTTAACAATAATAAGACCAAGCTAATATCCAAAGTTGACCCTCTCAAATACCTTTTATCCAAACCCACCCTTATGGGATGAATGGCTAATTGGATCATTCTCCTAAGTGAATTTGATATTGAGTTTGTTAACCAAAAGTCATTAAAAGGACATGTATTGGCTGATCAGTTAGCAGAAGCTCCTCTACCAGGGATGGAACCTTTGTGTCTGGATCTTCCAGATGCATCCATGATGTATGTTGAAGAGTCTGATGGAGTGGCAGTCCATTTTGATGGATCATTCACCTTCCACGGATCAGGAGCAGGAGTCATACTCATCACTCCCCAGGGGAGGTCATTCCAAGGGCATTTTGTTTGGGATTTCCTTGCACTAATAACATTGTATAAATATGAAGCACTCATTGTTGGCCTCAAGTTGGCTATCACTTGGAATATCAGACAACTACGAGTCATTGGTGACTCCCAACTTATTATTAAACAAGTTAATGATGAGTATAAGGTTAAAGATGAAAATCTTATTCCATACAAGAAATTGGTTGAAACCTTGAAGGAATATTTTATACAGATTATTTTTGAACAAAAACCAAGGTCACACAATAGATCAATAGATGTCATGGCTACTATCGGATCACTATTACACATTCCCTCAGGCAAGTAAAATTTCCTTCTTTGTAGAGCATTTACGAGTACCCGCATATGATATGCCAGAGTCATGTTTGGCATGTGAAGTTGTTGGTCCCTTCTCCCCTTGGTATGACCCTATATTTAGATACCTACAAGATGGCACATTTCCCCAAACATTACCCATTCTGAGAAGAAATCTCTTATCCACCGTATATAGCCCATTACACCCTCCTAGGAGGCACCCTTTATCATCATGGCTATGATGGGAATCTACTTCTTCATTGTTTGGATGTTATTGAATCGGTCCACACTATTAAAGAAGTGCACAGAGGTATTTGTGGAGTGCACACTACTAGGTATGGTATGGTCTTGGCTAAGAAAATCTTGAGGGTGGGTTATTATTGGCCCACCATGGAAGCAGATATGTTGTAATTTTGTAAAGAAATGTGAGCTATGCCAAAAGTATGGAAACTTAATACATGCATGCCAACACAAGATTTACATCCTATCACAACACCTTGGCCATTTTCTAGGTGGGGCCTAGATCTCATAGGGAAGCTCCATCCCACCTCATCAGATGGTCATACCCACATTATTACACCACCACCAGTATTTTACTAAATGGGTAGAGGTTGTGCCTCTTACTTATGTCACTGGTGCACAAATTTCCAAGTTCATTATGAATCACCTTATTTTCCATACTACATGAATTCCTTCCACCATTATCACTGATAATGGTAAATCCTTCAAGAATAAAATGGTCAAAGTGTTATGTCAACACTTTCAAATACAACTCAAATGGTCTACCCCCTATTACCCCAAGGTAATGGGCAAGCCGAGGCTACCAATAAAACTCTTGTATGGATCATGGAGAAAATGGTAAGTAAGACTGGCCATAATTGGCACTTACAGATACATCCCGCCCTCTGGGCCTATCAAACTTCCATCCACACTCCTACTGGTGTGACCCCATATTCACTAGTCTATGGCACTAAAGCCATCATACCCTTGGAAGTGGAGCTTCCCTCCCTGAGAATATCACTCCGAGACTATCTTGATAAGGATGAAGACTATAGAGTTTCTTGGCTAGCAGAGCTAGAGTTGTTGGATGAAAAAAGCATATGAGAGCACTTAATCACCTAAAGGTTTACCAGAATAGAGTATCAAGAGGATATAACAAGGATCATTCATCATGAATTCGATGTAGGAGATCTTGTTCTAAAATAAAATCAAAGAACACTGTCAAGGATAGAGAAAAGAAAGGTAAATTTGAGGCTAACTAGTTAGGGCCTTATGTGGTGGTTGCTAAATATGGATCAGAGCTTATAAACTGGCATACTCAGATGGTGAAGAGCTTCCAGAACCTATGAATGCCATGCATCTCAAGTGGTTCTATGCTTAAGCATGGTGCAGATATCAGAAAATACCTAAAAAGTAGAAAAAAAAAGAAAAAAAGCAAAAAAAAAATCAAGAAAATAGTAAAGAAAAAGTAGGTCATCCACATGTGAAAACCACACAATTGTGGCGCATTGGGTAGGTCTTTGGGTGAAAACCAGTTTCCGATGCTCAAGGAGGATTCATTGGTCACAAGCTACTCTTACATCTGGATGGGTAACTCTCACCGCTATCTAGGATTAGTTTCCCTTGTTAGGTCTAGGAACCCTACCGAGTCTACTTCACCAAGCCATGATCTGGCTTGTTTGTTCTTATATCTACGTGAAGGAGTTTCCTTTGTATATTCCCATCTAACATTGGGGGAACCTTCATATTTCACTTTCTCAACATATACATGTGGCATTCTACCTTTTGTATATTCCCACATCACACTTGGGGGCATCCACACTTCTTTTTCCTTGTTACATTGCTTTCAAAACAAGACCTTAGAAAATACAAAAACATTCAAAAAAAAGATACACAAAAATCTAAACATTCAAAAAACCCCCTTAGGAATGAAGCTACACCAACTTTGTAACATTGTCTTAAGGAAACCTCAAAAAAATGTGAACAATAGCCTTGAAAACTTATCTTTCAAGATAACACCAAAAACATTAGAAAATATATCAATGTTGTCCCACAAAAACAAGGTAGTGATTAGATTGATTTTAGTTGATAGTTTGTATAGTTTTGGTTTAATATATTTTTTTTTGTATGATTTAAAGTATGGTTCATTTTCTTACCTTAGATTGAATCTCATTTGATTTAATTATGTGCCATTGCATTCATTTTTAGACTTTCATACTTGTAAAATATTGATATGTTTTCATCATTTTTTTTGCATCTATTAGGATTCATTTTTAGAGATTACTTTACTTAGATTGATACCAATTTAATCTTTGTTAAAATTTGCATGAGTTCATTTCTAGTTGCATTTGTTTTGTGTGGTTTTTGGTGTATATTTTTTAGTTTTTTAACTTTTTTTGTTTAACTTGTGTTTTTTTCACACATTATTTGTTATCATCATATTATCATCATATCATCATCATTCATCATCACATCATAACATCATCAATACATCATATATACAAAAATGCTAAGTTTTACATCATGCATGTATACTAAGCTAATAATCATCACATATCATATCATCAATGGGGGCAAGAGGGGTTGTGCATGATCAAAATCTATCCCCCCCACACACCAATATCATCTAATATCATCCCAAATGCTAACATCTACCAGAATATCTCATGTCCAAAACATATGATATTATCTAAAGATATATCATCAATATAAAAACATGTGGTACAACATCACTATCTAGCATGAAATATACATAGGAAATGAGAATCATACATCACCATGATACACTCATCATACATCTATAAATGTGAATCATCATCATAGAGCATATAAAAACATGACAATATAAACCATCGAATGTCCATATATACATATGTAAATATCTGTCTCAAAATAAGATATACATCATCGATACAAAATCTTCCATCTAAAGGGCATGAATCAAAACCGAGCCTTCATCAAGAGGCATAATAAAAAAATGATACATCAGTACATACATCAATCAAAATCAGCCTTCATAAGAGGCATGTATACATACATATGTCATATGTAAAAAAAGAGAGAGTCAACCATGACTCTCGCCCTCTCCTAGGGCTTCCTAGTCTATGACCTGAGGATGAAAAAAAATGATGTGATGTGATGGGCGGCTCTGTGTACCACCCTATCCAAATCTAGTTGTTTTGATCTATCTAACCGACCATCCTGACCTCCATGATCTAGAGCCTTGTCCTACTCACATCTAGCTGATCAAATGGTGTAACCCACTCCCTGCTAGAACTACGTGTGATGGTAGGTGGCCTTGTAATACAGGCCTCACCACTAGCTCTCATGATGTCTTGAATCATCTCTATATCCCCAAAATTTGTGGCTTCCTATACATATAAATCTCTCACTCCCCCTTCGGTCTACCCATATCAGCATGGGCATGTCTCAAAAGTGGTGGCCTATCTCTCTCTATCTATGTAATAATAGTCTGACTCTGGCCCATGCCTGATCTCTCTGAATAGTAATACCCACCTACACCTCGCCTAGGCTCCTGGTCCCACTTGTAGTGACACCCTTGTGCATGTGTCTCATGCTCTGATGTAGGAGGCTCAATATCTGAGCACCCTACACTGCTAGCTTAGCCTAATACTATTTTGTCATGCTCCCCATCCCCACCCCGAGTGGCCCTGGCTCTCACCGAGTCTCTCTCTCTCTCTGTCACTATAATCGTGCTCTGCTTGATCTCTCTCGGTCCTACTACCTATAATTAATGGCTATCACCACTTGTAGTTGTTTGTTTGAAGCACAAACTAACTAATCCATCATCTCTATCATCTCACCACCACTGGAGCATGAGGTGGTGACCATGCTATGAAACACCTATTGTAATGGAACATATATCCCCACTTGGAATGCCTACTAGAGGAGGAAATCTATATATCAGAGCCTAGGGCACCTATCTCTTCTAGCCTAGGCCTAGGCCCCTATCTATGTGGCTGGCTTGTGTATAGTGGAGGACCCTGTCCCCCACCCCCATCATGACATTGGTCATCGAAAGGATCATCATCATCATCATCATCATCATCATCATCACCCACCACCATCACCTCCACCCTCATCCCCACTACTAGGAGGCCCCACTAGAGGTGCTCTCACTCCCATCCCATAAGTGCTCTAGGAATCATCAATCGATGAGGTAAAACTTGTGTGGTACCATGGAGCATACTCTATGTGTACAACTCGATCCTAACTTGTCTCAAAGGTACCCACATAACTGGCACCACCTATAAATAGCTGCCAAGGCTCTGTCTCTGTGATCTGTGGCCCATGTCAAAATACTCTCGGGCCCTACAAGCATACCACATATCTGGCCCCAATACATCCTGTGTAATGCCAAACTATCTCTAGCACTCGATCAACTCTATAAAAATCTCACATATAGTTGTGGCTTCCCAACATAAAATGCTCCATATCATTGTACTCAGCTCTAGGCCATCCTCAGGCCACTTGGAAATGTCTATATGGCCTCCATACTAGTGGCCTATTGTAAGTCATCCAACTCTCGGTGGTAATGGTAGGTGTCTCCCATATGCAGCCACACATCATCACCAATCGAACCCAACCCATAGCAGAAGGCTCCTCTGGAGCTCGGACCCTCAATACACACTGTGGGATGACCAATAACAATGTGGTCCCATGCCCAAATCTGAAGCAGCTCTAATGGGGTCCTACCATCTTCTGATAGTAGTATGTGATCAAGTGAAGGTCCCAATATAAATGTGCCAAGTATGCACTGGCCCCAACAATATGTCTCACCATCAATCAAACCATGTATCACTCTAATAAGGCCAGTGGAAATGAAGCTCTAGTTTTTTCAGGAGTAAAACTCCACTGAAAAAAATCCATCGTAGTATACTACACTCTCGATCAAGCTCAGATCCTCTATACACCACGATAATCTCACTATCATCCCATGGCATGGTATATATAGAATACCAAATAACTCTAGAATACACTAATCAATATCAGGCTGGTGACTCATGTACTGAATCAACTCACCCTAGATGGGGACTCACATAATATGCCATACGTCCTCCAAGGTAATGGTAATCTCACTAGTGGGGAGTCGGAAGCACTTGACTCTCACTATGCCACCACTGCTCACTATATGACTATCAGAGAGGCCATGGTCTAGTGTGATCTATGTGGCATATCGGCCACGTAGGCTAGCCCCATAACATATAGAAGGATATCCAATATCTCTAATCATCCTCATCAAATTGTGCCTCTATCATAGCCAAGCACCATATCTCTCTCTCTGTGTGGAGGATGGGTAGTATCCATTGCACACAAAAAATGATACACATGTTAGGGTTACATTTTTATCTACTTCTATCTAATTTTCTAGTAAATTCTTCTTTCATTCATCTAAGATACTAATTTTCACTTTCTTCTACAACAATCTAGTCTATTTTCATCTATACTTGGCTTATTGTTTGTAAAAGGTAAGTTATGTACTTTTCCCTCTGCATGCATGCCTACTTACTTCACACATACACACACTTTTTTTTGACACATACACACCCAACACATGTGTGCACTTCCATTTCATGCCTACATGCCCCATATCGGCGCATATACATACCCCCCTTCCTACACCTAATCCCCCCTACCTACATACAGATGCATACATACCCCATTCTGATGCCTATGCCTACTGCCTACAACGCATGCACGTGTGCATGTCTCTTTTTCCCCCCCCGCATGCATGTCCCCTTCGATGGATACATGTGCATACCCATATTTTGATAGGTACACCTACACATACCCATGTTTTTGATGCATGCATGCACATGCACATACATCAAAATTTTCCCTAAACTAGCCTAAAACATGCTAAAAATGTATTATTAAATGCTAAAAGGACAAAGCAAGGATAGGGCACTCACGTAGGGTCCATCCATTGCATCCCAAAGATACTCCCGATGTGGTCTGCTCGTCTCCTCCTCCTCATAAGTCTCACCATCTCACTCCAATGCTCTCACACTCACTCATGGTAAAAATTTGCAAGAGCTCTACTACAAATGAACTGGTCATGATTGATTTACCCCCCCGGGTGGGTATATTAGGTTGTCGTGATGCCCCCGGGGCATGTTTTCTCCATCGTGATCACTCTAACACTTCTTCTCTTCACTAAAAATGATTATTTTTATTAAATAATTATTTTTTTTAATTTTCCACTACGTTGGGGGCACTATTTTCCACCTAGCACTTATCTCTTCACCCTGGGGCATTTTTAAATATTTCCAAGTGCTATTTGTCTTCTATTTTTTTTTATCTATCACCATGATTATTTTTAAATAATTATTTTTGGCCCATTTTTCTTCTCACTGGGGCATGTTACTACTACTCGATGCCCATTCTCCTCACTCTAGAGCATTTTTGCGTGCTTCTTAGGAGATCTTCCATTTCTTAAATTCTTCTGACCGATCAAAAATTTAAAAATTATAAAATCATTCAAAATCCAAAAAAATCATGAAAACTTTGAAAATGGACTAAAATTGGTAATAAACTCATTTGCAGCTGAAATTTGTGTCTCTCACACATTCATCATCTCATATCTTGTTGGCATTTCCATGCGTATTGAGACAATGACTCACTGGATCCTCTGAATCTCCAAACCATTTACAAAAGCTACATTGCTTACTTCATCGATACTCTGGGCACGAGTTGTTCCCGTATTGTTTCACTGTGCACACTACTTTTTTTCATCGACCTAAGTGTCCTCCATCCTTTCCCTTGCATATACAAATTTCTTGGGGCATCATTTTAAACCCTTTTCATTTATCAAAACATTTGGGATTGCAACTCGATAACAAAATATTTGTGCAACTATCTTAAACGTTGTTGGTTTGAGTGTGTGTGATTGTACTTATTTCCCTGTTAAATGAGTTTGTTTGCTTCTCGTATTGCATTGCATTCATGTATGTTGCATGGAGTTGGCCATTTTTTTAGAATCGATAGTTGTTTTTTATCTTGGATTTTTATGTCATTTTACATTTTTTTTGTATGCTCATATTTTAATAAGGACCGATGAAGATTACTAGCAATATGATGAATAGAATTGTTTATATAAAAATGCCTTGTGGATAGCTCAAAATCCCTTTTCTTGTTATTTTCTCTTCTATCTCCCCTTTCTTCACACTATTCTTTCTTTTGTTCTCTTTTTCATCATTCGATCGCGTTCCTCCATCACCCCATCGACACTCGAGGGGGCATCCTTCATCCTACTAATTTTTCTTCTACCCCTTCAAAATTTTCTACTTGTTTATGCTTGTCTACTTTCTTTGAAGTGACGTCACATACATCACCTCAAAGAGGGGAAAATGTAGACACCTATAATTTGGTCTACATGATCTTATTACTAAGATCATACTAACTATCCTAGTCTCATGTTAATTTACTACACTACGCTAGTAAAATACCCTTTCTAACCTCTTCTAAACCCCCTAAAACCATGTTAATCCCTCTCTAACCAGCTTCTATAAGCTTGTTTCCTTTAATTAACCTTTTTTAGGTTAATTAACCCTCTTATTGACTTTCTAAAGAGGATTTGACTTTCTAAACAAATATCTTACCTTTCCAAATAGCCACTTAGCTTCCTAAAATCTTGTTCACACCTCCAAATATGTTTTTCTAAAAATCAACTTTTTGACTCCTTTTTAGTCCCACATGCATCCAAAACATCCTTTTCTCAAATCCAAAAACTATAAATAGAGGGATACCCCTCCCACCTTTTCCTAAGAACTCTCTCTCTCTCTCTCTCTCTCTCTCTTTCTCTCTTATTTAGGTCATGCTTAGGTCTTTTAGAGTCATTTCATAGTTTATTTGAGCTATTTACTTGTTATTTGCTAATCCTTTCAAAGCTTTAGGTAAATGGGAGAAGCCATTAATGGTGAGCTTCCATTCTTAAGCTTTTGAAACATCAATAAACACAAAACTAATTTCTACATGATTGTCTAGAGCTTTATGATTTTCATGCTTTTGCAAACTTTTCATTTATACAATATGTAGATATCTTTTTTTCTCACTTTCATGTGCACTCTTACATCTATGGGATCAGAAATACCTTACGTTCTTATGGTTTATAGTAACCACCTTCTTATAGATAGCTTTTTTCATGGAGTAGAGAACTACATAGAATCACAAATTAAAATTTGGTGTTCTACTTTCTATTTAAAAATGATAAAGATAGCTAGTGAATGAATTTTTCTTGTGCTTAAAATAAAAAATTGTAGGAAATGAAAAATATAAACTCCCAAACACCAACAATTTTTATCCCGAAACCTCTAGAGGAGGAAAACCAATCGGGAAGGGAAATTGCTCTTTCTTCCCACTTTTATCAGCAAATTCAAATAGTAAGTACATAAATTATAGTAGGTATGAAATAGAATTAGATAATGTCTCACATTTCCTCCCAATTACTTTCTTTCTTTGTCTCAACACTCCTTTCTTATACAAAACACAATTCCAAAGACTAAGAACTTCTTTCTCACTTGTTTTCATGCTTTGATGATCTTGTTCCCTTCTACAAACATGTATTTGTATCCTTTCTCATGTCCTCCCATGCACTAGAGAATAGGAAAGGTCATGGAGGAAAAGAAACACAAACAACCTTTCAAATTTTGTGGTTGTTCGTTTCATATTTTTTTCTATCCGAAAGAGCCAAAACCGCCACCCCTTTGGTTTAGCGGTAGTCCTGTTACTATAAATATAGAAACTCTATGTATTATTTTTCCTTCTTCATGCTAACTGATATGATGAAGTAGAGTCATTTTTGATCCCTATGGATCACAACTTGCCTACTTAGGAGGCCTTTGGTCCCATAAAATCTTATTGGGGGAGTAGATGAGGAAATAATTCCCTCACTTTCTCCTTCGAGTACCACCGGGCCTTCCTTGGTGTCTTTCCTTTTAGTCCAATCTGCAAAAACTCCTACAAATCTCTCCTAGTCTCTTTGACCTTCTACTGTAGCACTACATCCTCCCTTAATTTCCCTTGTGATTCCAAGATGCAATCCTCGATGGAAGGCAACAACGTAGGCCTTCATCTTCATCTAGCATGGATGGCTCATATAGGAGCAAGTTCTCATAGTTTACTATAGAGTACATCCTCATCAATGATGGTAAATCAAGTTGAAAGGAATTTTATCTAACCTTCTCCAATATGGTGAAGGTCCCATACCATAGTGGCTTGAGCTTCCGTGCTTGATCTTGTAGTCTCTCTTTGCTCAAGTAAATCCAAACTCTATCTCCAACATGAAGCTTATGATCTCTCCTATGCTGATCGTGCCTAGCTTTGTACTTGGCTTGATATTTATCTAGTTTTTCTTTGAATTTGAGATGGATTTTCTAGATCCTCTCAATGATTTTTTTTTTTCTCTAGTCATCTCTCGCATCTCATGTCTCCTTCTCATCCTGCTACCCAACTACTATGTCCAATGATTTGTAGGTAAATATCCCAAGCATGCTTTAAATGGTGACTTAATAGTGGATGTGTGTACTTCATAGTTATAGGAATGTTGAATGTAGGCTAAGGACTCATCCCAAGTCCTTAGGTATTTGTTGTTATACCCTCGATCAATTGTACCAAAGTCTTGTTCACCACATCCGGCTTTCCATCTATATGTGGATGGAAAGTTGTGATCCTCTCAGTAACCTAGTATCCATCTTATCCCAAAAAGTAGTCCAAAACTTCTCCAAGAACCTGAATCCCAATCGAAATAATAGACTTTGGAAAACCAAAATGCAACCATACATTAGCAAAGAAAATATCCACCGCCTCATGTGCTTTTACTTTGTCTTTTTACATGCCAAAAGAATACACATCTTACTTGAATCTATCAACAAAAACATAAAGATATTCATGGCCATGTTTATTCATAGGTAATCCTCCTACAAAATCCATCAAAATTTCCTCCCACGGTTGAGTAGGTACTGGAAAAGGCATATACAAACCCTCCTTCATAGTTTAAGGCTTATTGGTACAAAAAGTTTACATCCATGTATAAATTTTGATACTTATTCTTGCATATTGGGCCAATACAGTACCTTTACAAGTGGGCTAGGGTCTTACCAACACCAAAATGTCTTGCTACTTTTGAGGTATGTGTTTCCCTCATTAATATAATTATTTATTCTTTTGGCATGCAAAGCTTCCCCATCGGTAGAGTATCCCATCCTTGAGATAAAAATCTTCAATCCCTATCCTTTCAGTCCATTGGGACTACAACTATTGAAATTTCACCCCAAAGTCTTTGTCCCGGGAATATGCCTCTCTCGTAAGCTTCCTTCGTGAAGGGCTCTATCCGAGAGATAGTGACCAAATAGGAGAACTTCTCTCGTGTGGGTGGCCTAGACAACATGTCTCGCCACCAATTTTGTACTACCCTTCTTGTATTTGATCACCATATGGAACTACGAAAGGAACCCCATCCCTTTATAATGCCTTTCCCGTAGCAATTTAGACTATGATTGTAAATACTTAACGTGGTTTTTGGTAAGTGTGCACAATAGGTTCTTTACCCAACAAATATTACTTCCATTTTTAATTTCCTGAACTAGTGCATGCATTTCCTTATCATATATTGAATATTCTTTAACGCTGAAGTGAAATTTTTAGAATGATAGCATACTTGGTTTACCTCCTTGAAGCAACACTGCGCTCATAGCGTAATCATTGGCATCTATCTATACTCGAAAGGCTACTTAAATTAGGAAGAGAAAGTACTTTGGAGCATGACTAATCTTGTATTTTAATAAGTCAAAGGATTTGTCTTGTTCCTTACCCTAGTCAAAACCCTTACTCTTTGCATCCACCGTGTGTATAGGTGCTACAATCACAGAGAATCCTAGAATGAACTTCCACATGTATCGTACTTATCCCACAAAAATCCTAGTTTTTGTGGCTCTGTGGTGTTGGCCAATTATTGATGGCTTCTACCTTCTTTGGATCCACTCGTAGCTCTCCTCCTCAAACCATGTGCCCAAGATAAACAAGTGACTGCTTGGAAAATTCACATTTCTTCATATTACAAAGTAGTTGTTTCTCCCGAGAACTTGTAAGACTTGTTATAAATGAGTTAGATGTTTTTCCCATGTGGCACTTATTATCAAGATATCGTCTAGATATACAATGACACATGAATCTATGAAATCTTGCAATACATCATTCATCAATCTCATAAATGTAGCGGGTGAATTGCATAACCCAAAAAGAAGTATTAACCATTCATACAAACCTTGTTTTGTCTTGAAGGAAGTCTTCCATATATCCTCCTCCTTCATTCTCGACTTGGTGATAACTCCGACTTGAGATCCAACTCCATGAAAAATTTGGCATGCTTGAAGCTGGTCTAAGAGATCATATATGCGGGGAATTGTATATCTTTTCTTAATGGTGATATTATTTAAAGTGTGGTAGTCGATTCACATTCTACAAGAACCATCCTCCTTTAGCACCATCACAATAGGAAAACCACATGTTGAGGTGCTCGAGATATATCACCCCTTGGAATAGTAGTTCCTAGAGTTATTTCTTTACTTCATTACTCTCAAGAAAGGATTTCCTATACAACCCGATGTTTGGTAGAGGGAACTTTGGAAATATCTTAATCTCATGCTCTACTTTTCATTTTGATGGTAACCCAAAGGGAGCCTGAAATACTTCTGAAAAGTCTGAATAATACTATCTAAATCATGCTTTCCTAGTTAGAAATCTCTTAAAATTCTATCCCATCTTGTTTATCCTTTAACAAAAGTAAACAAAACTGATTATGATTTTCCTAAATAAGTCATTTTGCTTGGTTAACACTCACCATATTAACCCATGTCTTACGTTGGTGTTCCCGGATGTTGTAGCTCTGTACTAGTTTTCCCTTATCATAAATATAACATCCCTAATGTAATCCTCAATACAACATGAAAAGCATCAAGTGGAGTAAAATCAGCTTCCAAAACATCAATATACTCGGGAATTTATCCCAAACTTGACCTTACATCTTCTTGTTACCTGAATTTCAACACCCTTCTTCACCCAACCCAAAATATAAGGGTATGGATGCTCCTAAGTCTCAAGACCAAGCTTTTTTACAACCGCTTCGTAAATCAAGTTAGACTAAGAACAGGTATCAACCAAAGCATTTACCTTAGTTCTCTTGATATGGATTTTGATCTGGAATAGTCTAGTCATCTCCTCTTCCTAGATGTCCATGTTGGTGGCCATGCATCCAAGCCTTTCATCTACATCAGAATCATCTTCGATTTACACCTCCCCTTTTATTTTTACAGCTGTCATGGACTTCTTTGAGTCCTTGGTTTGGTTCTTCAAATGTAACTTCAGATGCAACTTCTAACATGTAACATCAGTATGACCATTGATATCACAATTCTTGCAAAAATTCTTGGGATATTTACAAGTATTTAAAGTAGTGGCAACTTGTTTACCTCTCCCTTTCCACTTATCCTTGTTACTTGTTTTCCCATACTCTTTTTTTTTGCTGATTTTTCAACCGCTTTTCCTTGGCTCTGCTTCTCCTTGCTTCTTTTCATCATCTATGTAGTATTCCTACACACACGCCTCATTGAGATATTTGGGCTTTGTGGAGATGAATTTTCTTTGAAGGTGAGTGTGAAGTCCTCCCAAGTACTTAGTCATAATATCCTCATCCTCCAAGTTCATGTTTAACAACATGGCCTCGCCTCTCGAAAATATGTAGTATAGTCTTGCACACTTTGACCACTGCCTTGTCTAAAATACTTCCATTTAATCATTTGGTCAGTCTTATGGCCAATAGGATAGAAGTTAGCTCTAAGTAATTCTTTAAATTCTTGCCAAGATTTCACAATAGGACACTTCTTATTTTCACAAGTGGTTAGATGGGTTTCCCACCAAACTAGAGCATGTCCCTCCATTTTGAGACATGAAAAGGTGGTCCTCTATGCCTCAGTGACATTATGGATGCTAAAGTATACTTCTAACTATTTTAACCATTTATCAAGCAACTCTACATCTACTTGTCCTTCAAAGCTTTTAATCTCAACTTTTGTCTCAACTTTAAAAGGAGTATGGTAAAATGTTACCTTTTCTCTTGCGTTTGAAGACTCTTCTTCATGCTCATCCCCATTAGATACCATTTTGGCTCATTAAGATGCTTATAAACTTCAAATCTCAACTCTTCACCAGTAAAAAGTTATACTCATTTTAGTTATTTTGGCATTAGGTCTCAATTAGCCCTCCTAGAACACAAATCTTGAAACTGTGAGACTTCTACAAACAACCAATCAAAACTAAAAAGTGTTCCAGATACCCATTTGGCTCATCTTTTTTTTTGCCATTTTGTTTCTCTCAACTCTTCCTCTAACACTCCCAACACCAAATTTCCACTTTTAGGCTTGTTTAGTAGCAAAAATAGGTTTTTGACTCTTTTGTTATATTCCAACTCCTTATTCACCTTACTCTCCCTTATTACACCTTTTTTAAAGCATTTTCACCCTTTACATACTCTCTATACCAACGTTCAACCTCCCATTCATTCAAATACACAAGCTTTTAATGAATTCGTAAGTATTAGGTTTCCACCACTTGACTCACACATGGTTTAGCAAACTAGAGTGAGTTTACACCTTGGTAAGGATGAAGTGAGAGATTTCATTACATGTCCACCTCATTTTATTAATATCAAGCCTATATTAACACCTAATTGACTAACTTACTAACTCCTAGGCTTACTAACTTAGTACATGACAATTCAAAATTCGACTATGGTTTTGGAGGGAAATACTCAAAACCATTTATTACATGCTTAGAGAGTCCAAATAGACTTGACAAACCTCAAGGATAACCAAATGGAATAAAAACCTAAAATTACTATATAAAAATTAAATGTACAAGTGATACTCTTGCATCACTATTAGGGTTGTTCCATCTATTCTACACTAATTTGTCAAGTTTATTCACCTACAACAAGTTTTCACCATTTAGGGCATTCCTTTCAAGGCCTCTATTCCTATGTTGTCTTTTCATACTATTATATATCCTATTCCTAATGCTAATTCCTCGGTGGGGCCTTTATTACACATGTTATCTCTAATTTCTCTCGCTCTCATAAGATCCCCTCGCTATATCTTCTAGCTCACTTCTAATCTCTAGTGGATCTCATCCTCCTATGATCATTCCTAGGTCTTTTACTGCACATGTTATCTCTAGTGGATCTCTCCCTTCTTAGGAGTATTTAGAGGTATTCTGATGCATGTGTTATCTCACATGGATATCACTCTTACATTCCTACTCCTAAACTAATCCCATCACATATATTTTCTTTCCCATCTATTTCTTCTCTCGTGGATTTATATGGCACACTTTTTATCCCTTATCCAACTCCCACATGTGCATCATTTCTTAGCACAATTGAGTACCAAACTTCCCATTTCTTCCATATCTGATTTTCCTCCTCATGAGGCTCTCATTAGATAACATGATCAATTTTAAAAATACAAAAACATTCACATATTTGAAAAAATGCAAAACCAAGACCTATACACACAACTTGAGTTGTTAGAACTTTTATATTACATATGTTGTTTTTCATTATGGTTTGATTGACATCATATAGTTTTTACTACTTATACACATGTATTCACGAGGTATATTGATCTTGATGCAAGACACACAAATCATTACATGATAATAGGAGCTACCTTGATTCATTACATTATTCTCTAAGAGGCATCCCTCTACACTATACAAGTGTTATTGTTTTATTATAGTTCATTTCTAATACTTCATTACAATCGATTACATACATTATATACATGTTATCTTTTTCTAATAATAATAACACATGTCTTGTGAAAAATTGACATTTTATCATTTATGTTCTTCAATGCTAGTTGTTATGATGTTTTAATCATTGTTTGATATCAACATTTTCTATATTTGTTTGCTACTTCATTGTATGGTGGTTGATATCCTTGTTTTTCCTTTGACACCATGGGTGTCCCATGTTTGTCTCTTATGACTTTATTTCATGGAATTTATTCTCTTGTATACATCTGAAGCTCCTTGATTATCTTCCTCACACTATGGGTGTCCCATTTTTTTGGCTCTATACCTTGATGCGACTCTTCTCCAAATGGTATATCTTATATTTTCTCAAATGAATACTACTATCTCTCCCTAAGATTACACATGCATTGTTGATATTTTTTCCTATTGTTGTTATTGTTACTTATCTCTTTTTCACCATTTTCTCCATCATGCACAACCCCTTATGTATGTACAAGTTCTCAAAGGCGGTTTGTGTTTACCAAGTTGCTCATTCTTAATGAAGTTGATGCAATACTTACTAAAGAAACTAGAAAAATAAGAAATGATGGAGGCTTTAAGTTACCTCAGATGTGTGATATGATATGGGAATTAAGTAATTGATTGATCCTTACTATGAGATGAAGAAGACATGCGAATAAGATAGACTGAAAACAATATTGATTAGATATATTTATGTGGGGGTTACCTGGACAATGTCGAATCAAAGAAGATTTTGGCTTCCTTTCATGGATGTTAACCCCATTGTTAAGAAAGAGTGAAATAAATCAAGAACATCATATAACATGTAGAAATAGAAATATTAATGAATCTTAGAAGTGATTAAAACTGATCCGGAAGATGATGTGACTAAAATAACTACAAATTAAGTGTTACCCGATTTGGGTCGATGGTGACCCGTGTGTATGTACAGGAAGGTTGAAGACAACCTATGAGGATGGATTTGGACTCTGTAGATAAAATATGTAGACTTGAAAGATCTCGAGTGTAATCTAGAATATGAAAAAGGTCTTTAAATGTTGTAAGAGGATCTCGTAAAAGAGAGCTAGAGATAGAGAGGCAGAAAAAGGATAGAAAAGGATAGTTTGGAAAAATTATTGAATGAACAGGGGCCCCGCTCAACAACAACCAAGAGGGATCAATGGAGACTGTATCAAATAAATATAAAGCTGAGGATATTGGGATAAATATGGAAACCTGTAGGAAAAGATGTTGTAGGAGAAGGTTCTTTGAGTGTTCCCTAGATGTTGCAGAAGTTTCTCTATACCTACAAAAGGTTAGGAACAAATAATATACGATAATATGATAGATATATGAAAATAAAGATAATGATGATGGAAAATATCATGAAGGATGATCATGAGTGATGTAAACACGCCAAAGGGATGTGTAGAAGGCCTATAAAACATCTTAGGAATGCTCATGCACGATGAAAATGCAGAGGTCACAAGAAGGATTGAAATTATATGCACTTAGTTATGATTCTGATTGAAGAATAGAAAGAAGGGGTTTAGTTTTATAGGGTCAATGGAGACTAGGTTCGGTCGCCACCAACCATGGGGAAATTTTCCCCAATGGGCTACTTTTGTGCTTTTGGTCAGGATTTTGGGCTTCTTAAAGAGTGGAAAGATGCTTTAAAGCATTTAGGCACGAAATAGATGAGATATGGGTAGTTAGGGCATAAAAATAGATAAAATATAGGAAAACAAGGGGATGTGTGTGTAGGATAAAAGTAATATAAATAAAAGGTTGTTAGGGCAAGGTAAGATATTAATGGATTGATTAATTAATTAATGTAACTTAATTAATTAATGGGACTTGGATGGGAATTTTAAAATAAATATAAGGGGATGGGTTAATTTAAAATTAATTATGTGCACACATGCAAACAAGGGGTATAGATACCAATTTTAGGTGTCTACAGCTTTGATGGTAGGCGAGCACGCCCAACGTGTCAACAAATTCACATAATGGTATTAAAAGTATTAATGTTTCATCTTTTCCCCATGGCCTTGATGACCTTTACATGTAGTTGTTATGTAAGATCTTACACTCATTTGATGGATTATTAAATACCTCTATGGTGTCTCCCTACAGACCTATCCTAGACTATATTGTGTGCTCATAAGAACATTCAACAACCCCTCTTGACATGGCCATGACATGCTCTCTACAAAATGACAAACTCGCTCCCTCTTACAGACCATTCACCCTACTCTTTTCATGGTCATTTCTCCTCATTTTAAATTTGTCTTTAGTTAGGATGGATTCTTGTAGACTCTTCTAAATTATCCCATTTAGATTCAAATTTAAACTTGGTATCCTTTGATGCTTTTAGATTGTACGCCCCTTATTTTTCTACATCAATATAGTTGTTGGTTCTTCCGACTATTCCATCTATTTCGAATCCTCTGTTAGTTAGCACCTTTTGAAATGTTTTTTTCTTTGGCCAACCAATCTTGTCACATGTTCCTTTCTCACAATCATTTGTTATTTATTTTTCTCATTCTACTACTCACTCATATGCTTGAGTATCACTTCAATTTTTCCCACGTTGTCTTTGTATTTTGGGATGTCTCCATAACATCTGCACTCTTGTAGTATCGATCATTATATAATCCTTCCTTTTATCATCCTACATTATTCAAGCACTCTTTATCCTTACACATAACTTTGTTGTAATATCTACATGCCTTCGATCCATCGGATGATCCAAAACTCCTCACATTGCTATTAAAATCCTATGTGCACCACGGTGCATTATTCCTTCATGTCTTCCCTTACATACCTTTTATGTATTACTTGCACTCTCACTTTCATGTGTACTCCATTGATTTCTATTGTGTAGTGTGATACTTTTCTTCTGTGAAAACATCCCCTTATCTTGTTACATGTGTCCTTCCTTCTCATGTACTCCTATCCTTGCGTGAAACCATCCTTCACCCAAATTATGCAAGGTTTCCCTATACCTTGGATGCTTCGCATCAAACACATGATGTACTTTAAACTTGAGGCCTGCCTCATTTTCTCAAGTAGATAGAGTGAGTGATAGAACCGCCCTTTTAATTATCATGGAAAATATTTCTAGTTCATTCATCCTATGAAACTTTTTCTAGACTTATCACTTCTTTTAGCATATATTATAGTCATTTGTCACCTTCTTATGAATTTAATTCATTATCCTATGCATTATAGTGAGTCTCTACTCACCACAAACTGCCCCTTCCTCTCGAAAGGATTTTGTTTCTTTATCCCTTCGACATTATGCTTTTCACGACTTCTTTGTCTTGGTGCGAGTCTCTATCCACTCTCTCCTTTGGTAGTTCTATATTTTCCTTGATTTTTCCTCCTTATCCTAAATCTTGGGAAATAAGCCTTCTATTTTGTGAGTTTTTTCTCACCTCCATATTTCGTAAGTATGAGTTTGTGCTAATTATTTTCCATACGATTCCACCTAAATCCTTCAGGATTTTCCTTTCTCTTGTGACTTCTTCTCTGTATTTTTCTTTGTGGGTTCCTTATGTGCGCACTTATTTCCTTTGTTATTCTCTTTTCCTCCTATTCTCCTATCAAATTCTCATTGTGACCTCTCTCCTCATCACACCTTTTCCCAATGCACTATTTATTATCTCCGACTCACCCTTATTCATTTATTGAGTTTCCACTAAGTAATTGATCCCTTTGTATTTCTTTTTGTATTCTCTTTTCACCTTCTAGTTATGACCTTGTCTCCTTGTGCATTATCCCTTTATACACTTGATTTTTACAAAAATATTCTTTGTGTTCCTTATGGTGTTTCATCCTATCACATTATTTTGGGTTGTACTATTGTTATAACTTTGACTCCCATTCACATGTTCTCTCGAACTACCTAGTCTCATTATCTTTTTCTTGGTGTGTATATCTTCGTGTGTACTTATTGGTTTGAACCCATTGCATATTATCCATATATTAGTCTCATTATCCACCTTTTCCCTTTTTTTTCCTAGAGCTTACCTACATTGTGTGTCTTTATCATTGCGTGCTCGCCTTGTGTCACTCCTCTGCGTATTTTTCTTCTTCATGTCTTATATATCCTCGTAATTTTATTTATCCCTTCTCCTTTTAATTTCTATTAGAATTCACTCATGATAATGATGGCACTCCTTCCAAAGTGTACTGTCTATTTTGGTGATGTCAGGGACACATCTCCTCTCCTCTTCATGGAGAGATTTTCTCATCGTATATCCTTATTCTTCTCCTCCTTTCTAGATCCTTCTTCATTGAGTAGAACTTCTAAATCCTATTCATAGTGTGTTGTCACAAGATCGTGGAAATTCAAAACCTTTGAAATCATAGGTAAAACCTTTATGTTTTGGCACTTTTCCCCTCTTGTCAAGCCTCATTGTCAAATATTTAGCCATTTTAATCTAGTTTTGGGGAAAATATAGAAAATCAGATTATTGATGAATAGGTGGAATTTTTCATTTGTTCTACATGTTCCCAAATTCTATCGTCGCCACCACTTTGCCTTTATAAATTGGTTATATTGGGGTTATATTGGCCTTGGCCACAAGGTAGCAATGCATCGATTGAATCAGAAAACTTTGGAACCAATGGAATTTTTCATGTACTCCCTTCATTCCCGAAAATGCGTAAGCACCAAATGAAGGCAACGGGAGGAATTTGGATCGCTTAAGTCCATGCTTCTAAGAACTCTTGGAACATTTCGTATTTCCATGTATTCCCTAAAATGTTGATTGCTTTATGGTTTTAGGTAGATTATCCCCATTGGTAATTTCACTTCTATAAGGAAATTAGGAACAATCCTTAGTTCCATGAGTTATCTAGATAACTGATATCTCCGACTAGCTCATTTTCCTCTCATTCCCCACGACCCTACCAACACTAAAAATATAGGGAATATGTCACTTATTTAAAACACCCATGGAATAGTTCCTCTATTTTGCTATTTCATCGATTCACTGGAAAAATATGCCAATACAAAGTAAAAGGATAAGTTGGTATTTTAAGGCCCGGGAGGAATGTTCCACTATTCCTCTTATTCTCTCGTTTGTTGCTGACCAATTATCATGCTATATTTCACACAAACTTTAAAAATTTCACCAAGAGGAGATGGAATGAAGGTTTTATACTTGAGTTTCTCTAATGTAATGTCATAATATTGTATTTGAGCCAAATTGATGTATTATTCAACTAAATTTATGTAAAATAGAGTTTATATGAACTAGGGTGAAAATTAGTTGTAATAAATACTTTTGAATCAATATTCCTATAAAAGGATTCATTTTGTAATTGTAAGGGGATGATGCCAATGGGATATTTCTAGCAGACGATATAAAAGAAAGATATTGTTGAATACATAAAATTTCTTATCATTTTCCTTTCCTTATATCCTCTTTCTCTATTCTATATCATTTCATATTGTGGAATTATGGAAATTTTTTATTCACTTTTCTCTATCAAGAATCATAGAACTTTGTGTCAATGCATTTTTGATTTAAGGGGAAGAATCTCCATGTTATGTGAATGTATGCATTCTTAAATCTCATTTGACATGAAATGGTATGATACTTTTTCTTCCTTATCTAAAATTGTTGTAATCTCTTTCATTATTCTTTTTCTATAAAATCCTTCTCTTCTCGTATTCAATCCCATCATCCTTACACAATGAATTTGGTGTCCTCACATAGGAATTTGCAGTAGTTGTACATTTGTAAATATTGTAGGATCAATTTTGGTTTGAATAAGGGAACCTCCCAACAAAGAGGAGGGACTATGGTCCCTTGAAATGTTGGTTTTGATTTCTTGTAAATCTTACAAATTTTCCCACTAACATTTTTGGATACTTTACTATGGAATCAAACTTCTATCATATTCATTTCCCATATCAAGGAACCTTCCTAGAACAAAGAAAATATCAAACTTATTGTCACTCTAAGTCAATAAGTGATAGTGGAAGTGATGGGGACAAGGAAATATATCTCCCTATAAAATTTTCCAAGCTCCGGATAATCCAAAACACGCCCATGTTTTGAGAAAATTCTATATAGGTATGGATTTTCAAACACTTAACAGGATATCTCTAGTTTTAGATAATATTATGTACCCTAATAAACAACAAGAAGAAATTTTCTTAGAATTTTCTAATATTCCATAAAATAAGGACATTAATGCACCTGAATCAAGTAGAAAAAATGGATAGTAAATTGTGTTCATGTGAAGAGTTAAAAATTCTTTAAGAAGAACCAATGGATGATTTTGAGACACTTCATAATGAGGAAGAGAAAATTCCAATTATGAAGTAGTTCCTAATGAATCTTCACATTAAAATGTATTCATTCAAAGATGATATCTAAAATTCACCATTGAATGTCTTCTTATTGACTCTAATGAATGTCAACATGCCACTTTGCTTTAGATAATCGGAAAGACAAGCGATCGAGGCTTCACTTCATCCTGAAATAGAGTTCTTTGAAGATACAACATACACATGAATTGAAAGATCTTGTTTTGAAAAAAGTGATCCCATGATAGTTGAGGTTTTTTATAACCATGGAAAAATGGAAAAGATGAATTTTACTCCTCTATTGGCAGGACTTTAAGAAAGTGAAACTAAGGTAACTATTGATAAATATCTTGCTTATTTTGATTCTTTAGATGATAAGAAAATGTTTGAATTCAAATAAGAAAATATCAAATATCTCAACCTTCCTCCTCAAACATTTATTGATGAGCCAAGAACACATGAGCCTTCTTGAAATCTCTCAAAGCACAAGAAGAAAATGGAAAGTGTATATGGAACCTTCTCTTTACAATGAGGAATACATCAATCTTGTTTCTACTCATCCTTTGGAATATGAAAAAGAAACATTAATAATCATTTAATATCTTGTATCATAGCTACTAGTATCCCTATTCATTTTTAAATTAAATCATAAATGTTATTTTTGCCTAAGGATCATGATCTCTTAGAATTTGTAAGTATAAATTCTAATTTTTCCAAAATAGCAGCTTGGTTTTCCAAAGATAAGATAGGAGTTGTATAAATAAAAAGAAAGTGATGATGGAAAATCATTCTATGGTCACATTTAATCTCTTATTGAAACATATTATGTAGAATATATTATGGAAGTACCCGATTCTCCCAAGATATGTTATGATGTTTACTTTAACTCATACACAAATGTTGTTAATGCTTCATTAGGGCAAGAAGATGGTGTTGCATGTGATCAATACTCCTCATGAGTCAATAATTCTAGGATTAGTGGGTTATAGACATCAGAAAGGAGGTAATCAAGGATCACAAAGGTCAATGCATGCTTTCATTCTTCCACTTCTTCATTTGCGAAGAGCATAATTTTTAAACCAACATCAAGCTCTTTACTTCAACTGGGAAATTTCATAATGTAATACCTATTTTTAGATGGAATAATTTCACCTATATTTCTTTTTTAATCCATGCAATGCTCCCACAAAGTTTTGGTTTAATCAATTGGTCATCTTCATCTTATGAAAGTTGCATACCTTTAATGCACTATTTCACAAAACAATATGTTTTTGGGTTTGTGTAAAAATTGTATATCCTTCTCCCTCGTTTGTAAACTCCTTTGTACATAGTTTCCCAATTTTCACGTGTCTTCCTTCTCATTTCTATTGTTTATATGTTGCTGTGCACGTTGTTATTATTCTTTTGTATCTTTTCTCCCTTTTCCCAATGGATAAAAACATGATAAACCTTGAGATTATGGAGTTTAAAACTATGCCTTGGTTTTGCTTCAAAACATTTGAGTAATGTCCTTAGAAAGAGCCATTTGTTGTCATAAGATCAGCTTAAAATTCAATACGTTTGAAAACATGGGAAAAACCTTCATGTTCCAAAGCACTTTTCCCTCTTTTCAAGCCTCATTTTGAAAGAGTTATCCATTTTTGTAAAGTTTGAGGGAAAAATAGAGAAAATCAGATTATTGAAGAATAGGTGGAATTGTTCCTCTGTTAAGTGATTTACCATTTTTCCTTTAGAAATAAATTATATCGAGGTTAATTAACACTATGGGAAATGTTCCCATGTTCTTTCGTTTCCCAAAACTCCACCTTAGTCACAGGGTAGTAATGAATCAATGGAATTAGAAAACTTTGGAACCAGAGAAATTTCAACTTGTTCCCTACATCCCCAAAACATTTCAAGCACCAAATGAATCCAAAGGGAGGAAGTTGGATCGGTTAAGTCATCATTTATAATAACTCCTTAAACAGCTTCTATATTTCCACGTATTCCCCAAAATGTGGATGGCCATGGTTTTGGGTATATTATCCCCATCGATGATGTCACTTCTTTAAAGAACATAGAAAATGTTCCCTAGTTCCATGAGTTCTTCATATATCCGATATCTTTGACTATCTCATGTTCCTCTCGCTCCTCATGACCCCACTAACACCGATAAGATAGGGAAATTAGATATTTCAATCATTTTAAGCACCCATGAAATGTTGGCCATTGTGTCTTAGTTATGTGATTGATCTCAATTCCATTGATGAAAAATGATGTCATGAGGTCATGTGAGTCTCCATGAGATGTTAATCGATATCAAACATGAAGGTTGATTGGTAGTGTCAAGTTTGGTGATAATCAATGAGGTCCCCGTGCATGGTCTAGTGATTTAATTCATATTTTGAGTTTTTATAATATAATTAAAGGTTTTCATAAGGTCATTCATGGTCCATGAAGTGTTTAAAATGTGTCCATGAGTCTTTATGAGGTTAGAAAGGCCATTTCATGGGATGCGTGTGTTGATTCGGATCATTTCGTGCCTATTCCTACCCATGGAGCATGTATAATAATATGGAGGTGTGAGTTTTATATATAATTAGTCTTTTCCAAGAATGGTATTAGTATGGTGGTAGTATACACGAAATTTATGGTGAGTTTCAAGTCAGTTCTAAGAGGTTTGATAGTGTTTCTTGGTCCTTGGGAATGAACTAGATGCGAGAATAGACAAGTAACCACAAGTAAGTCTTAATGAATAATGAATTTTAGAGCTATTTGCGATAGATTATAAGCATGAGAAGTTATACAATGTTGTAATAATGCTTCATGACAATTTTAAGCTAATTTTGAAGTAGGAATTGCAATATACTTTATTTTTGGCAAAATTGGGTAATCTACAATGTGTTTTTGAGGTAAAAGTTGACCTTCTAATGCTCGTGAATTTTATGCTTTGCATGGGACCTAGATATTTTGGGATTTTTTTACATGGAACTAAGAAATTTTATAAAAACTAATGACTTGGTTTTATCATCACATTTTTATGAACAATCGTTAAGAAGATAATTTGCTTTGAAACCCTAGATAAAACCAAGTTCAAAGAGACTTGGAGAAAAAGAGGTATACTGAGCCTATCTTGATGTTTTAAACTGGAATTTTTTTATCCATAGATTTTTATACATGTCCATGATATTTTTAGATAATTTTTGAGTTTAATAATGGCAACACGTCCCCTATTTATAAAGACTCGTTTTGGGGCAGTTTGGAGTAGTTTGTGGTAAAGTTGAATTTCATGAGCTATAGGTGGAGTTAGAAATTGATTAATATTTTTTTGTGATCATGGTTCATAAATATTTCCATTGGTATATAAAAATTTAGTTTTTGATATGGTATGAGGAAGTTACAACTTGTTCTTTGACGGTCAAATATGGAGGATGCTTGATCTAACAAGGTGTCAAGTAGCTTCATAAGGTAATTTTTTCATGATTTTTGAAGGTTTATGAATGATTATAAAACATGTATAAGGTTTTACCATAATTTATTTAAGCTTGGAATAAATTTTTTAGGTGATGGATCAAGTTGAGCTCAAGGCTAGTTCTTGAGTCCTAAAAGGCTAAACAAGCGCTTTTAAGGATGGACCTAGTCGAAGGCCTTCCGCTTGGAGTTGTAAGGAAATGTAAGATGTTATGGAAATAGGATTTAGAGGTATTTATAATGTGATGTGGTTTGTTTATTGGGGATGATATTTTATTAGTCATCCATCTTGATTTGTGAACAATAAGGTTGCTTATTTTTCAAGACATGAAATGCCTAGGATGAAAAAATGGGGTAAATGAGGCATGAAATGGATTTGCTGATGCTTGTTAGGATGATTTTTTTCCTATTAAAGTCATTTAGAGGTATTTAAATTGACAGAAAGGGTGTAAACTAATTGAGTTTGTAAAATTGCTTTCTAGGAAGCTCAATTTGGTGAATATGAAAGTTGGAGGGGTTTGCACATATGGATGTTTCATGAGATATAACATGCATGGGTATATATTATTCCAATTATTGTTTACATTCCATATTTTAGGTTTTTATGTGTGTTCTTGATGTCTAAAGGTGAAGACAGGTTCTTGGAAATAGTTTTTTTGAGAAGGATATGAGACTTCTTAGTTGTGGTATGAATATTTTGATTAGCTCAAAATAATGTACAACATTGAATGATTTTTATATGCTATATTTCACATGCATGAGGAATTTATAATCTTGAAAAATCATGGTTATGGTGTTTATGGTTTTATCTCATCCAGTGATGGGGTTTTGAGCTTGTTTTGAGCTATTTTGGTGCATTTGAGCATGACCAACCTACATGGGTCCATTTGATGAATGTTTATAAGTGTTGTGTTATATTTGTATGTTTTTGTTGAAATAATGAATTTGGACCATCCTATAAAGTGTTTTAAAGAATAAAATCATATTTAAGTGTTTATTTAGTTCATTTTTGAACTACTACTCTAAGGAGGAAAAGTATGACCCATGTAGAAGTGTATTAAAGGTATAAATGCATGATTTGAAAGATGAGGAAGTGTGTGACAGGTTGAGGAATGATAAAGATAATGTGTGCAAGGGTTTGAAGCCAAGAAAATTATAACAATAAGAAGAAAGAGAGAGTTGAAGGAATGAGGGTTTGAAGGTGTATGTGTGAGTTGAAATTGTGATCTCCATCAGTTGTGGAAGCAAAAAAATTAGATCATATGGTTTAGTTGGTTATTGGTCATGTTAAGGGTTATATCCTCCTTGTGGAGTGGGTTCTTCACTAAATTATGGGTTGGTGCTCCTTGTAAGATTGTGTTCGGGATTAGCACATACTTGTTGTAAATATCTATAATCAGAAATTAGCATTAAAGCAATAAAACATGCAAATATACCATAAGATAAATACAAAGATATAACGTGGTTAACCTAGTGTGGGATACGTCCACCAAGAAATAACCAATCTATTAATATTTTCTTTATAGAGGAAATACAATGAACATCTACTATATTCCACAACTCTGGATGTATAATACTTTTCCTTCACAAGATTCTCTTTTCTCTCTCCAAGAATTCCTTCTAACAATTTTTCTAATTCTAGATTCCAACCCTATATTTATAACTTAGATAAGCATATATAAACTTAGGGCACTTTAGAAATACAATTGCAACCCTTATATCACCTTTTAATCAAATGTCATATCTAATCCCCGACTTAAATAAAAACATTTCACGCACAAGAGATTGATGTCGGTTATCCCAACCGATGTTGGTTCTACTAGCTAACCAAAATTGGTTAGCTAACTGATATCGATTCTTGTGTAAGCTTGAAAGTTGTAAAACATGATATTTGTGACGCAATTAAGCTCCACAATCTCAACAATCTTCCACTTAGAGATAAATTTTTGCACTTTGCACCATACAAATCCATCATGGGATCCTTTCCTTAGCATGTTTCTCCCTCTTCAAGTCTTAAAATTGAAGACCAATAGAAGTGGAGTGTAGCTCCAATTTCTCCTTTACCAAATATTTTGTTAGTATATCTACAAGGTTCTTATTTATATGAATTTTATCCAGTTTGAGGCCCATCCTCCAACACTGTTGTATGAAGTGATATCTTAATCGAATATGTTTCATTCTTGAATGAAACATTGATATCTTTGCTAGATGAATTACACTTTTACTATCATTGTACAATCTATAATCCTCTTACTCCTTTCTCAACTCTTCCATGAACCTGCTCATCCATATCATCTCTTTGCTAGCCTTTGTATCTACAACATACTCGACCTCTAAAGTAGAGAATACCACAACCTTCTCCAATATTGAAATCCAACTAATTTTCATGCAACCTACTGTGAATACATATCTAGTGGTGCTTCTTCTACCATCCAAATCTCTAGCCATAGCTGAATCAACATAGCCGCATAAATAAGTATCGACCCTCTATAACATAAATGCATGTTGGATGTCCCACTCAAATACCTAAGAATCCATTGAATTATTTCCAATGATCTTTACCTACATTGGCCATAAATATGGTCATAAATCTCAATGCATGTGCAATGCCTATTCTAGTATAAACCATATCATACATGAGACTTCTAATCTGCTTTGCAAAGATATGGAACCCATGCCATGTGCTTGACCTCATCATGTGATGTAGGAAACTGATCTTTACATAATTTGAAGTTCCCAATGATAGGTGTACTTACAAGTTTTGAATTCTACATATTAAACCTTTCCAAGACCTTACTCGATATAATGTTACTAAGACAAATACAATTTCTTGTTCTTCCTGTCTCTAAGAATTTACATGCCATTGATTTTCTTTGTAGAGCTCCTAAATCCTTCATTACAAATGTATTAGCTAACTTTTCTTTAAGCTCGATAATGTCCCACATACTAGATCTTGCAATAAGCATATCATCTACATATAGTAACAAAATAATATAGTTTTTGTTTCAATCTTATTGAAATAAACACAATGTTGATTCACATCTCATATAACCATGCTCATGCATAAAATGTCAAACCTCATATACCATTTCCTTGGGGCTTGTTTGAGCCCATACAAGCTCTTTTTCAACTTGCACACAAGTTTATCTTTACCCTTGACTTCATAACCAAATAAATATTACATATATATCTATTCCTCCAAATCACCATGAAGGAATGTCATCTTAACATCAAGTTATTCTAAGTTTGAATCTTCTACTACAACTAAACTCAAAATAGTATGTATGGAAGTCATTTTTAATACAGAGAAAAAAATCTCACCAAAGTCAAATCCTTCTTTTTGTGCAAATCCTTTTACCACAAACCTTTCCTTGTATCTTTTATGTCCACCCTCTTCTTCATTGATCATGTAAACCCATTTGTTTTTAATGTCCTTTTACCTACGAAACCTTGACCAAATCCCACATCCGGTTTTTTCCAAGGAGTCAATCTCCTCATCCATGCCATGTTTGATTTTCTTTTGGGTCTCATCCTGTATTGCTTCTTCAAAAATAATTGGTTCACCACTATCAGTCAATAATAGATAAAATAAGGAAGTTGTAAATATTTTTGGAGGTCTACTTACCCTTTGTGACCTTCGTGACGAGATCTAGGATGTTGAGGCTCAATCTATACATCATGTACATTAGTATCCACCTCGACGGTGTGACCGATGCCGGTCACCTCCTTCCAATGTTGGTTCTATTGATTTGTAATCGATGTCGGTTCGTGCTATTAACATCGGTCCTTAGGCTACGAAACCGGTTATTCTCACCAATATTGATACCTTTAGATTACTGTTTTAAATATGAGAATGCATTTTATTCCAATAACTCTTCCACTGGTTCATCTTTGGCTATAAAAATATGATCCTCGTACATTTTCTTTTCATTCCATTTAATGTCATGACTCCTAACAATCTTAGAATCTTCTAAATCCCAAAAACAAATCTAAAATCACTAGAGCCATAACCAAGAAAATTGCATCTCTTGGATTTATCGTCCAACTATTTTCTATTTTATTTATCAACATGCACAAAAGCTTCAACCAAATACTCTAAGAAAAGAAAAATATACCTATTTTACATTCCAAGCTTCTTCTCGGTATTCCACCATCTAGTGCACTTGAAGGCCCATGGTTGATTAAATACACCGTTGTCATTTCTACTCCGTCTCGCTCAAAAATTCAAGGGTAATCCAACATGTATCCTCATGCTTCTTGCATGTTTCATGATTTTCATGTTCATTCTTTATGCAACACCATTCTCCTATAGTGATTGAGGAACCGTTCTTTCTCGTATTTAATTTACTTAACAATAATCATTGAACATCTTGCAAGTACTCACCACCATTGTCGAGATCTAAGGAATTTTAATTTTAAATTTGATTCATTTTCCTTAAGGGCTTTCCATATTTTAAAATTCTAAAAACATCATATTTACATTTTATACAATAAAATCATACCTTTCTTTTGGCATCATCAATGAAAGTTACCTAATATTGGGATCTTCCATGAGAAGCTACCTGGCGGTCCCCACACATTTGAGTGCACAAGCTCTAATTTTTTCTCCTTTGTTACCCCAATTTTGAGAAATCTCACTCCCTTTTTATTTTCAAATATACAATGCTCACGAAATCAAGATCTACATATTTCAAATCTGATAACTTACCCTTTGCATTTAAGATTTACATTCCTTTTTTACTCATATGGCCCAACCAATTATGCCACATGATTGCATTTGAATTTGAAGTAGATAGCACATAAAAGGAATCAGTAATACAAGTAGGCAAATACAATGTTCCTACCTTCTTTCCTCTTTCTACAATAAGATATCCATTGGTAACTTTCCAAGAGTCGGCTATGAATGTAACTATGTAACCGATTCACCTAGTTCTCCTACGTAAATAAGATTCCTCTCGAGGCTTAGCACATGTATCATATCTTTCAATATCCATGTATTTTCATTCTTAAATTTAAGATGAACTTCCCTTTACCAGTAATATTACATAGTTCATCATCTCCTAAATAAACATGCCCAAAATTACCTTGCACATAATTTCTAAAATAACCCTTATTAGGGGTAGCACGAAATAAGCTCTTGAATCTAAAATCCATGATTATATTTTATTATCCAAGGAGAGAATAAGGGAATTTTGCATTACCTCTATGGTTTCAACATTTTCCTCTTTACCTTTCTCTAGTACATTCCCTTAGTACATTCCTTTGTTTTCCTTGAACCAACAATCCTTCATTTGCATGTCCTTTCTTTCCAAAATTCTAGCAGCTTCATTCCTCTACCTCTGGATTTAGATCTACCATTGTTTGAATTTGATTTCCCATTATTCTTTCTCTTGGATCTCTCCTTCTGCATTCCCCTTCTTTCTACATTCAAAGCATTTCCAGATGATGATTCTCCTATAATTTTTCTATGTATTTCTTCATTTAGGATTATACTAACCACATCATCAAACTTCAAAATATTAGTAGCAGACATTGTATTACTAACAACCATAACCAAGTTATCCCAACTATCTGGAAAAAGAGCATAAGAATAAAAGTTCTTTTACTTCATCCTCAAATGGAATATTAACTGATTTTAATTGATTTACAATAGACCGGAAATCATTTAAATGGTTTGATACAGATCCACCTTCTTGCATTTTAGAATTAAATAATTTCTTCATCAAATAAAATTTATTGGAAGAACTTGGTTTTTCATATAAATTAGCTAAATATTTCATCAAATCTACCATGGTTATTGCTTTACTAATATTTGAAGCCACAGATGCTATCAGGATCAATCTTATAGATCATAGAGCCTTTCTGTCAAGAATTTTCCATTCTTCATCAGTCATCTTTATAGGTATTTCCTTCTCATCCAAAAGTAGGTATAGATCTTTCTAATACAAATAATCTTCCACCTGCATCTTCCATAATTGATAATTACGGTTGTCAAATTTTTCTACTCTATATTTTCCATCTTCTACCATTGTTGTAGCTCCCACTTAATCAGAAATCCCTCTGTGAGTAAATATGTCAACACACAAAACCCTCAAATAAAAAATCTCTAAAAGAAGTTGTTGGGGATTATCACATACTTGTTGTACAAATATATAATTGAAAATAAGTATTCAAGCAATAAAACATGGAAATATACCAGAAGATAAATACACAAGATATAATGTGGTTCACCCAGTGTGGGCTACATCCACCAAGAAACAACCAATCTATTAATATTTTCTTTACAGAGGAAATATAATGAAGATCTGTAATCTTCCACACCTCTTTGGATGTATAGTACTTTTCCTTCACAAGATTCTCTTTTCTCTCTCCAAGAATTCCTTCTTACAATTCTTCTAATTCTAGCTTCTAACCCTAGCTTTCTAGCTTATATAAGCATATACAAACTTAGGGAACTTTAGCAATACAATTACAACCCTTATATCACATTTTAATCAAATATTAGATCTAATACTCGTGACTTAAATAAAAACATTTTACCCACACGAGACCGATGCCGGTTACCCCAACCAATGTCGGTTTCTACTAGCTTACCGATGTTGGTGATGCAGCCTAGAATTTATCGGATAACACCCTAGACACGTTGGCACATCACTTAGCCTAGACCGAGCGCTCACCAAAGCACACAAAGGTAACAGATCCTTTTTAGGGTTACTGTAGTAGGATGTTAGCGTGATGAAGGAAGAAACATATAGATCCATAACTAATCCATCATTCTACAATTCATGCCATATTCGATTTATGAAAGAGCAATCTTAAACAATAATCATGATTGAATCAAAAACATGCACTACTCAATTACACACGGGAATGACACTTAGGTTCATCCAATATCTTCCATCTATTAATAAACATAGAATATCCTTACAAAGAATGGCAATCTATACCGATGCCCGCATGGATCTGATACAAAGAATCTAATCATATGCGCATATCTCCATACCTCCATACATCCATCTCTCCACCACACTCTACTACTATGTGATTCACATCATATATATATAGGGTGGGGACTTGCCCTTCACATCTTATCTATTATAGAAATAGGCCACATGCTTTTAATAGCCACGTTTCATTTACAGGCATAGTCACACATGCAACTATGCTATCTATAGACCTCTTTACAGCTAACTAGAGTGACAATCCTATTCTTAGCTCATATCCATGCAAAATGCTTCGATTTGATCCTCCAAAGATAGATAATGCGTGGTGTGCACGTCTCTACATCGTTGGTGTGTTCCGCACATCATCTTCTAAAAATAGGTCTTCATGCTCAAAATTGGCTAAGTCCCGAATGCTAAACTTTCCTCTCGCATGTGGGCTCTTTCTTACCTCCATACCCCCGATCCTAGATTTCTCTCCGCACGGAATCCTTGTGTGATCTCTAATAATTATTCTCTTATCAACATCACCCCACACTAATCTCATTGTCACCCCGACAATGGGTATCTCCAAATAATTGAAGTAAAGAATAGAAGAATGGAAATAATAAGAATGAAAGATGTAAATGAATAAAGAAGTTTTATGAGGCAGCCTCTTTTGTATCGGTTTGAAGTATCAACTCTAGATACTCCTCCTTTATTTCAGCCTCCAAGGCCTACCATTCAGTTAGTGCTTGTTCTAATTTTTCCGGAATGTCCACAACAATGGACTCCAATTCATCCCTCACAATCTCCCCTTTTTCATTTTAGAGAACCAACACACCAATGGACATTGAGGTCATTCTTCCTTCTAGAGGATCCATCTTCTACACAATGAGCTTCCAAATCTCTTTCATCCAAGTCTTGTGTGGCTCTTGTGCTACTACCAGGGCCTCACGCTTCTGCTTAACCATTGACAATATTTCTGCGTGGCCCAATGTCTTGTCCTTCATTGCTTTCTAGACCTCATTGTTTTCTTCTCGGGGTATTTTTCTGATAAGCACCTCTAGAGCTATGCAGATGTTCAAATCTTGGTCTGATTTCTTGAATACTTCCCTTAGCACTTTTAGTAGCCCCTCATAGGATGCAATCTTTTGCATCACTGAAGCTTTCTCCCGTTCTACCTCTTATTATAGATTCCTTGACACTGGTATGCATAGAGGTTCATCTTCGAGTACTAGGTCCACCAACTTTCCTACATAATGTATCACTAAGGGAAACATATGTGGTACCTTGGTCTCCAAGTGTGACCTAGCTCTTATGACATTGTCCCTAATCTCCTCTATGAAGATAATAAATACTTTGTTCTTCTTCTGTGCCAAGTCCCTCTCTTGTGTTATGCACGCTATCTCTACATCCTTCATCTTTATCTCCTTGTGTAGTGCTCTAATTGTTGTAGCTTTGTCCATGTTTCTTCTAGAAAATTCAACAGAAACCTTCACCAATGCGTTGTTGACCTACTCATCCGACATGACAGTAGGCTTTACTATCATATGTCTAGCTTGGGGTGCCTTCTTCAACCGTCTCAAACGCATGATTCTTTGCATACATCAAAGTCAGGCTCATCCATGTGGGTGTGCATTGACCATGATAGTTTCTTTTGAGTGCGCATAGTCTCCATATCCTCATCCATTATCTCCCAGCTGAATAAATCCTTCTGCACTATCATACTCTAGAAGCGGGCGTAGATACTTTTACTCGCATCCTTTGCATACCCCATGACTGGGGGAATGTGCTCTCCACTCATCCTCTTTGATCTAGGACCCTTGGGAATTGTAGCTTCAAGGTTATGAGCTTGTCTTGTTACATATTGAGCAGTCACATGCACGAATCTAGAGGTTTCCTTTTCTTTTTCTTCTCCGTCCTTCATCTCTTCATCTTTTTGCTCTTCCTCGTTCTGTGGCTCATCTTCTTTCTCAAGCGGGGTTAGAGATGCACACTCACTCTCCCCTAATTCCTCTGCCTCTTTATCCAAATTCAACTTTCTTCTCTTCCTTGGTTCAATAATCTCCTTGTGTGAAGAGAGATGAGGTGATTTCCTTACTGCTTGTGGGGTTCCACTTTGAGTCCTTGTGCGTTTGAATACTTTCTTAAATATTTGCTCCCCCTACTCAACCTCTATATCTTCCTCTTCATCCTATCCCTGAGATGGAGTGGTCATGTGTTGTGACTCTTCACTACCATAAGGTTGTTTTATCCTATGCTCTAAGCCTCCACTATCTTCACGCTACTCTTCTTCATCCTCCACTTCAACAGCTTTTGTGGGCCTTTGTGCTGGTATGTTTTCCATTGTGTGCTTACACTTCGTGGCCCCAGGAGTGCGAATTCATTCTCCACATACTTATTTTTCTCCATCTTGGGCTTCACCAAGATACACTAATGTTGACCCTATATCTTCTAAAGCCAAACTTATTGGCTTAATAATCAACGCCTTCAAATGATCCTCTTGGTAAAGGCACTTCTTCTAGGATACACATACTTCCTCCTCAACATGTGGTAGTCGCAGTCTACCTTATCTATATTGAATACCAATCGGTGCATGTCTCCAGAATTTGTGAATGATGCTTGGAAATACCTTACGGTGAATGCGTAAGGCAATTTACATTAATGGCTCCGGACTTTATCTCTCATTGGGAAGCGCTTGATGTAGAAATGCTGATATATAGCAAACTGGACTTGTTTCCCTACTACTAATGGTAGGTCCTTTGGGATGCACCACTCTTCTCCAAATGCCACACGGAGCCTGTCGTACCATTTCTCCTCCCTTTACTTTATGTCATCTGTCATGGCCCCTTTACATAGGTACTTGTTGAACCTTTCAGCTGGTGACTTATTCTCCATGGGGTATTCCCATACCTTTTCCTTCAGCCCGTCTAGTACTCCAATTTCCATGAATACTAGTGATAGTAGAACAACTCCAAAGCTGATCTTCCCTCCTGTGCATGCTTCCTTGAATATTTGTTCTGTAATGTAGCCTATAATATTGTAGATTACTCCTTCTAACATCTTATGCGCAATATGTAACCACATAGTATTTACCTATGACCACCACTCCTGATCATTCAACTTTGTAACAAGGTGTGTTGTTGCTTGCACAATTGGATAGTTCTTCAATTTGTCTATATCCATACCATGCAGACCCTTCAAGTACCCCAACTCCTGTCTAGTCTTTAAGATCGTGGCTTTATCTATGAGATCATTCTTTATGTCCTCTCATGTGGCCTTCAAACCTGTAACTGATGAGATAAGCGTAGATGAGATTCTAACTCGTATCCTACAAAGTAGAAGAAGTCCTCATGCACTCTGCTCATGAGCCACTGATACAAGGGCTCATACTTCCCAAAATATGAAAGCTCATATAATTGGTAGACCCCAATTCTCTTCAAAATCTTCTCACCTACATCATCATAAATTGGCATGTCATCTACCATATGTTTGTTCGTCCTTGTAGTGAGCAAGGAATAAAGCTCCTTGTTCTCTAAGGTGGTGTGATTGTATTCACTCACTTTTTCTCTTTCTAATGGGTGAATCCCATTCTGGTGACGATGACTCCTCGGATATTACATTTCTGAAAAATAAATTTCAGGTGCCCATCTCTTCCTCGTTAATGACCACCTTATTCTTTCCTTTTGTTCCTACCGTAGCTGCCTTCTTGGGTGCCATTTTGTACCTTGCAATCATCTCCTTTTTAATTATTTAGTTTGCGAATCAAACCCTATCTCAATTCAATCGTACCACTAGGTGGAAACTTTGTGCCCTAACTCCTCTCTATCTCCTTGCTTCACTCAAACCCTTCACCACCAGGGGCGTAAGCTTCATTTTGCATAAATCTATTTTTCACACTTGGTTTCACACCCTTCGCACTTAACCCAATCACTCAGCTCTTCGCAATTAGCTCTTTCCTAAAATTCTCTTAGTCACAATAGTAAAAATGAATTCGAATCCAATCCTTGTATATTTTTTCAAATTTAGATGCATTTATTGCTCCTTCACCTACCAAATATACTCTCATTCATTGACCAAATTTGTTCATTCGTATGGTGGATCTTCACACCCCAGTATAACCTTCTAGCACGCCTTCCTTCCCTCTCGGTCACGAGACTTCTCTTTAGTGTATGCCCTTGCACCCGAGTACCTCATCATCTTTGTATCTTCTCCCGGTAGTTATCATGACCTCTCGCTTACCTCATGTTATATTGTCCTTTCATTCATCTCCATCCTTGGTTAATTTTGAGAAGTAATCTTCTTTTGAATTAAAGTACACCCGTAGCAGCTTATTCCTTTCACCTTTTAATTTCCACGGTCTTTTACGTAGATAACTACAACCACCCCACACTAAAGTTATGTGCAATTCTTTACGCATAAACATTCTTCACATAGTAATTAGCTTCATGCATACAAGCATGCTTATTACACAAGAACAATAACTAAATTGACAAAGCATAACAACAATGAAAGAAATACATTAAGGAAAGAAAGAATGGAAACCTAATCTAAATGGCAATACTACCTTATTAAAAACACCAAGAAGACTTATTTATAGTAGGGCTTCAGCCTACTCCCATTAAAGTAACCGGGTAGCTATGTTCCATCAAGTGATTCTAACTAGAAAGCACCTGATTCAAGTATGTAAGTGATGACATATGGCCCCAACCAATGTACTTTGAGCTTACGGATGGCGCAAGAACTTTGAGTCAAAAAGAAGTACCATTTATCCAATCTCAAACTTCTTATCCCTTATTTTTCGTCATGTCATGCTTTACGCCGGCCTTTTCCCGCTTCGATTCCATTGTGTTATGGCTCTTATGGCTCTTTGCTCATCCAGTTGAATCATCTTCTTAATACGCTCTTCTAAATCCTTCTCATCAATTAGACCTCCAGTAGCGTGTAATGCGTGAAAGAAGGTAACATAAATTCTATAGGGAGAATGGCTTCTACGCCAAATACAAACTGAAATGGTATGGATTTGTTCAATCTCTTGTAAGTTATTCTATATGCCCAAAGAACATATGACACTTTTTTATCCCAATCCTTTCTTCCAACATCACAATTTTTGTCAAAGTCCTGCTCAAAATCTTGTTGAAATCCTCAATGCTTCCATTTTCCCGAGGGTGGTAAGGTTTAGTCTTATGGTGGGTAACCATAAACTCATCTAATAGGATCCTTATGGTTTCATTTAAAAGTGTGTACCCCTATCACTTGTCAAACTTAAAGGACATCCATATCTTGTAAGAACATTCTCCCATAGAAACCTAGTTGTTGTAGTTGTTGTATAGTACTTTGTAGGTGTTGTTTTTGCCCACCGTGTGAGATAATATGGTCAAGTAATGATATAGTGTGACCTAATCCTATATGTGGCTTACGAAATAGGTCCTAAAAATTCAATTGCCCATTTCTAAAATGGTTCAAAGACTAGTAATTGGTCTCAAAGGCATTTCATCTCTTTGTCTGGTTTTCTAAGGCCGATAATGATACATGCCTTACAATATTATTTACATCTTTATACAATGTCTCCCACCATAATCTAGCAAGTAGGATCTTTTAGGAAGTCATATCACCTACATAATGGCCTCCTGTAATACCACCATGGGATTCTCCCATAATATCCTTGCGCTCAAGCTCTAATACACAATGATGTAATACTTCATCTCTACCTAACTTGTAGAGGTCACAATCGATTAACATAAACGGTGTCGTGCATATAGCAAGTTGTTTCTTTTCTAATGCCTTCATTCCTTCTGGTGCTACCCCAGGTTCGTAGAAAGACAACAATGTCTTCTAATTCTAATGGAACGCGTTATAACCTATATAACTCGTGCATCTAGCATGGTTTCTTCAATTGTCTCAGTGCTTCCTCTCTTGAGTTTATTCTAGATAAATGGTTTGATCCGAGTTACTTTTCCCGGCTTCACCAAAGCGTGAAGTCAAACTCTTGAAACAAGAGTACCCATCTACATATGTGCCCCTTAAGATGGGCTTGTTTACCAAGTACTTTAATGCCATGTGATCTTTATAAAACATAAATGGTGTTGCTAACAAGTAATGTCGAAACTTATGCAATGCATAGATCATTGACAGAGCTTCGCACTTTGTAGTTGTATAATTTTTTTCAGCAGAGTCACTTCCTACTAGCAAAACAAATTATATGGTTTGCAATACCTTCTCTGGTTGAGCTAGCATAAGCACAAATGGCCATGCTGCAGAGCATCCACATACACGTGGAATGGTTTGTCCCATGAAAGAAAACACAGGATAGGCACGGTAGTAAGTTTCTCTTTCAATGTTTCAAACGTGCATTGCGGTGGTTCTCCCCAATAAAATTTACTTTTCCCCTTCAAGAACTCTTCCAATGGTGCAACAACTTTGGCATACCCTTTGATGAATTTTCTATAATATATTTTATGACCGAAAAATCTGCGCACCTCACTTTGACTCGGTAGGCACTTCCGTGCCTAGAATGACTACAACCTTAGCCGGATCAACCAAAAACCTTCCTTGCAGATTATATGTCCTAACAATATTCCAAAAGGTGTAGCAAATATGCACTTCTTGATGTTCGGATAAATACTTAATTGTCTACACCATTCAAACATTAAGTGCAAATTGTCGCGGTGATCCTTAATAAGCCCTTATACTATCCAATCATCGAGGTAGACCTGTAAGAAGTTGTGAATAAAATCTTTGAATGCCCGAACAACTATCCGTGAGAATACAATAGGCACATTTTTCAATCCAAAGGGCATCACAAGATAGGAAAAACGCCCCATTCAATAATAAAAGTTATCTTTTCTTGATCCTCTTAAGAAATCCTAACCCGATGATACCCATAAAACCCATCTCGGGAAGGAATATATTTTACGCCCTACAATCGCTTCTAATATTTCCTCGGAAATGGTATAGGAAATGGGTCTATTACACATGCGGCATTTAGCTCCCTATAGTTCACACATATTCTAATCAGTACATCCTTTTTGATACGATCACCATTGGACTAACCCATTCGACTCATCCAAAGGTCAAATGATTCTAGACTTCAACATTTTATCAATTTCATCTTTGACTTTTTCACACAAATTGGGGTTCATTCTATAATGTCACTTTCTAACTAGGAATGAATTGTCCTTAAGCTTTATGTTCATTTCCCAAGTGATTTATGCATGCCTTTAGGTTCATGATACCCTTGAGGAAATAAGTCCTTATAATCCCTAAGTAACTCAATGATCTTTTCCACCTCCAAGTCTGACCAGTAGTCTCCAATGATGGCCTCCTTAGGCTCAGCCTCACGAACCTATATTCACCTTCTTTGTCTTCATGGGTTTGTGATAGGCACACATATCCTTTTCTACATTGTCCAAGACCTTGTGCACCCCTTGTGAATGTTCAATATCTAGGTTCTCAACTTCCTCATCATCCACAATGTAAACCATATTTCCTTTTTCTTTCTCAAGGCAAGCATGTTCAAGTAATATGGAGTCCATTTCTTCTTCCCTTTCAAAACGTGCTCCGGACTCTGTCTCACCCAATAATTTTTGAATATGCTCTTCTACCTTTGCACTATCTCCCATAGTTAAGTGCTTGACAAATTTTAATGCTTCTTCCACTGGAGGTTTAGTCGATAAGTAGTCAAAGGTCTGGAGCATTCTTGCAGTCAAATTTTTCCATTTTCCAGTCTCTCGATGTAGTTCTCGCATATACATACCAAGTGTGTGTACATCCTTATAGAGTAGAGTACAATATATGCACCCAGAGTGATGGTGGTAATGCTTCCTATCCTATTGTCTAGAGTCTCTCACACTTTGTTGAATGTGATGTTGAACGAGGTTGATCACCACGATAAGTGCATATCTATGTAGGTGCATTGTTTCTTAAAAACCTAATAGCTAAGGAAAATCCAATCTCTTCCCATTCTATAAGATTATCTTTATGGACTACCCACCAATGCGCAATGTTGTCCCACACAAGGTATACACTCAAATTTGTTAGTGCAAATCTACAGCACCCCTGGATGTTTTCTCAGATTTCTAGTTTGATAATGGGCATCTAGTGTGATTGCACAACATGGAATATTTTCCCCAAGTGTGGGACTTGCAAAAATGGGAAAAAACTCTCTAGATTAAAGGCTGGTTCCTCTACTCCTCTGATCATATGTATGCATGAAATTTGCAGAGGTTTAACTCAAAATCCTACTCTAATTCTACCAAGGAGACAAGGATAGAGAAAAAAAAAGATAAAACTAAACTGACAAGGTGATACACCAAAGGAGTGACGAACATCTATTTCTAAAAATTGACATAGATTATAAGAATGTAACACAAAACATGCACAAATTGCCAAAAATGTAATGAAGGATCATAATGAAGCAAACAAACACAAGAAAGGATTGAAAACTCATTCACAGAGCTTGCATTGTCATTTCCATTCTTTAATACGATGCATTACAATAGCAAGGAGGAAAAAACATGTTGCAGTCTTCAAAAAGGTCTAAAATTCCACAAATTCACTTGCCAAGGTGAAGGAGGGAGCCTGCAGAACATAAAAACATCCAACCCTTTACAAAAGAGCCAAATCTGGCTTTTAACAATGAAAACTTGAGTCCAGGAAGGAGAAACGTGGGAAAATTGAAATGAATGATTCAACCACCAACCAGATCCATCAAAATAGCATGGGTACCCTTAAAATTTCATTCCCCAATATTTTCGACCATGTTGGAGAAGAATGGAAGCCATACTACATTAAAAATGGTGGTTGAATGTCGGTTCTGCTCTTTTTCCCATGCCAAATGTGTTTTTCATTTTTCTCTCACTAAACTCCACCAAAAACAAAATTGAAGATTCCATCGTGCAAAGGAATTCAATAGCTTTTTGATGACACCAAAATTGAGAAAAAATGAACTTTGGTTCAAAAGATATGGCCCTCTAAAGATTTAGGGCAAAATTGGAAAAATTAGGGCAAAATGGGTTCGTGGGCCGAAATTTGAAAATTTTCCCCTTTTTTGAATTTGGGAAAATTTTCCCAAAAAGCTCTACCAGCCCGACCTCTGCTACCATGTGGCATCATCCAATATTTCCGCGGGTTCAAAGAGTCATTCTGCCCTTTTTCCTTCCTTCTTGAAAAAAATTTTCTTTGGGAAAAAATCCCCAAACACCCCCATGCCCCGCTCCACCGCTGCCACGTGTCGCTTCCTCATTAGCCGCGGGCATGCACTTCAATATTTCCCCCTTGCGCCTTTTACAAATTTTGGCAAAAAAACCAAAAACTTCCCTATCACTCGACTTTGCCTCTAACTAGACACATGTCGGCTCCTCCTTCATCCGTGGGCCCACGGGAAAAAGTTTTCCCTTTGCACCCTCCGCTAACTCCTTAGCAATTTTCTCAACTTCTCTCCGCCGCTCCAACTCCCGCTAAAAACAAGACACATGTCACTCTCCTATTGGTCTATGGGCCTTTGGGCCTCTTTTTTCCTTTTTCCCTCCACCAACCCTTTGACAAAATTTCTAACTTACCTCCACTGCCCCAACCTCCACTACCATGTGGCGCATTTCTATTGGCCACAGGCCTTCTCAGGAAAAATTTCCCCACAAACTCCATTAAGCCATAACTTGAGAAATAATTGGAGTTAGGAGGAAAATTTTACCTTTCTGGAAAGGTGAGAAAAATATCTATCTAATGAAGCCGTACCCAAAAAACTTTGAGTGCCTAAAAAGTAAAAAAATTCGACTGAGGCACAAAAGAAGGAAAGGGTGAAGGAAAGTTAGCCAAAATAAACAGGGGGCTTATTTTGGATAACAATTTTGGTGACTCAAAGGGGTCATTTTCCTGCTGGATGAAGTGACTAGTTGCCTGAAGCAATCCATTGGGAAATGGAGTCATCAACTCAACTGCTTGTTACTCTCAACTCATTAGAAAATCTCTAGAAAGAATATTGTGAGAGTAAAACATTAATTTGATCTGGAACATGGCCTCAAAATATGCATCCTTGGGACAACAAAACTCATGCCAAAGCACTTAGGGAAATGTAAAACTAAGATAATATGTACAAGGTGAGGAGTTTCTCTTCTAGGTAGCAATGCTTTAGATGGATTCCATTAACTAGAATTTGCAGTTCTTCACCATCCAAAGTCGACAATTAGAAGGCATTGTTGTTTTTACATTTTGTGACCATGTAGGGGCCACTCCATATGGCATCAAAATTTGAATGCCTTCTTGGCTTTGTTCGGTTTGCATCCTATTTCAACACTAAATCTCCAACTTGGAAGGTTCTAGCCTTATGTTTCTTATCAAATCTTCTTTTGATCAAAGCTTGGGCCTTATCCATTCATTGGGCTGCATGCTCTATGATTTCTTAGAGTTCCATTGACTCTGCATATCTAACCTCCATGGGTTCAAACTCCAACAATTCCAATTGCTTCATGAGTTCCAATGTTGACAAATCAAGTGACATAGTCAAGATTTCATCTCTCCCATAAACAAGTCTGAATGGAGAGTTACTAGTGGATCTCTTGGGAGTTATCCTATCAGCCCATAAGGCTGATTTGAGCTTAGTGTGCCAAGTATTCTGATTTTCATCAAGAGTCCTCTTGATGATCCTTAATAGATTCTTGTTGGTAGACTCAGCTTGGCCATTACCCTGAGGGTAATAATTTGATGAAGTGCTCAGATAGATCCCATTTCTAATAGCCAATTTAGTTACCTTTGATCCTATAAATGCCAATGCATTATTTGATATTATAGTGGCGGGTATACCAAATCTGGTTGTTATCCCCTCATAGAAGTCTAGAATGCTAGATTCATTTGCCTCTTTGAGTGTCACCGCCTCAGTCCATTTGGTGAAGTATTTTGTTGCTATTAGAATCCATTTGTGTCCTTGGCTTGAGTTTGGATTAATGACTCCAATGAAATCCAAACCCCATTGCATGAATGGCTGGTTTATCGAGATTGGGTGCAATGGAAGGGATGTTAATCTTTCCTTGCCTATAAATAATGCACAATTCTTACACCTCTTGATCCATGCATAACAATCACAAAACACCTTGGGCCAATAATAGCCAGCCTTCATGATCTTAAGGGCTATCACTCTTGGAGCAAAATGACCCTAGCTGATCCACCATAGAACTCTTCTAACATTTTCTTAATCTGATTTGTCTCAATGCATCTCAAGTAGCACTCTATTGATATCCATTTTGATCAAGACACCATCAAAAGTGCATATGGAATAGCTTGCAATCTAAAGTGTCTTCTCTTGGCTTTGTTCATCTCTGGAGGGAATAGGCTTGTTTTTAAGAAGTGCATTACATCTCGGGTCCAGCAAGGAGTGAGCATACCACCATTTTCTTCTTGAACATCTCCTTGTTCTTGGCTGTCTTGCAACACCAAAACAACATTCTTCTCTTTGCTTGCTTCCATTGATTGGCTCAAGGCCAGCTGCTCACACAATCCCTTACCTCGGACCAGCTTGGTGACTTTGATCTCAATGTCATACTCCATGACATGAGTAATCCACCTTGCACGTTTTTCATTTACATCTTTGTTGAGGAGGAAGTCCTTAACTCCCACATGAGAAACCAATAGTTGAACCTTGTTGTTTGAAACCAGATGCTTAAATTTTTTCAAGCTTCTAATCACTGCAAGAAAATTCTTCTCAATGAAATAATACCTCACCTCATAGTCCTCCAAGCTTTGGCTAAAGAAGGAAATTGGCTTCTCCGTCTTTTCATTGTTCTACATACTAAAATTGCAGAAATTGTATCATCACCTCCAAATGCATAAAGGATGAAATATTTAGAGAAATTTGGGTTAATGAGAGTTGGAGCTTGTGAGATAGCCTCTTTGATTGCCTCAAAATTTCCTTACCTTCAAGTGTCCATTTGAAAGCCATACTTTTCTTTAACATCATGGTTATTGGTTTGAAAAGGGTTGCAAAGTCCGGAACAAACCTTCAAACAAAATTGATTCTTCCCAAGAAACTTTGAAGGGCCTTCTTATGAATTGGTAATGGCGTGCTTTTATTGCTTCAACTCTTTCGGATCAATTGCTAATCCTTCTTTAGACACAATGTGGCCTAGGAGCTTTCCTTCATGAGCTAGAAAATACATTTCTTGGGATTCAAGGATACCTTAAATATTCTACATCTCTTGGAACACTTGTCTCAAATGAAAGAGATGATCTACCGCACTTTTAGAAACTACGGTAATATCATTTAGTTATATCAGCACTATTTTATTGATCAATTCCTTGAATGCCATGTCCATTTCCCTTTGGAAAGTAGCTCCGGCATTAAACAACCCAAATGACATTTTTCTATATGCATAGGTTCCCCATTTGGTGGTGAAGGTTGTTTTGAACTGATCATCTTCCTTTACCATGATCTGATTATACCCTGAATAACCATCTAGCAATGAAAACCTCTCAGAGCCAGCAACAACTTGCAAAATCTGCTCCATAAAAGGAAGTGGGTAGTGAACCTTGAGGGATGCTCTATTCAAATCTCTAAAGTCCACACACAACCTGATTTCTCCACTCTTCTTTCTAATTGGAACCAAGTTTGCAACCCAGCTTGAATGCTTGATGGGGAATATAATACTTACTTCTATTAACTTATTCAATTCCTTCTTCATGAGAGGCTCCATATGTGGATTGACTAGTCTTTGTTTTTTCCTAATGGGTTTAGCACTTGGATCTAACTCAATTGTGTGTTAAGCTAGCTTGGGATTGAATCCTCTCAAGTCTTCATAGCTCTAAGAAAATACATCTCGGGAACTCTTGGCAAAGTTGCATGAACTCATCTTATTATCCAAAATGTGCCCCTGCTCATTTTTGTGGCTAACTCCTCTCATTTTTTCCTCTCTTGTTCCTCGGTCATAATATTTTACTTTTCAGACTCAAAACCTTCTAGAAATGACACCATTGGATAGAGCTCTTTCTCACTTTCCAAAAGGTAAATTTTTCCTCCTAACTCCATGTATTTTTGAAGTTATGGCTCGGCGGAGTTTTTTTGGAAAAATTTTCCTCTCTGAAGGCTGCGCGATCCAATGAGATGCCGCCACGTGGCACCTAGAGTGGCAGAGTGCGGGAAATTTTGGAAATTTTCCAAATGACCAAAAAGGTGCAAAATTCAAATTTTTGCCCGCCAACCCGATTTGGCCCGTTTTGCCCTAAAACTTCAAATCGCCATATCTTTCGATCCAGAGCTTGATTTTTGCATTCTTTATATCAATGGAAAGATGGTAAAATTATCTACAAGATTCTAGGGTCATTTTTGTATTTTTGTAGAGTTTGGAGAGATAAAATCAAGAAACGCCTCTCCACGTGGTCATGGATGATTTAAATGACATTTCAACCACCGTTTTTAATGAAGAATGGCTCGCATTCTCTCCCAACATGGTTAAAAATGTCAGGGAATGGGTCTGTCAGGGTGCCCATGCTATTTTGATGGCATTTTGGTCAATGGTTGAACCCCTTGCATGTTTTCCCACATTTCTCTCTCCTAGGGTCGTGGTTTGCACTGTAAAATCCAAAATGAGTTCATTTTGCAAAGGGGAGACACTTTTTCATCTCTGTAACTTCCTTTTTCTTCCTCCTTGGCAGAATTTGTGAAGAAATTTTACCTTTCCATGTAATGCAGCACCTTTTCTTGCCTCTGGATCACTGTAATGTACTGTATTGGATCTGAGATGTTGATATATGTTCTATGATTAAAATCCCTCAATCCTTTCATATATCTATCATTGCTTTCATGATATTTCATTACATTTTGAGCATTTGTGCATGTTTTGTCTTTGTGTTTCCTTGTGGATTATGTATTTCATGCAAAGCATCAGTGTCTACAACTCCTTTGGTGCATCACTTATTAACATTAGTTCTTTCTTTTTGCATTCTCTATCTCTGTCGTCTCTTGGAATTTATAGTAGATTTAGGAGTTTAAACCTCTGCGATTGTGTAAGTGAAATAACTGATCGGGAGTTGAGGAACCAACCTCTAACTGGAGATTCCTCTTCCATTTTGCAAGTCCCACACTTGGGAAGAGGATTCAATGTTGTGAAATCACACTTTGGATGCATAGGGTGATCAAACTAGAAATCGATCAACATCCAGGGGTCTCTTGCTAATTTGCAACAACACATACCTTTCTTTCTTGGTTGCCACTTTACTAATTTGAAGTGATTTTCCTTCTCCAACCGAGATGGGTACTTAATCCTCTCCCTTGACTTGGATGTTTGATTTCTCTTTCCTAAATTGATCATTAGGATTAAAGATAGACTCCAAAGTGACAAGTCCTTTTAGCGGTTTGTTGGTTCTCAACTATACCACTTGATCACCATACTTGTTGTTCTAACTTTTCATGAATTTTGGCTAAGAGATCAGCTTCTTCTTACAAGAAATTGATGATTTGTTGATCACTCTCAAAACTTTTCAACTTACATTATTGTCTAGCACTGATGGCCTCACAATCACATGAATTTTTGGATAAATTGTATCTTTTTGATACTCTCCACAACATCAAAAGTTGCTACAACTCTGTTGCAAAGCCTATCAACAGCTTGGTTTTCTTTCCTAGGGATGGAGTTGATGCCAAAGCCCTCAAAATCCTCAATGAGGTCCCACACTCTATTCTTATAACTCTTGAGTAGATCATTCTTGGAAGCATGTTGTCCTCTAACTTGATTAACAATCAGCTCAATATCATCAAATACTTGTAAGTTCTTGATGCCTCTTTTCCTTGACCAATGCAACCCATGTATTAAGGCTTCATATTCAACAATGTTGTTAGAACATGCAAACTCAAATATAAATGTTGAATAATACATAATGCCTTGAGGTGAAACAAGCATAGCTCCCCCTCCTACACCTTGTATACTTCTTGATCCATCAAAGAACAGATCCCATACCTCATTGTCATCTTTATGGTCTAGCTTGGTGATGCTTAGGAATGGGCCGATTCTCTTCATGCATATAATAGACTCCTAGTTCAGATTCTTCTATTTCCTTGTAGGGATCAAAAGCATGTATATTTCTTTCCCATTCATCAAGAGTCAAATCTAGGATGCTTCCAACTTTGGTATCAGTTTCATGTGTGTTTGGATAGTCCTCTTGATCAAATGCTGAATAGTTGGCATTGATTGGGCTTGGAGTATGAGGCTCAATGTGGAAGTTTGCAATAGGTTCGACCTAATTGTAGCCTTGGCTCCATATCTTGTTCTAAACAACATGTGTGACCAATCAACGAGATAAGTAGCATCCAATTTTAGTTATGAAATCCCTTGACAAACATATTGCAAAGAGTGGTGGTAAATCTATCACTAACACATCTTGAAAAATAGTAACATTGGGGCATGTATGTAAGGTGAGGCTCAAATATTTAATCACCCCAATCAAGTTTTTTAATGTTGTCCCATCTAGTTACACCACCCCCTTGGAGATGACTTCATATTGAAGGCCTAGATGATCAATTATTTGCTTGGGAATCACATAACTACTTGCCCCAGAATCAATCATACAATTATGTACTAGTTTATCCCTAATGATCAATGAAACATAGAATGGAGGGGGCTTCAAAATTTTACCTTGCTGTCCTCCATGATTCCCCTCAGCCGAGTAGAATTTTTGAGTACCTTCTTTTGCATATGAGTTTGCTGATTCGAGGTTGACCAATTCTTCATGGCAGCTTGTAGTAGATCCCTTTGGCCTGGGATGGATAGTGAATCCCACATAGATATGTTCACATTTGTCTTCTTCATTTGTTCACCGATGTTAAATGGGGATGAAACATATCTTTGCTGCACCTTAGTCTCTGCACATTCTTTTCTTGTACGTGGGCTGCAACAACCAAAGGCATTTGAGCTGTTCTAGAAGGTGGCTTGGGTTGTCCTTGCACATTTGGAACTGCATTTTTTTACCAATACCTTGTGGAGTGATGGAAGGTTGTGTATCACTGGAGCTGGTGACTGCCCTTCACCAATATTCCTCTTCTTTGACCATGTGTTAGCTTGCTACACTCTAAGAATTTGTTTGATTCATACCACAAAATCTTGACCTTTTCAATTCACAAGTGTAGTCTCATTTGGAGTTGTATTTTGTTGAGATGTTCCTTGTTGTTGGTTTATTTCTTGATTCACCTCACTCTCTATGCTAGTTTCTATCACCATCAAAGCTTTTTTCAAAGAACCATTGAAGCACATAGATTGGTTATGAGGTTCATTACATGGGAAACACTAGTTATATTCTTGAGCTACATTATTTTGAACGGCACTAAGGCATTAGAGGTGGATGCAACATTGGGGTTATAGGGCTGAAATGGTCTATTGGCGGGAGGCCTTACTTGATTTTGATTTTTAGCTAGATTGGGTGGCATGTTAGGCTGATATGGTTTCCTATTAGGATGAGTTTGAGACTGATAAGAAGACCTAAAACTTTGGGTTTGCTACCTCTTGAGTGTAACCATCTCATTGCCTAAACTTTGTAATTGTTTCATAACTTCTTAAAGCTCATTTGAGGCACTAGAGGATGAAGTAGAAGATTCATTTGAACTCTAATTTTTAGGAGTGGGAATAGGAGCTAAAGTGGGTGCTTGAATAATGGTTGGGATTTCCAAGTCCGGGCATAAGGGCATAGGAGGCCTAGGTGTAAATTTACCCACTTGGATCAAACAATTCTCAGCCCTAATGGCGATGCTATAAGTTGCGGTATATTTGCACATCCCATGGATTGGATTAACATAGAAATGTCAAAATTTAAAGCTTTGAGATAGTATAAGAAAGCACCTTAAGCTATTGGCCTTATTTTCACTAGTATTCTATCCCACGTCCTTTGAAATCTGAAATTGAAGTCTGTTAGCTGCTCATTGGGAGCTCTCTTGATAGTTGTCAGTTGTTCCAATAGAGACAAGTTGTCCCCTTTTTCTCCAAACTGGTCATGGAGAGCTATGCACAATTGGTTCCAATTTTGGATAGAGCCTACCCCAAGGCTCTGAAACATTACAAGGCTTTCCTTTGAATGAATATGTTAGTAATTTGACAAAGCAATTTACATCTCAACAATCTCATGGATTGCACAAACATTAGCAATGTCTTTGACATGATCACCAGGAGTGGTCTGATTTTCCCTAGTAAAATATGGGATATTATTCAATGCTGTAATTGGAACTAAGTTTTATGCATTGAGAGCAAGTGGGCTACTACCAGTGAAGTTGACATAAGGATTGGGCTATGCCATTCGATTGGCCTAAGAACCCTTGTTGATTGGGTGAAAGGTCTACCAGGTGGAGGAGTTGATAGAGTTTTGGTTGGTGGAGATGGAGGCATTTGAATCCTTCTACCCCTCTCTCTTCTTCTTCCGGGATAATTATAGATACTCGATAATCCCTCTTCTCTAGCCCTTGACCTTGTTTGGATTATTTTCATGAATCTTTAGACACAGACTGCTGAAACCAGTTGATTCTATCCTTTTCGAGTCACCAATGATGTGCAAATCAAGGCTCTTTTTAAGCAAGAAACTTACAAAAATGCACATCAAATTGTTGTAATGAAGATGAATACCTCTAAGGTCCCACTAGGCATGCCAAAATGCAAGCTGTTAGTACAAATCTACAACACCCCTAGATGTTTTATAATGGGCATCCAAAATTGGTGTGATTTCACAACATGAAATATTTTCCCCAAGTGTGGGACTTGCAAAAATGGGAAAAAAACTCTCCGAGTTAAAGGCTAGTTCCTCTACTCCTCTCATCGATGTATGCATGAAATTTGCAAAGGTTTAACTCAAAATCCTACTCTAATTCTGCCAAGGAGACAAGGATAGAGAAAAAAAAAGATAAAACTAAAGTAACAAGGTGATACAACAAAGGAGTGATGAACATCTATTTCTGTAAATCAACACAGATTATAAGGACACGACACAACATGCACAAATTGCTAAAAATGTAATGAAGGATCAGAATGAAGCAAACAAACACAAGAAAGGATTGAAAACTCATTCACAGAGCTTGTATTGTCATTTCCATTCTTTAATACGATGCATTACAATAGCAAGGAGGCAAAAAATGTGTTGCAATCTTCAAAAAGGTTTGAAATTCCACAAATTCACTTGCCAAGGTGAAGGAGGGAGCTCTAGAACATAAAAACATCCAACCCTTTACAAAAGAGCCAAATATGGCTTTTAACAATGAAAACCCGAGTCCAGGAAGGAGAAACACAGGAAAATTGAAATGAATGATTCAACCACCAACCAGATCCATCAAAATAGCATGGTTACCCTTAAAAGTTCATTCCCCAAGATTTTTGACCATGCTGGAGAAGAATGGAAGCCATACTTGCATTAAAAATGGTGGTTGGATGTCGGTTCTACTCTTTTCCCATGCCAAAGGTGTTTTTCATTTTTCTCTCACCAAACTCCACCAAAAACAAAATTTAAGATTCCATCATGTAGAGAACTTCAATAGATTTCCAATGACACCAAAATTGAGAAAAACTAAGCTCTAGTTCAAAAGATATGGCCCTCTGAAGATTTAGGGAAAAATGGGTTTGCGGGCCGAAATTTGAAAATTTTCCCCCTTTTTTGAATTTGGGAAAATTTTCCCAAAAATCTCTACCAGCCCGACCTCCACTGCCATGTGGCATCATCCCATTTCTATATGGGTTCAAACAATCATTCTTCCCTTTTTCCTTCTTGAAAAAATTTTTCTTTGGGAAAAATCCCCAACACCCCCACACTCTCGCTCCGCCACCGCCACATGTCACTTCCTCATTAGCCGCGGCATGCACTTCAATATTTCCCCCTTATGCCTTTTACAAATTTTGGTGAAAAAACCAAAAACTACCCCACCGCTCCAACTTCCACCTCCGACTAGACATGTGTTGGCTCCTCCTTCATCGGCAGGCCCGCAGACAAAAGTTTGCCCTTTGCACCCTCCGCTAACTCCTAGGCAATTTTCTCAACTTCACTCCGCCGCTCCAACTCCCACCAAAAGTAAGACATGTGTCACTCTCCTATTGGTCTACGAGCCTTCGAGCCTCTTTTTTAACCTTTCATCCTCCACCAACACTCGGCAAAATTTCTAACTTGCCTTGCTACCACGTGGCGCATTTCTATTGGCCGCGGGCCTTCTTAGGAAAAATTTCCCCCAAACTCCGTCGAGCCATAACTTGAGAAATACTTGGAGTTAGGAGGAAAATTTTACCTTTCTAGAAAGGTGAGAAAATTATCTATCTGATGAAGTCATACCTAAAAAAATTTGAGTGCCTAAAAAGTAAAAAAATTGACTGAGGCACAAAAGAAGGAAAGGGTGAAGGAAAGTTAGCCAAAATGAGCAGGGGGCTTATTTTGGATAACACATATCTATTATCTTAATTTGATTTTTCCAATGTGTTTTCATGGTTTTCAAAAATAGATGAAGATCTTCTACCCTTGTATACCAAGGTATCTGCTACATATCCATCAAATAGAATGAAGTCCATTCTTGTGCACAACCCCACTTTTTACCTCGCGCCTCTACTAGTTCATACGTACCACGAGCCCAATTATCACAAGAAATACTCATAGTATCACTAATAGAATGAGAATCCTCTCACGGTAGGATGCCTTCCTTTAATGGCTCATTGACCTAAGGGTCTGAATAACACGTACATAAATTATGTTTAAGTCCTCCTCACTTAGAGGCTAAACATATGGTGTAGACTTTCCATCTATCAAAGGTGTCACAACCCTTTCCTCTTTGTTCTCAAAGCTGATATACCCCTTATTGAATATCAAATCGGCATTATTTTTATAACACCAAGGCGTCAAAGAAAGGTTGGAAAATTATCTCTTTTGCAATTGTTAATACCTCAAAATCCCGTGAACTTGGCCCTTGTATTTATAGATGCATCCTTTAAAACTCCTATGGGAGTGGCCTTATTTCTATTTTCCATAAACAACACATTAGATGATGGTTGCAATAAAGGCCTCCCCATTTTTACCCATGCATCTAATGAAAGCACATTTACTTCCACACTGTATCAACCAAAATATTTCTCAATGAACCTAATCATCTACAACAACATTCGAGTAATTTCTTCGTCATAGTCAATGCTATAAGGGGGAATATTTGCATACACAATCTACCATCTCTGGTCTCAATACTTATGCACGAGTGCTCCCTTTTAACCAAATTCCTAATATTAGAATGATGTTCTCCTGCGTAACATTTTGTACACTTCTCTCGATCATCGATATCGGTTTGGATTGTCTCGATGCTTTCTTTTGCTATTTTAAGTATTTTATCTCACCCTAAAGATTCCTTAGCACTTCCATGGTATCTAGTAAACTTCCTTCCGATGAGCAGGATCTGGGTACCTTGCATGCAAAACCTCCTCCTTGGTGATCGTAGGCTTCACGGTGTAATGTCTCTCTTGCGTGCGTCACTTCATCTCGTGTAGTAATCTTTACCGTTGATGCCTCGGGTCCTTCTACTATATTGGGCATCCACCGATCTTCCACCACACGCTGAATTTTAACCATCCCGACACCTTTGTTTTCTTGCTTATGTTGCTTACTCAAATGCTCATATAAGTCTAGGCACTCTTCATAGCTATGGTTCTTTCCACAGAAAGAACATGCAATATTATGAGGACATTCGTGCCTCTTGTGGTCAGGAGATCTGCACGTATAACATGTTCCACAAGGGAATTCAACTCTTCCTCCACCACGGCCTTATCCTCCATATCCACCACAATATCCACATCCCCTTCCACGACCTCCTTCAAAACACCCCTCATTCCTGTCATAGCGTGTTTGATTATGATCCCAATCTTGGTGCTCATTCTTACCCTTAGAATTATCTATTACACTTGTCTGTCATACCCCAATGTCTATAACATCATGGATCTAACCAATCAATCGAAAATCCTTAGTATTATGGGTTGTGGACCTATAAATTTTGCAAAAGCAAGATACATTCTTCCTTATCATGCGTTGTAACAAAGGACAATGACTAACATCATGATTCAAATGAAAGATTTCACAATCCAATAGTAATGAGTGTATAGATCTGTGAGGGAAACTATCCTTGGTGTGACCTTCCACTTCATAATTTGTACACCAAATTCCTGAGCGCGTTTCATGGGCTGAATTTGGCTAGCTTCTCTATATAGAACTCTAGTATCAATGAACTACCTCGGTATGGAAATCTACTTCCGGTTGCTTATTATCGGTTTATGTCTTATGTGACATTGAGCTCCTCCAACAAACCATTGTGCAAGTTATGTCCCTAAACTCAAAGTTTTCAAAAATGGAAACTCGGAGCTCAAAAGTTCAACACCAATGGCAAGGTGACACGTGGCAATTGGCGACAAGGAAAAATTGATGGTCTTGTAATTTTTTAAAAATCAGTTCCATGGTATAGAGCTCGTCACAAGCTTTTTGATGCATTTTGAATGGACCAAATCTGAGTTCGTATGCGAAAGATATGCATAGTCAAAGTTGTGGTCAAATGATGACGTGGCACACTCTAACGTGGACAAATGGCATATTATGGGCATGACACTTGGCAGGTTTTTAGTGGATTTGGATTTAAAATAATAATAATAATATTTTATTTAATCCATTCCACGGGAATAAGCCTAATCCCATGGGATAAGGAGGATTTTGTGGACAAAAAGCTATTTAAAGGCTTATCCTATCCCTTTCCCACCAAATGTGGGGTCAATGGCTAAATTGGGTGCCTAAACCTATGGAAGGGGGATTTGAACCCAACACCTCATCTAAAAATATAAGTGCCTTACCAACCCGCCACCCTCTTGTAAGTGGTATAAATAAAGCTCACTTGTATTTGTAATAAACAAGTGCTAGTCTGTGTCAAGGAATAAGGAGGTAGTTTTGGAAAAGTGTAATTTTGGGGCACTTCTGCTCACTTCCAGATCTCGAGTTATATATGAAAGTTTCTCAAATTTTGAGACAATCATGATGGTGTGATCATTTATCCAATTTGGAGCTTTTGTGATAGAGTTATTTTCTGTTAAAGTCACACAAAGGCGTAGAACCAAAGGGAGACACTCACTGCAAGTGGATCAGAAGGTGAAGGACATAGGCTGAGCTCCATTAACATCCTTCAAAGGTCTGAAACATAGTTTTTAGGTTTTTGATTCATTATTGGTTAATGTAAAGGTTATTGTATTTACATTTTTTAACATTATTAATGGATCGGTTCACCACGAACCCGAGGACGTAGGAATTCCGAACCCCGTAAACAATCTGGTGTTGTGTTCTATTTTTTTTTTTTCAGTTTCTGATATTTGCAAGTAATTTAAATTCCAAAATGAATATGGATGCAACTATAATCAGAATTGATAAAATTGGAAAAATCAATTAAATCTGAAACAATGATTTTTGGGGCTTTGATCAAACAATGAAATTTTGAGTAAATTACAAACTTAATTTCAGTTTGAATTCAGTCCTAAATCATTTTAATCAATTTTTGTATTAAAAATCCTTTAAGTTGATTAAAATTGAAGATCCTTTGAAATGATTAAAAGTGTTAGATTCAAACACCCATTTTCGGATCAAGTTTGGTATCAGAGCAGTTAGATTGCCGATTAGCTTCTAATTGTTTGAAAAAATTTGATTTCTTCGTAGATTTTTGATTTTAGTTTTTTCAGTTTTCATTTTTAGTGTGCAATATTTTGGGGCTTGTTAATCTTCTTTTTTGCAAGTGTGTAGTTTTGGAAGTACAAGTTGTGTTTGCAGGAACAGGAATCATGGGCAAGTCATCCAAACAGAGAGCAACTAGATGAGCTTGAAGCCATAAACCACCAACTCTAGGAAGAAAACTCTTTCCTAGAGCTAATTTTTATTCCTTGAAGAGGAAATAGTGTGGTTAAAATCTGAGCCACAATCCTCTATAACCAAGAAAGAGGAGTATGTCAATGAGATGCTTGCACAGAGAAAGAAGTTGATGGGCTTTGTTAAAGAGTTGCAGAAGAAATACGGACCAAGGATGCCCTCTTGGAAAAGCTGCAACAAGGTGAACACAAGAAGGAAATGCCTTCCAAATCGATGTAGGTACTATGATAAAAAAATGCATTGTAAGTTGTTCACATTTTAATTCTTCCTCTCATTTAGTTTCAGATATTCCTTTGGGTCAGTTTGAAAAACACACTAAGGGAATTGGGTCTAAACTAATGGTTAAGATGGGATATAATGGAAAAGGCCTTGGTAAAAATGGACAAGGTGATGCTAACCCAATACAGGTAGAGGATCAACCTCGGTTTGTAGGTTTGGGTTATTCTAGTGGGAAAATGGAAATTGGAGAAAGTTCCAAAGTAGCTGAAGGAAGACAAGCTTCCAACAACCAAGGATCTACACCTCTAGAATTACAGGATTCCACCATCAAGAGGAACAATGAAAGGTGTAAGAAAGCAGGTAAACGAGGTAATGAAATTCCACCTCCTCCCACTTACACTAAAAATAACACTAAGGGGAAATTAAATCCTAAGACTTCTAAAACACTCTTTCAGTTTGAACAATATAGCTTTGGTAGACAAAAGTATGGTTTTCCTTGCACATTTTGTGAAGGTACTAATCATTCTGCAACATATTGTTGGAAGAGGAAAAATATGATAAAGAAGTTAATGCCTTTTGTGAATGATAAGGTAGGTGCTAAAGACCAATCTCACTCTAGTAAGGTGAGAAATGGCAAAAAGGTTACCTCTCCTAAACAGAGGAATCATTTTCCTAGATAGAGTTCAAGGAATGGAAAAATGGGTAAGACTCCTAAAAATAAGGAAGTTAAATTTTGTTCCCATTGTAAAAGGAATGGTCATGATGTTAAGATGTGTTGGTATGTTCCTTCAATGCAACATTGGAAAGTTGTTAAAAAGGAAAATAATGTCAAACCAAAATTTGTTGATCTAACTCATGTAAATGCTCATTCTAGTACTGGGGAAGTAAAACCACCTAAACGGAGAAATCCAAGTAATTGGATGGGTAAAACATTCCTCAACTTTATGTTTGCATTGCACAAGAATCGGTGATAGTATGCAAACATTTTCAAAGCTATATTTTAGGGATTTTGATCCTATGTTTATATTCAGCTTTGAAATAATTTGGAAGTAGCCATAAAGAAGATTTGAGTGATAGGTTCATCATACTCATATTCATCTTCTCACATTTTGGTTAGTTATTCCATTTCTAAAACAATAGTATGCATGGATATGGGCATCATCAGAATGTCTATTTTGAAACTTGTAGTTTTATAGTGTTGTCATTTGTGCAAATATTATGGATGCTTATAAGACCCATTCGGGCACCTGTTTGATATTGTAATAAATAGACAAACTTGTTGTATCCACATGTGTTATTTGCACTAATTTATAAGACCCTTATTTTGGGAAAATTTGATTTTTGTAACTATCAGATGTGGTTGCAATTAGGGTGTAAATTTATTACACTAACAAACTAGTTTGCAAAGGTACTAGGTGATCATTTTGTAGATTATGGCAGTTCACCAATTTGGGTAAGCATACAATTTATAATCTATCCCTTTACAGTTCAGTGTATGGATAGAATATTTGCATATTCACGTTGATTCATATTTTGACTATAGCCATTTTGGGCGTTGATGGTTTAATTATTCTAGATAGTGAATATTTGCAGTTGTAATCAACATAATCACAAAGTGTCAGTTGAACACTAGCTTCCATTATAGATGGGTGTTATTATCTGACTTATTATTTGTGATGGCGATACAATGTTTTTGGGAAGATTCACGTGGATTCAATTGTTGACTATAGCTATTTTTGGGTGTTGATAGTCTATTTTATTCTGATAGTGAATACTTGCAATTGTTACAGTTTCAGATGGACAGTGGGCACTAGCCTAATTGTGGGCAGTTTAGATGTCTGGTATATTGATCTATGTGTTATGAAATTGTAATTTAAGTAATCAGCCATATCACAAAGTGACAGTTGAACACTAGCTTTCCATAATAGAATGGGTGTTATTATCTGGTCAATTATTTGTGATGGCATTACAGTGGGGTATGACAGTTCACAGTTGTGTGCAGAGTTGACAGGGTTATAGCGTTTTAGTTGAACACTAGCTTAATTGGGTGTTATTATCTGATCGGTTATGTAATTAGCTAATCAACTATTTGCATTTTATTAACCTATAATGTTATTTTGGGTTCTTGTATGTGTTTTTGCAATGCAGGAAGAGATAACATGTTTTGTGGGTTGATAAACAACTTTTTGTGGACAAAAATCCTTCTCAATAGGGAGGAGTGATCAGGGGATATTTTTTAGTGTCAAAAGTTCCCTAAACTTCCCTAGACCATTCCATTGTAGTAGATCCTTCAGAGATCTTTCCATGACTATAAGAACGTGAAAAATGGACACTCTGAGCTCAAGTTATGTCCGGTCAAAGTTTAGTCAACATGGAAGTCAACTTTGGTCAACATGTCAACAAGTGGACCAATGACAAGGTGACACGTGGCAATTGGCGACAAGGAAAAATTGATGGTCTTGTAATTTTTAAAAATTAGTTCCATGGTATAGAGCTCATCACAATATTTCTGACGCATTTTGAATGGACCAAATCTGAGTTCGTATGCGAAAGATATGCATAGTCAAAGTTGTGGTCAAATGATGACGTGACACACTCTGACGTGGACAAATGACATATTATGGGCATGACACTTGGTAGGTTTTTAGTGGATTTGGATTTAAAATAATAATAATAATATTTTATTTAATCCATTCCACGGGAATAAGCCTAATCCCATGGGATAAGGAGGATTTTGTGGACAAAAAGCTATTTAAAGGCTTATCCTATCCCTTTCCCACCAAATGTGGGGTCAATGGCTAAATTGGGTGCCTAAACCTATGGAAGGGGGATTTGAACCCAACACCTCATCTAAAAATATAAGTGGCCTTACCAACCCACCACCCTCTTGTAAGTGGTATAAATAAAGCTCACTTGTATTTGTAATGGAAAGTGTCAAGTCTCCGTGTGTCAAGGAATAAGGAGGCAGTTTTGGAAAAGTGCAATTTTGGGGCACTTCTACTCACTTCCAGATCTCAAGTTATATATGAAAGTTTCTCAAAATTTTGAGATGATCATGATGGTGTGATCATTTATCCATTTGGAGCTTTTTGTGATAGAGTTATTTTCTGTTAAAGTCACACAAAGGTGTAGAACCAAAGGGAGACACTGCTGCAAGTGGATCAGGAAGGTGAAGGACATAGGCTGAGCTCCATTAACATCCTTCAAAGGTCTAAAACATAGTTTTTTAGGTTTTTTATTCATTATTGGTTAATGTAAAGGTTATTGTATTTACATTTTTAACATTATTAATGGATCGGTTCACCACGAACCCGGGGACGTAGGAATTCCGAACCCCGTAAACAATCTAGTGTTGTGTTCTAATTTTTATTTTTAGTTTCTATTTTTGCAAGTAATTTAAATTCAAAATATGAATATGGATGCAACTATAATCATAATTGATAAAATTGGAAAAATCAATTAAATCTGAAACAATGATTTTTTGGGCTTTGATCAAACAATGAAATTTTGAGTAAAATTGCAAACTTAATTTCAGTTTGAATTCAAATTTCCATAAATCAGATTTTTAGAAGAGACATCTCTATATATATATTATGTTCTTGCTCGTGGACCTTGACCACTTGATCCGAACCTCATGTGTTTCCTCTGCCTCCGTAAACCACCGGATCCACTAGAACTAGAACCACCCGTACCTCCTAATCCTCCACCTGTAGATGGAATAGGACCTGTAGATGTACTCCCCTATGCTATGACGGTAGTAATATACTAAACCCCTATAGTCTCGAGGTAGTTCCACTTCCATAGGTGAATCCAACATTATACACGCTCACGTTTTATGTAGGTGATGCACCTAAAATGTTCCTCCAAATAACATTAAAGTCATTTGTCTTGCCATTGATGTACTTGCTCCTTGACTTACTCCTTCTCTCCTACTTCCCAAGTTAGCTTGCTGCTTACTTTTCATACTAGATACTGGAAAACCAAGCGTAAGGGCTGGGTCACTAGGTGGATTAAGATGCGCACCCATGGCCCAGTAGTCTTTTCTGGAATGGTTCTATGTGAAGCCAAGGGGGATCTCTCGCATGCTTTCCAAGATGGGGAGTTTCTAAATCTTTGGATCTATGTCTTCTACATGAGCTTCATATCCTTCATGAGCCATCTCTCTCCTCAACACCATACTTTTTTTTTAATGGTACGCTACTTCTCTATCTCCTCTCACATGCCTCATTATACTTAAGCCGCATTTCCTCTCTCTGCTTTCTTCTACTAAGTCTTCTATCTTTCACCAAACATGTTCCTACCCTCGCACGAGGTGAGGTTTATTTAGCCATCGGTTTACTCTCCAGTTCAAACTTACCATCAAGATCTTGATTGCCATTGGAATACGTCGAAATTGCATATTCCAAAATATAACTATTTAGAACACCATGAAACCACGTATCCACAAAGGTGGGTCCGATCATATCAACATCGTAAAGTGCCTAAATTCTTCCCGTGTCCAAACAAGTGCATGATACCTCTAATTCTACTTAGATGCATAATTAATCAGCCACTCATATAATTCTACTGGAAATATGGTGAAAAATCTCTCATATAAGCTCATTATACTGATTTCATTCTACCCAATCAACGTGCATTAAACTTAGATCCAATGCTTTGAACCATCATGCATATTCTTCCTCCAAATCTTATATCCACTCCTCAATACTTGCTAGAGTTAACCAAGACATCTTCATCGTGAACCATCCTAAAAACAATCGAAAAGAGGTCTTGCAACGAAACCAATGATGCAGCCTAGAATTTACCAGATAACACCCTAGATGCGTTGGTGCATCACTCGGCCTAGACCGAGTGCTCCTTTGAAGTGTGCAAAGGTACTAGGTACCTCTTTAGGGTTGTTGTAGAAGGATGTTAGCATGATGAAGGAAGAATCATATAGATCCATAACTAATCCATCATTCTACAATGCATGTCATATTCAGATTTATGAAAGAACAATCTTAAACAATAATCATGATCAATCAAGAACATGCACTACTCAACTACACACAGGAATGACACTTAGTTTTGGCCAATATCTTCCATCTATTAATAAACACAAAATCTCCTTACGAAGTAATGGCAATCTATACCAATGCTGCGCATGGATATGATAGAATAATCTAATCATATGCACATATCTCTATACCTCCATACATCCATCTCTCCACCACACTCTACTATTATGTGATTCACATCATATATATAGGGTGGGGACTTGCCTTTCACCACTTATCTATTCCAGAAATAGGTTGCATGCTATTAATAGTCATTTATAGGCATAGCCACACATGCAACCGTGTTATCTATACACCTCTTATAGTTAACTAGAGTGACAATCCTATTCTTAGCTCGTCTCCATGCAAAATGCTTCGATCTGATCCTCTAAAGATAGAAAATGCATGGCATGCATGTCTCTGCATCGTTGGTGTGTTCCACATGCCATCTTCTAAAAATAGGTCTTCATGCTCAAAATTGGATAAGTCTTGAATGTTAAACTTTCCCTCCATGCGTGGTTCTTGTCCCTCCGTGCCCTTAAACTCCGGCTTGTTTCTCCATGCAGAGACTTCTTGTGTGAGTTCTATCAATTTTTCTTTGCTCAACAGGTTGGTCAATTGACCAATGTTGGTTGTCATGTAAACCAGACAAGTTGTAAAACATGCTATTTGTGAAGCAATTAAGCTCCAAAATCTCAATAATTCCAATTGTGGAAGTACAAAAATTAGATCATATGGTTTACTTGGTTCTTCGTCATCCTTGGGGTTGTATCCTCCTTGTGGAGTGCGTGTTTCACTAAATTAAGGGTTCATGATCCTTGTAAGATTGGTGCTCTGCTAAAGTAGGGGTTGGTTCTCCTTGTGAAGTTGGTGCTTCACTAAATTTCTTTGCATTATGTAATATAAATAGAGTTTCAAAGGTGGGTTTTATTCCCCATTAGGGTTTCCTACTATTATCTTGTGCCTATGTGTTCTCTCTCATGTGTTATGGTTATTTGAATGTATTTTGAACACCTAATATGCTCTCTCATTGAATGTATGTGAATGAATGGAGTTTAATGAGTGATGTAATTAATGATAAATGAAGTAAGGAATTTTATACTTGATTCACCCCCACTCTTAGTCCATTTTACTTCCAATAATTGGTATTAGAGTGGGTCCTTGAGAAGCAAGTTTAAGAACTTGAAGGAGATCCTCTTGGAACAAAAACACGGTTAAGTCTTAGATATTGAGCTTGCATTAAAAGAATGAAGTATGAGGTTCTTGAGTCGGTGGTTCATAGCTTGCAAGATGAGTTTAAGTGCATGGAAATAGAGCATGGTCAAGCCATAAAGGGTTTGGAATCTCAATGGGATATTTTATCTAAAGCCCTAAAATTCAAAGAAGAAACTTGTTGTAGGTATGAAGAAAAATTGAAATCCCTAGAATCTGATTTGTAAAGTGCATCTAGTAGATTAAGGATGTATGAGAAGTTAGAAAAGAGTACTGAAGTGTAGACACCTAAATTCAATATTTATACCCTTGTCTACCAAAGCATGTGCTTATTTCACCTTGGTCTTTACCCAAGCCTTCTTAATTTAATTTTTCCCCTTTTATTTAATTTAAAATTCCCATCACCTTTAATAGAGCATGGTCAAGCCATAAAGGGTTTGGAATCTCAAGGGGATATTTTATCTAAGGCCCTAAAATTCAAAGAAGAAACTTGTTGTAGGTATGAAGAAAAATTGAAATCCCTAGAATCTGATTTGTAAAGTGCATCTAGTAGATTAAGGATGTATGAGAAGTTAGAAAAGAGTACTCAAGTGTAGACACCTAAATTCGATATTTATACCCTTGTCTACCAAGTGTGTGCATATTTCACCTTGGTCTTTACCCAAGCCTTCTTAATTTAATTTTTCCCCCTTTTATTTAATTTAAAATTCCCATCACCTTTAATTCCTATTAATTAATTAATTAATCAATTAATATCTCATATGCCCTAACAAACCTTCTATTTTGGATGTTTTATCCTAACCTACATCCCCTTGTTTTTAAGCTTTTGTCCTGCCTATTTTTATCCCCTAACTACCCATGACACATCCTCTTCCCACCTACATGCTTTAAAGCACCCTTCCAACTCTTAAATGCCCAAAATCTCAACCAAAATCACAAAAGTAGCCCCATTGGGGAAAATTTCCCCATAGTTGGCGATGACCCAGCCTAGTCACCTTCAACCCTATAAGACTATCTCAATCCTTTCCAAAAATAATAGGAAACAACATAGAAAACACACAAGCGTGAATCATCTCTAATTTTATTACACTCTGCAAATTCAACCGTTGAACCAGAGCATCTCAACAATCCTCTTGTAGCCTTTGGAAGTTCATTTTGATCATTTACATAACTACGAGAGGTTTTGCATTTATTTTTATGCTATATATATATATCATTTCTATTGCTACCATGTTCAATCTAGCACCTTGCAACTTTACCGATTGTTGTGACTTTATTATCGGAAAGTTATTCGACTAGTTTCTATACTTGCATGTTTCCTTTTCAGTCCTTCTACCTTCATATTTTATTCGCTATGCTATAATCACCCTCGCCTGCAGATTCACCCTCGACTCAACCCTTTGTAATTGTGTTATCTACTTTTAGAGCCTTCTATAGCCTCTACATGTGTTATATATCTTCTCCAGCCTATTAAAACCACCATACAATCCCTCTGTTGCATCCAAACTATCCCACATCCATCACAAGGTCGTATTGCCCTATCCCATTCATCATCGATCTCGGGTCCTATTTGTCCATTAATCTATCCTCATCATCAAGCTTTTCTAGCCATTTTCTCGTTCCCTTGGCCTTAGATTTATTTCTCGGAGGTTATTTCCGGAATCCACATACTTTCACCGCTCTTGGTTGGCATCCATATCTTGAGAGGTTTGCATACTTACCTCGCCACTCATATCTACTCTCCCAAGTCGGCATTGACCTCCTGCCTCTGCACATTCTAGGTCGGCGTTGACCTTGTTAAGTAACATCAAGTTTACATTTATTTTAATAAAATTAGCATATAGATCAGTTTTTATCACTTTTAGATTTTGTACCTCTTTCATTTTCTACATACTATCTCGCCATCATTCATTTATATCGCTTTTCTTATCACATGGGGTTTAACATCCACCAAGGAAGCTAACCCTTCTTGGAGCCTCTTTATCGAAACCCTCAGAAAATCATTAACCGAAATAAGCTCCCCTTATTTTTGGGTTAACCTACTACCTTTTTGTGCTTCACTCCATTTCAAAATTTAAATGATTCAAAGGTTTTGGAAAATGTTCCATCAAATAGAGAATTTCTTCCCCTTTCTGAAAGGTAAAGAACTCCTTGTATTTTTTGAGTTATGGCTCAAGCGGAGTTAGAAGGAAAATTTTCCCAAGGTGTACTTACGGAGCTTGGGAGAGGTTTTTTCCAAAGGAACTTGGACCGGTAGGACATCGAGAGAAAAAGTGAAAATTTTCTTTTTCTTCCAAAAGGCATAAAATAAAAATGCGACCCGCGGCCCCATCAAAAAGCTATTGTGGGGATGGAGGATTTCAGAGGTAAATTGGATTGTTTGACCTTTTGCCAAAAAATGCAAAATGGAAAAAAGGAAGCCCCTGCCTCTACCAACCCCAATGGATGCCACATCATTAGCGGATTTGCGGGGGAAAATTTCAAAATTTTCCCGAAGCCAAATTTGCAGGAAACGTAAGGAAAAAATGCAAAAGTCCATATCTTTTGATCCGTGTCTCCATTTTTGGCAATCTTGGTACGAATGGAAAGATTTGAAGATTATCTTCATCATGGAGTCTTTGATTTTGTATTTTTGTAGATATTTTTGGGAGAAAATTGCAAAATGTATTTTGGCACGGAAAAGACAAAAAAATAGTTTCAACTATCAGATTTAATGAAGTATGGGTCATTTTCTTTGGTCTGCAAAGTAGATACATGGAAATATGAGCTTTTGCATCGAGCCCATCAATAGATGAAGAATTAAAATGCATTTATAAATGTGGTTGAAAAAATCCCACATTTTTTCCTCTCTTCTTGCGTTTCTTCTATAAAATGTAAATAGAGGCACATTTTTCAAGGGTTGTTCATTTTTCTTCTCTACCTCTCCCTTCTTTTCTTCCCCAGGGTCGAAATAGAGTTTAAACCTCTTCCCACACTCTATAAATGGTGTTTTTTTCCTCTTTCTCATGAATGATGTTCTGTGCAAATGTATGAAGCAATAAAACATGTTTTTGCGATGCATTTTTCCATCCTTTGCTCATTTTTATTACATCTTCTTGCCTCTCTTCATTTGCAGGGTATCTGTGTATGTTTTGAATGTTTATTTGCAGATCTAGGAGCTATGTTCATGGAGTTTGGAACATTTTCTATGTGAAATCCATCTCTGGTCTATGATGCACTTGTCCATCCTTTCCATTGCTCACTTTTCCTTTTCCATGGCAGTTTTGGTAGATGATCAACACTTTCCTTCTCTGGTGTATCACCGTTTTAGTGTAGACTCTATTTTTTCTTGTTTTCTTTCTCTCCTTATCTCCTTGGAAGTTATATTAGGATTAGATTAGCTTTCCCAATGGAATAGCTTGTGGCAAGTAGTTTAGGAAGCGAAACTGACCTTATATGGAGGATAGTTTCCATTTCCAAGTCCCACACTTGGGAATGATCCAATGTTATGCAAATCACACCAAATGACCCTGCCTTAGAAAAGTAGATCCATAACTCATTCGGGGGTGCTGTGATTTTGTACTAATAGTTTTGGCATGCCCGGTGGGACCTTAGATGTTTCCACTTCATTGCAACAAGATTGATGTGCACTTGTTGTAATTTCCAGCTTATTAGAAGCTTCAATTTACACATGTGGTGACTCCATCTGGTAAACAACTCATTCTCTGAGTTATAGACCTATTTTCCATTCACTTCCATTCATCATTCTTTACATATTCTTTCATTCTTTCCATTCCATGAATTTGTGCAATCATGACTTCATTTCCACCATGGAATTCACATCTACAGCAAGAAACAACACATTCCAACTCCAATAAGCTTTACAAATCCTTCAAATCAGCATGGTTACCCCTATGAGTAGCAGTGCCAAAATCAATTTGGCTATGGAGCTTTCCAAGAGTAGGGGTATGCAAACAATGAAGAAAATCAAATACAAAATTCTGCTCTATTGAGAAGATCCAAAAATGGAGATTGGCATGGTGCAGTCAAGAGCTACAACTCAAATGAAGGCATTCAAAATTGGTTATAGGGCACCTTGTCCATGGGAAGGCCCTTTTCCAAGACACTCTTTGTTAGGTTGTGGAGCTTGTTTTCATGTGAGAAAGTGTTGAAGACTGTACACTAAGAATACTGTACACTTTCCACATTGTTTTTGGGCCTTAAAACGTGCCTAATATATCGAGAAACGTGATTTTCTCATATGGGTAGATTTTTTGACCCATAGGTTTATGGGATGCAGATTTTGGCCCATGGTTTTGATACCCATGGTTTTGTAAAACTACTTAAGAATTTGTCTATTTATATGGTTTTGTGCATATGGTAGATATTATGTAACATTATAGATGTGTTTTGAATTCAGTGTGAATTATGTAGAGTTTTTTTAGCATAGCTCCAAATAGATCTAGGTGTTGTATTGAGACAAAGTGGTGGCTTCTAGTAAAATATGAGCAAGTAATTCTTGGTGGACGTAGCCCAAATTGGGTGAACCACATTAAATACGTCTCTTTTTGTTGTGTTATTTTATTACGCACTTTTATTTAAGATCTATAATATTTTCTCGTATATTAGTTTCTACTATTGTGATTCTATGAGGGATTGTTCCACATATTTTATCCCTTATTTCCTAACAATTGGTATTAGAGCCTGGTTTGGTTTTCTAAAGTGTTGAATCATAGGAAAATTTTTATCTTGAGTGGGAGCTATGGTAGATGATGGAAGATCAAGGGTTGATAAATTCAATGGGTAGAATTTCGAGTCTTTGGAAGATGCAGATGGAAGATTACCTTTATCAGAAGGATCTTTATATTCCATTGTCTGAGAAGGTGAAAAAAACCCTAAAGCATGATGGATGTAGAATGAGATTTGCTAGATAGGAAGGCACTTGGGATAATCCAGGCCGTGTTTTGCATCTTCTTCGTATTAGTTAATGTTTCAAAGGAAAAGACTACAAAAGAATCGATGGATGCATTAGGGAAGTTGTATGAAAACCCTCTCGCCTCTAATAAGATATTTTTAATGAAAAATTTGTTTAATATGAAGATGTCGAGAATGGTTCAATAGAAGATCACCTAAATTATTTTAATATGTTTGTAAATATGCTAGCTTCAGTTCTGATATAATTTGATTAAGAATTTAGGGCTTTATTAGTTCTATGCTCTTTACCGAGAGTTGGAATAGCTTGGTAATGGCGGCAAGCAACTCGGTTCTAGCTAACTCAAAGTTGAAGTTTGAGGATGTTATAGGGATGATTCTAAGCGAGGAAATGTGAATAAAAATATTTGGTGAATCTGCTACTTTAGGGAATGCTTTGACAATGGAAACTAGAGGGAGACAAAAGAATAGAGGAAGCTATGGAAAATCAAAGTATCGGGCAAGGTCCAAATCTAAAATCAAGATAGTATGTTGGCATTGTGGAAAGTCTGCCATGCAAAGAAGGACTATTGGGAGCTTCGGGACAAGAAGAAACAACAGGAAGAAAACAAGGAGGCAAATGTGGCAACGGGTAATGTATGTCAGGATGCTTTGATTCTTTCTTTGCATAATATTACTGAATCTTGGGTTTTATATTCGGGGCTTCTTTCCATGCTTCCCCACATAGACATTATTTTGTTGCTTATGTTCAAGGAGATTTTGGGCATGTTTTTCTTGGTGATGATGAGCCTTACAACATAGTTGGAAAAGGTTTTGTTCAGGTTAAGATGTAGAATGAGAATACTTGGCTATTGAAGGATGTTAGACATGTGCCTACATTAAGATGAAATTTTATATCGGCAAGGCAATTGGGAAGTGATGGTTGTACTATGATATTTACATAAAACTCTTGGAAGGTTACCAAGGGTTCTCTTGTGGTGGTAAGAGGTAAGAAGGTTAGAACCTTGTATTTAACCACTTATAACACTAATGTTTGTAATCTTGTGGCTTCAGAAGTAGATACAACATTGTGGCACTATAGGCTCGGTCATATGAGCCATAAGGGCATGGAGATCATAAAGAAGGATTTTCTCGGATATACAGAAATAGGTTTGGAGTTCTGTGAGGACTGCATGAATGGGAAACAAAAGCAAGGTTTCTCAAGGTTATACCTACAAAGAAAGAGAGTAAGTTAGAGCTGGTGCATTCTGATGTGTGGGGGCAGCTCAAGTCTCATATCTTGGGGATTCAAGTTATTATGTTACTTTTATTGATGATGACCTCTTGATCTTCAAGTTGTTTAACAAAATAAAATGAAGATAATTGTAGATGTAAGGGCATAAGAGCTTGAGTTCCATACACCAACTCAAATGGGCTCTTACCAGTAGCTCTTTTGGCAGTGATTCTATCAGCCCAAACTACAAATTTCAGTTGTTCACCCCATTTTCTCTTGTTCAAATCCAAGGTTCTCCTAATGATCTTCAACAAGTTCTTATTGCTAGACTCAACTTGTCCATTTCCTTGAGGGTTATAGTTTGAAGCATAAGTCAGATTGGTTCCATACTCCTTGCACATTTCCATCAAGGGTTTAGCTCTGAAACACATGGCATTATCAGCAATAATCTTTACTAGCACACCAAATCTACATATGATATGATTCAACAAGAAGTCCATAACAACTTGGTGTGTTGCTTTCTTGGTGGGGATTACTTGTACCCACTTGATGAAGTAATCTGTGGCTATAAGGATCCACTTATGTCCAAAGACTAGAAGGGTCTCGAAATATCACCAATGAAGTCTATTCCCATTGTTTGAAAGGAGATTCAATTGATACATGTTGCAAAGGAAGGGAGCTAGAAGCTTTCATTATTCCATAGAAATGTTGGTAGCTTTCACATTTTCTAACCAGCTAGGGTTGCATCTTTGAAGAGAGTAGGCCACCAATAACTAGCTCTCAAATTTTTTTGTGTTGTAACCCTTCCAACAAAGTGTCCTCCACAAACTCCCCATTTAAATCAACAACTATTTTGTGAGCTTCATCTTCATTAAACATTTTAAGAGGACACCTTCGGGGTTGTTCCAAGCCAGCCCAAAGTCGGTGATGATGAATTTTGAGAAGCCAACTTGAGGGCTCTTTTCTAATTTTTATTCAAATGATCAGGGCAGCATAGGTGTCTGAGGTAAAGATTACATCCTTGTACCACTCAAAACTTACCAATTTCTCAAGAACATCTGCCCTTTCTTCCTCTACTTCATTCACTTCCACAGTCTGCAAGTTGCTCTCAGCCATGAGCTTAGCAAGACCCAAACCTCTCACCAACTTTGTGGTTTGGATATCCATGTCATATTCCTATAGTTTGTTCACCCATCTACATATTTTGCTTGATATATCCATCTTTTATAAGATGTCTTTTACCATGGTGTGGGTAACATAAGCAACAAATTTTGAACTTAAGATATAAATCCGAAAACCTTTATTTCTTTCACTAAGTCAAATGCTTGTTTTTCCATGATTGTGTATTTTAACTCAAAGCATCTTGTAAATCCTTGCTAAAGAAGGAAATAGGCCTCTCGAGACCCATCTTCATCCTTATGTAGAAAAAAAGATGCAATGGTATTTTCATAAGCAAAGCAAAGCGTAAGATTTGGAAAGGCTTCTTGTAATTCGTAGTCAAGTAAGATAGGTGCATGTTTTAATGCTTCTTTGATTCCTTCAAAATCCTGAATAATAGCCTCCTCCCATTTGATAACTTGATCTTTCTTTAACATGCATGTAATAGGAAGATTCAATTCAACAAAATTAGACACAAACCTTCTAATGAAATTGATCTGCCCAAAGAAGGATTGGATGCCCTTCTTTGTTCTTGGAATTGGAACCTTGCTGATTACTTCTACCCTCTCAGGGTCAATCATGACACCAGCCTTTGAAACAATATGACCAAGCAACTTGGCCTTTTGCACCCCAAAATGACACTTCTTTGGATTGAGAGAAATTCCATATTCTCTACATCTGATCAACATTCTTTCCAAGTGCTGCAAGTGATATTTTCTGCTCCTTGAAAACATAGTCACATCATCTTGATAAACTAATGAAGTCATTTATGTAACCAGCAAAAGCAACATCCATTTCTCTTTGGAAGGTAGCTCTAGCATTCATGAGACCAAAAGGCATTCTTACATAGACATATGTTCCCCAAGGAGTGGTAAAGGTAGTTTTAAATCTTTCTAACTCCTTGAAAACAACTTGATTGTAGCCAGAGAAACCATCCAAGGTGGACAACAATTCAGATCCAGTCACTAATTGTAGCATGTTTTCCATGTTTGGAAAAGGATAATTGTCTTTCAATGAAGCTCTATTTATATTTCAAAGTCTACACAAAGTCTGATATCTCCATTTTTCTTTCTGACTGGCACAAGGTTTGCAACCCAAGATGAATACCTTGTGGGCTGAATGATCCCTCCCTCCTTCAATTTCTTCAATTCATCTTGCATCTTCATGGAGAGGAGTGGATTAATTTTCCTCTACTTTTTTCGACAAGCTTGGCATTTGTTTCAAGAGGAATCTCATGCTAAAACAAGTCCTCTCTGTATGCTTTCGATTCTGAATAAGACCAAGCAAGACAGTCTTGATATTTCTTCAATAGTTGAACATAGGACTATTTTTCTTCTTTGTTTAGATTTCTACCCAACCAAAATTTTCTTGGTTTATCATTAGTGCCCAAGTTATGCTCTTCCACATCCCTTAAGGTAGACATGTTTCTATTGATGATGCAATCAACATTGTCAAAATTTGACTCAAGTGCAACAAGACCTCTAGGAATGGTGTTAGTTTTCAATTGGATGATATCCTTTCCAAACAAAGTCTCTCTTCCTTCAGTCACACATACCATTGGTTCCCAATCAATATTCTGATCTACAAACTCACCTTGATTTTGTAAGAACCTTTGCACTTGAGCATCATCATTAAACACTTGCCAATGCTTGATGTTGTCAGGGATAGTTGGCCTAGTTAACACTTCAATATTGTACTCACAATAAGGTGAAATGGTGCAATTTCCAAATATTGACCCCAACACTACCAACTTGTCAGCAACAACATTGAAACTTTTTTCATGATGCACAATGTTGAAGGAATCAAACATCTCAATTAGATCCCAAACTGCATGTTTGTACTTTATTTGATCCACTTGATTTTTTAGCATATTGTTTTCTTATTTGTTTGACAACTAGCTCTGAATCTCCTTTTGCAATGATTTCCTTGAAACCATAATTTAATGCAATTCTCATACCCAAAAACAAGGCTTCATATTTAGCAATGTTGTTAGTACATTCAAAATTAAGCTTGAAGGAAAAAAACAAACTCTTCCAAGCTAGGAGAAATTAGAATTATACCAGCACCATTTCCAAATTTGGAGTAAGCTCCATCAAGTAGCAAGTTCCAAGGGTAACCTACTTGTTCGAGGAACTTTGATTGATCCATCTTGTGTTCTTTACCATCAGAAAACCCAATAAAATTATCCACATCAACATCAACAAATAATAATTCATAAGAAGCATTGTTTGGATCCTCAATTAGATGAAACATCTTCTTCTCTCCATATAATTTTACAAGGCTACCTTCAATGGTAATAGTGGAAAATAACATGTTCATTTGAATAGTACCACCAACACTTGCATCCCACTCTCTTGACAAAAGCATACCCCATTTGGCAGGGCAATCAAAAATCACAACATCAAGTGTTAAATTATTACCCGGATAGGCTGCAAGTTGTACCACCAAATCCTTCACACAACCAACTACCAACACTTCTCTTGATTCCATGGCAGTACACTTTCCATAGGCTATTGTCACTTTGATTTCCAAATCATTCATGACTTCTAGAGGCATGACATTACATGATGCATCGGAATCAAACATACAATTATGAAGTAGTTTATCCTTTATGATCAAAGTTGTAAAGAATGGATCAACATTCAATTGGGAATCAACCAAGGATGTCCCCAAGTATACCTCAGGTGTTTCTCCAAGATCCTCTAATTTTTGTGGTGTTTCAAGGTCTGCAATGATTTAAGGAGGAGTTTTAACAACGTTTACATTTCTGCTTGGGGTACTCTTCTCCTCTTTCAATCTCAATTACTAAAATTCTCTCTTCTTGTCCTCGGTAATCCTAAGCAACTCAATGATTGGAACACTCACTTTGATTTGGATCAATACCTTAGATATGTCATCTGGAACACTATTTGGCAAGGCAACATTGGAATGGAGACAAGCAGATTCATTAGATGGCATGGGATTCTTGGTAGTTTGGGCATGAGGAGGACTGTAATTTTTGTTTAGGATAGCAGAGCTTTTGGCTGGTGTTTCTCTTCTAGGAGATTCTTTGGAATACTTTTAAGAAAGGGTGTTTTAGGTTTGGATTGAGGCCCAACTCCTTAACCCTTGCTTCTAGTGTTATACTCTTTCTATTGAGCCACAACAACATTCATTAACAAGTGTCTATCTTCCTCCGAAAGGATACCACCATCATACTTCTTAATCATCAAAGCTCTTAAGTATTCAAAGTCATTGTTAGGAATCTCAAAATATTGCACTACATCTACCTCAAGAGTATAAGAGGGAAGAAGTACTTGTACCTGTTTGATGTAATCCCAAAAGGTTGCAATTTTCCTTGCACTTATTACCTCAGTTGATGTTGCTCCTTCTTGTGAGCCTGAAGAATAGCCCACCATGAAGATATCATCATTATTAGCTTCACCATCTTGCTGGTCCACTTCACATGGAGGATGGGGCAGAAAACACCTATCACACCAATCAATATCAACAACTTCCTCAACAAGCAGCAACCCTAATAGTTAGGGGATCAGGTAACACTCTTCCTTCACGTGCTTGAGGATGTCTATTTGCAAACCCCATGGGTCCTTTCCCTCTATCATCAGATCTCTGATCACCCCTAGGATGATTGGTAAATTTGTCATGGTTTTGTGCTTTTTGCTGACCTTGTGAAGTCTGCCCAATTCCCTTCTCTTCTCGGGCTAGTTTGTATGAGATTTCTTTGACAACCCCTGCCAAATTTTTCACAACCTCCTCCAAATCAGCACCCTTGCTAGCTTGAGGTTTTTCAGGGTTTATCAACTTTACACCATCCCTCTTGAGAGGTTTCCCAATGGCCTTAATGTTATTTTCAATCTGCAGTGCCATGGTGAAGGCCTGCCTCAAATTAGTAGGGTTTTTGTCTCTTAAGTAGTAGGCTACCTTCTTATCAAATGCATCTGCATATTTGATCAAGCATGACTCATCACATGGCCTCAAATTAATAGGAAGTCTTCTCAATGTTTTGTTAAATCTTGTGTTAAAGTCATGCACTGATTCATTAGGGTTCTTCTTGATATTTTCAAACTTAGACAAGAGAAACCTAGGATCAGTCTTATCACCATATTGCAATCTGAATGCATTCTACATTTCAGTCCATGAATCAATAGAATTATTTGGCAAGGCCTTGTACCAATCCCTAGCATCCTCCTCTAAAGTGTGGAAAAATAATTTAATGTACACATCCTCAAATCCAATTTCAAAATCCTCCATCATATTACTAAAGTGTTTCAAATGTTGATCACCTGTTATGGAATTATTCCCTTAGAAATTTGGCAATCTACTTCTAATATCTTGAGGCACGGCATTAGGATAATCAGCCATTCCCTAAAATTTATTGGGCCAAAGGTATTAACCACAAATGGAGGCCTAGGTGGAGGTTAAGCCATGTTTTCTGGTGGAGGCGATCTTGGGGGTGACACAAGCGATGAGGAGTGCGAGGTCTTTGGGGCTCAAGAATGTGGTTCACAAGATTGGTATTCTCTAGGTGCTGCTTTTCTTTGGAAAGTTTTACTAGAATTGAAACACGCAGTGCAAATTGAAGAAGGAACTCACTAGGTACAGTAGAAGGACCTTCACTAGTTGAAGTAAACAATTTTATGAGAAGTTTGCTTGAATAAGAATTACTTGGAAGAAGAGTGATAATCCTCTATTAAAGGTTGATCTCTCTCACCAATGGATATTCGTTTGCTTGATGTCTGACCTTCAACAACCTTCCAAACTTTTCTCTCCTCTAAAACTATCTTTCCAAATTATTGAAATAACTTTCTACTTGGGTCTCTCCTAAAGAGAGATCTTCTTCCTTCCAATTTTACAGAGAGTTCAAACACCAAAAACAAATGACAAACCTAAGACACGTATTTATCAAGATCAAAAAAACATTGAGTCACCAAACGGACTTTCACCCTAGTTGTGTAAATGCACTAAAATAATCTTTCAAATACCTATCAACACTGAAAATCTTGCCAAACTTTATAGATTAGACCTTCCTTTTTCTTGAATTTATCAATCACAAATGCAAATGAAGTGCAACAACTACTGAAAACGATAAAATTACAAACAGAGTTTGAAACCTTTGCATACACCTTGCAAATCTGAGTATAGAATGATGCTTTAACAATATATTTGTAGACAAAACTTGCAAGAGACATTACCAAGGTTTGATATGCATTCAAATATTTCAAATATGTATGCACATGGATTAGATTGAACTAAGAATGTCCCTAGCAATGGCGCCACTGGTGTTGGTACCCAAATTTGTTCTCCTTTTCAGTCTAAGTAGCATCAAAGATATGGCATGAAGCTTGAAGATAGATGGATCATGGTGTGTTTCGTTTTGTAGCCGGGGATATGATCTAACTGACACTCAGATTTGTGGAGAGATGGATAGCACTCAAATAGGACTTGATCTTGTCCTAACTGTTTTAGGTTGTGCCTTTCAACCAAGGTAAGAGGACCTATTTTGTAACCCTCAAATGGTGAAGGAGATGAAGATATCCCTCAATTTGTACAAATAGTATGAAGGGGCCTTGGGAAAATATGATCAACACTCCAAATCTAAATTTCACAAGTTGTCACTTCTAGATTATGGAGATAATTTCAATGCAAGGCAAGGGTTACTAAAGATATTTTGAATCCTGATCTATTTTGCATACTTTAGCAAATGGATTTGATCTTATGTGGGTATACAGTCAAAACGAGGATAAAACAGGGTAGGATTAGTTGTTTTTAATGATTTTTGGGTGGGATTTTAGATAAGACAAACGAAGGTCCACAAGACTCGTTCAGGATTTTAGAAAAATATGCAGAAACTTAACAACAAAAAGTATCAAAATGGTTAATCATCCTTTCAACCAGGATATGTGCATCAAATGGAGCCCAAGTCTACACTTTTCCACACAATATTTTATCATCTATCAAAAATCTTGAGTTAGAATGAAACAATGAAGCATTTAACAATCACTATTTAATCATGACCTAAGGTGAATTGAAAGGCTTACTAATGATCTCTCAAATCAAGGAAGGTAAAGTGATTTTAAATTTTTTTATCTCTTTATCAGATGAAATCTCTTCTGAATGTGAGATTACAAATGCCACTAAACTATCACAAGAAATGAGACCATGTATGATCAAGAGAGATTTTAAACACAAGACTGCAATAGGAAACAAGAAACACAAATTTGAAATGCATTCTGAAATGTAAGCATTCACAGATTTTTCCCAAAGACAACACAAAATAACTCAAAAATGATCAGATTTATTAGTAGGGGAATGTTTTGAAAAACAATCTCAGAGCTTGTTAATGGATATACATGTGCAACCAACTTAACATGATTTGAAATCTGATACAGAGAGAGTTACATGAGTTTCTCAAGTGGTCACTTAGAGAATGGGCTTCTTCCCAGATTTTCTCGTGAAATTTTTAGTTTTCCAGGCTTCTTTAAACTCTTCCAACCCTTTGCATGAAAAATTCATGCAATATATAGCTTTCAATCTCCTTCGAGCCTTCTTTCCCAAGAAAATAATATGCCAAAGGATCAAATTTGTTACAAAAATTTCTCATGATTCGTAGACAAGGACGTTTAACAGAACACATCCAAAAATTTGCCAGTTGTCTCAAAGAGAGATGAATCATTACAAAATTCACATCATTATCCATTGTGGAGGTGCGTTTTTCATCTTCAAAGCATGCAGACCCCCTTCCTTTCATTATTTCATCCTTACACTTTCCAAATTTGCCTCTGCAACTTTAGATTTGATATTTTACGTTTTTAGACGTGTTAGGGAAAAATTCATTTCAAAAACATCTCTGATCTTCAAATTGATCCTCAAAACTGATTGCATTGGTCCTTGAAGGAAAAAATGACATGAATTCACCAAAAATTTGGTGAAAATTGATGCAAAAATCACATCTCCAAGCTTCCTGGAGCTCAAATGGTGGCCAAACTGAAAAATGCACAGTTACCGTTGATCTTCCTTTATCCTTTAATCTGAGCCCTCCACGTGTCACAATGTGATTGGAAATGGGCTTGGGATCACCTTTTGACATTTTAAAACTTTTGAAAAAATGTAAAAATTTGACATTTTTCTCCGCCTCTCTCGCCCTTTGAAAATGGGCCTGACACGTGTCCCAAAGTGGGCCCCATTGGAATCACAGACCGATTCTACACATTTCCACCTTTTTTGGAAAAAGGAAAATTTTCCAAATTATCCCCACGGACCCGCACCTCCGATTCTGTCCCTGACATGTGGTGATTTTTGATTCGCTCTAGCTTGTATTCCTCCTTTTAATTTTATGCCTTTATGCCAAAAAAGGGAAAAAAACTCAATTTTTCCCTAAGGCTCGAAGTTCTGTGTCTGACCCTGCCACATGTCCACTCCTGATTGGCCTGGCGAACCCACGACCCTTTTCACAACTTTTTTTCCCTTTCACCAAAAAGCAAAAAAATTCTAAGTCTTCCCCTCTCCATTCCCACCTTTGATGCAAACGTGACACATGTCCACCTATGATTCATTGCGGAGTTCCAGATTATTTTGTGACTTTAATCTTTTAACCAAATAAAGTCAAAAAAATTCAAAATAACCCGACCACCCGTAATTTTGTCCTTGGCTCTGAATCGCCACATGTTCCATTTTGATTCGTTGTGGCCCTAGGCATTTTCTTTACACTTTAACTCTTTTTCCAAAATGCCTTAAGGCACAAAGACCCGCTACTTCTCATCCAATCAAAAGAGGACACATCAGCAACATTAGAACCAATCAGAGTAAAGTGGAGCCATGGGACCAAATTCACCCTTTTTCCAAAAAAGCAAAAAGTGATAAGTTAAAACAATTTTCCACCGTCCCTCGGCCAATTAGAACAAGCCACGTTGCCGATGAATGCTAAAGAAGAAATTGACGGAAAATGACGCTCGTCTGACCATCAAAACACAGAAAACACCAGGGATGCCCTAAAATTCAATTTTTTTTCTAAGACAAATTTCTCAAAATTGAACCAATCAAACATGTTTTGAAAGCATTTTCGATCATGGAATTGGATTTTCAATGGCATACAAGTGAAAATTGATCAATTTTAAACTTCCACAATCGGGAAAAAAGGAAAAAAATAGTAGAGCTCAGTAGATTTTAGAAAAATTAGGCACAAAACAGGCACACATGTAGATTTCTTTCAAATTGGGGCAAACAACAAGTTTGTGAGAATTTCAAGGCATTTGACTGGAGGGAAAAATTTTAGACCACCAATTTGAGAGAAAAACATTTCAAAGCATGCAAAATGAAGGAAAAATTTAGGGCAAAATGGTGCAAGCTCAAAAATGGCACCAACACTTGGATTTCTCTTCTGCTAAAGTTCAAATAAAAAGGAAAAGCTTTATCCAGGTATTCCTCTTTTTCCCTATTTTCTCCTTTCTACATTGTATTTCCCTTTCTTGTGTTTGTATTCATTGAAAAGCACACTTCGATTTGGTTTAAAAGGAACCTTTCTTTTCTTCATCCTACTTTCTCACATAGTTTAAGTAGGAGTTAACTTTTTGCATCTCACACTTTGTCACACACAAGCTAAACCTCACACATCTAAATCACACATAAAAAACATCATCCTACCCTATTCAATGATTGGGAATTCATCACCCTACAAGAAGTTGTTCTTTATACCAAATTCACCCCCTCGAGTTCATTTGGTCACCAGGTTGGTTGGATTGCACAAAGTTTGGTCATCCCAACAGTCATATGGACATCAAGTTGGATGGGTCACCAAGTTGGACAGTACCAAGGTTGGTCATCCTAGTAGATGGATGACCATCAGGTTGGTCGGGTAGCTCATTGTATGGACATAAATAGACAGCCGCATAAACCCCCTCGGGTTGGATGACCCACGATGTAGAGATGGTGACTAAGGTTGGTCAACGACCATAGTAATGTATGGCCCACATAGTTGGATGACGTCCAACCCCCAGGTTGGATGGTCAAGGTCAAGCAATGTATGGTTAAACAGGTCATGAAGCCGGATGCCTCGAGTGGTGGTGTGGTGTGGATGGACAGTCACATGGTTGGTTAGATCACGAGTCCCGTGCAAGGCACAAGTAGGTGAGTGAATGATAGCTAAAAAACTAGTATTAATGTAGTATGGTACCCATGTATTTTTCTGACAAAAGTACCCTCAGAAGCAAAATTGTATGGGTGCCCATACCTCTTTAATGAGGGTGGGTGAAAATTGGCTATAAAAGAAATCAAACCCCTCATTTTTGAGGGAGACATTCTGGGAGCTAGGGAAACTCTTGCAAAATTTTCCCTCAACTCCATTTGAGTTGTAAGCCTTCTCTTATGCCTTGGAAAGTGTATTTATGCCTTTAAGCATCAATGTAATGGTCTATGCACCTTATAGAGAAATAAAATCACATTTCATGGTTTTTTCAACCCTTTCTCATGATTTGTTGTTTCTTTGTGCCTCTCCATTTCGTGTTTGTTTCCTATGCATGTATTTTACATTTGCAGTGTAAGATGTTGTGTTTCATGGAGTGTAGATGGTGAATGGAACTTGGGTTTGTGTCACTACTATTTTGAATTCACCCACTTCTATTTTTCCCCTTATTCCTCCCTCATAAGAGTATCTCGCCCCCTCTTTTCTAGTGCTATCACCTCGTTAGTGTAGGATTTCCCATTTCATGCACTTTCTCTCCCCTGTCTCGCTTGGCCTTGCTATTGTAAGTGTAGTTAGGTGTATTTTCTGTACTAGGAGTAGTTTATCATTAGGATTAGATAGAGGAAGTTTTCCTTCTCTAGAGGTCCATCTCATGTTCGCAAGTCCCACAACTTGAGAGATGGACCCATGTTATACAGATTACACCGAATGCCCCATTTAAAACCAGGCCATTCAAAGGGTGTTATAATTTTTCATTAATAGTTGCTTGAGACTTTCCAAGTCATAAAAACTTAAAACTAGACATAGATTGCCTTCTCCTAGGTACCTTGTTATCCATCTCATTTTCTTTTTCACACTTTAATAATCTAAAAAACCATAAAAATAATTATTTTCTTGACTTTATTGGTTTAGTGGCATAAAAAAATTCTTGTTTCATGCTCATACTTAATCGCTCAATAGCCAAGAAAATGGAACAAAACTTTGCTTTAAATAGTTCCTCATCTCAAACATCTACCACAAAAGTTACCTCATCCGTGCCCATGATTATTTCTCTCATGGACACTTAGGCTCTCATTAATGTCTCTCATCAAGGACCCCTTGTTCACACTATAGCCTTAGGTGAGACCAATCCATTCTTACATCATCAATATATCCTGTCTAGGCCAACTACACCACCATCTATTAGATTGGAACCTTTTAGACCTCCTACATTTCCTCTCGTAGATACCATGTTCCAAGAGATTATAGATGCCAATCTAGTGGTGCTCCAATACTATCTCCTTGGGATAGTAACTCATCTTCCTCGGATGGTCCACCACTTTAGTAGCTTTATTCTTATCAAACCAATCCCTAAACCACCCAATTTGCAGTAAATGAACTTTATACAACCCATCTTACTTCCTCTTCCACCAATCCCTCATCTCACCAAACTACCTAGATAGTCATGCCTATTCCTCACAATCTCCCTCCAATCAACATGAAAATCAACACTACCTTCCATATCACCTCTTCAGTTGTTATCTTTCCTAGTGTCCTTAACCAACATACCCAAACATCACATCCCCTATTTGAACAACATGACCTTCTCACATATAACATGGATTTCAATACTTCCCAACCCCTTTTCGTAGGTTCTCTGCATTATTCAATGTCTAATCCATCCCATCAATAATTTGTTATGTAAAATTACAGGACCCCCACTTTTCTTTGTGTGTGTGTGGGGAAATTGGTTTAATTCTGCTAACATGGGGTTATCCCTTAAGCTGTGGGACTTGCGAACTTGAGATAACCCTCCGAGAAGGCCAACTTCCTCTACCTAATCCTAATGCTAACACTACTCCTAGAAGGAAAAATGTAGCTAACTAAGCCTATCCTAACAATTCCAAGGAGACAGGGAGAGAGAAAGTGCATGAAAAAGGGGAAATATTATACTAAGGGGGTGATAAAGCACGAAGAAAAGGAGAAATATGCTCTATTGAGGGAGGATGAAATAGGGAAAATGGGTTGAGGGAGGTCAAAAATGTGACACAAACCTAAATCCTAATCCACCATCAAAACTCCATGGAACACAACATCATAAACATGTAAGTGAAAGAACATGCATAAAATACAACAATAATAATGGAGAGGCAAGAAAATATAATAAAAATGAGCTAGGGTTAAAAAAACACAAAAAACATAATTTTTACTTTCTTCAAGTATGCACAGACCATTAAATTACTAGGCCCAAGAGAAGGCCCGCATCTCAAACAGAGTTGAGGGAAAATTTTGCAAGAGTTTCCCAGCCTCCCAGAATGTCTCTCTCAAAATGAGGGGGTCGAATACATTATATAGAAAAATTTTCTCACCTATCGAAAACCCTCATTAATTTCATGTACAGAGGTATGGGCAGCCATACTAGTCCGCTTTCCGATGGTACTTTTCCTCGCCGAAAAGACATAGGTTCCATGCTTCATTAAACTAGTTCTTGAGCTACCTTGTATAATTCCATGAATGCCTTGCGGTTGTATCTGAAATTCATTATTGACACCCGAAAAGAACCACCAGCTGACACCTAACAAGAAAGAGGAGTGTCACCGCTGATGAGGGAATGATTGTCATGTGATGAGAAGAAATTATTTCACACAAATTGAAGCACGTCAAGATAGAAGTGGCTGATGTGCATCAAGAAGATGATAGTGACGCGTGACAAGAAGACATGATGCCGATACACAACAAGGGGGAGAAACTGATGTGCATCAAGAAGATGGTGGTGATGTGTGACTAGAGGGATGCTAACGTGTGATAGGGAGGGACATTGACTCATGATAGTAGGTGGCGGTTGGCCGACGCATGGTTGATGCATGATGGAAGGAACATTGACACACGGTAGGGAGGGATGGATGATGGTTGACAAATGACAATGAAATGGTTGATGCACATCGGTGAGAAGGTTGAAACGTGACAATGAGGTGATCCGATGTGTGATGAGGAGGCGATGCTAATGCATGATAGGGAGGGACATTGACATGTGACAAGAGGGTGATCATTGACATGCGATATGAAATGGTTACAAACCTTCATTGTCAATTTTGAATTGTAATCCATCATGAGTTGTCTTTCTCTTTGATATCCTAAGGGTGAATTTTATGTCCTCTCGCATGTCCTAGAATTTAAATGACTAAGTCCATTTATAATGAGTTATCAAAATTAACCCGAGGGGTGAATTTGGGATAACAATTGGCGACCTCTAGGGGATTCTTAAAGATGTTTTTGGGACTTTGGATAAAACCTGTAAACTGTCCCCAAAACTAAAAATCTGATCAAGGAAAAGGCACGAAGAAATCTGAGCCTACAATTGATCTGGGGGGGCTGAAATATTTAATTGAAAAAACTACCCAAAATCTGATTTCTTCCATGAGCACTATTACTTCCAATGAATGGATTGTGCACAAGCAACCACACACCACAACACACACTATGTACAAAACTGAAAATCATACACACCCCAACTGGGATATGTAGAGTGTGCGAAAGAACTTATTTGCTGAAAGAAAACCTACCTACTCTACACTAACCGAAAGTAAGGGAACTCAAATAAATCTCGCAATCGGTAGGGAGAAGTAGCTTCCTTTCTCAAAATAGGTAGCCATGCATAATTAGCTTCCCTCATCTCGAAAATAAGATTCCCTCATGGACATTAAATTCTGAGGACATGGATCATTGATCATATTCTTCATGTTTCTCTTCTTCTATTGTAGCATCAGCTTCCACCACTGGTACTTCAACCCTAACCTCCTCCAAAGGCTTGACCATTAAGGGGATCTTCTTTATTTTGAACCTAGCAGCCCAACTCTTTATATTTTTGTCATTTATTCTTTGTTGGGTTCCTCTTTCTTTTTGTTCTTCTTGACTGGTCTTTTGGGTTGCTTCCCAACATGGGCTTGGGAATGCATGAGGAGGGGTGGTTTGGATCAAAACTGGTGCTTTCATTTCTTGAGGTGGTGGGAGGGAAGGTATTTCATTCTATTCTTGTGGAGGGGAATTAGGTTTGGAAGGGAGAAGGGAAGAGAAATTAAGATGGGATGGGAGACTAGAAGATGGAGAAAAGGATTCCATAATAGAAGTAGTGGATGGGAAGCTTGGAAATTGAAGCTCAGGTTGAGATGGTGTTGCTTGGGAATGGAGAGAAAATTACTAGATGATGGTGTAGGACTTACCCATTGATGAGGTTTCTTGGCACCAAGTTCGTAGGCCTCTATCTCCTCAGTCCATTGTGCAAGTTGGGGTAGTATCTCAACCATGAAATCAAGCTTTTGTTGTGGGCTGAAATGTCTTGGCATAGGGCCAACCCATGGAAAAGGTTCCCTACCAATTATGAACACTTTCATCTAAGTTGTGGCCCTTGATTGCACCATGCCTACTTCTATTTTTTTAATCTTCTCCTACAAATCGACATTCTCCATGTAATTGATGTCACTACATGCATATCCCTTCTCTTGACAGGTTCCATAGCCAAACTTATTCTGGTAATGCTCTTAGGAGTATGCATAGTGATTCTTGATTTTCTCATAACACTAATCTGGAGGAGTTGAGAAATACATTAGAGGTGGAATGCACTATTATTTCGCAAGTGTGAATTCCATGTGGGGAATGAATTCATGATTACAAAACTTCATGGAATGGAAGAAAATGAGAGGGATGGAAAGAAAATGGAAATTGATGGAATGGAGGAAGGTCTGCAACTCAGAGAAGGGGTTGTTGACTAGATGGAGTCATCAGATGTGTTTGAGCATGCACCTCCAAAGGCTGAAATTTTGACAAGAACACACCAACTTGCCGAAATGAAGTCTGCTCTAGATGTTGAACTGCACACCTACAAAATATATTCTGACAAAGATCTATAGTGGAACACTTGTGAAATGTAAATATTTCACTTGTTTGTCCCATCGGGTGTGCAAAAATGTTATGTCAAAATTATAGCACCCCCTAATTTTCTCTCTGATGTGTGTGGGGCAATCGATGTAATTTTGCTAACATGGGGTTATCCCTCAAGTTGTGGGACTTGTGAACCTAAGATAAACCTCCGAGAGAAGGTCAGCTTCCTCTACCTAATCCTAATGCTAACACTACTCCTAGAAGGAAAAATGCAGCTAACTAATCCTATCCTAACAATTCTAAGGAGACAGGGAGAGAGAAAGTGCATAAAAAGGGGAAATCCTATACTAAGGGGGTGATAGCACCAAGAAAAGGGGTGAGATACTCTGTTGAGGGAGGATGAAACATGGAAAAGGGGGTTGAGGGAGGTCAGACAAATGTGACATAGACCCAGATCCTAATCCGCCATCAAAACTCCATGGAACACAACATCATAAACCTGCAAGTGAAAGAACATGCACAAAATACAACAATAATAATGGAGAGGAAAGAAAATATAATAAAAATGAGCTAGGGTTGAAGAAACACCACAAAACACAATTTTTATTGCTTCAAAGTATGCATAGACCATTACATTTGATGCACAAAGGCATAATTACATTGCTAGGCCCAAGAGAAGGCTCGCAGCTCAAATGGAGTTGAGGGAAAAATTTCAAGAGTTTCCCTAGCTCCCAGAATGTCTCTCTCAAAATGAGGGGGTCAAATACATTATATAGAAAAATTTCTCACCTACCAACAACCCTCATTAATTTCATGTACAAAGGTATGGGCAGCCATATCGGTCCGCTTTCTAATGGTACTTTTTTGTCGTATCATTAAATTGGTTGTTTAGCTACCTTGTATGATGCCATTAATGTTCGGTCAGTATCTGACGCTCCTTGTTGATGCCCAACAGAACCACCAGGATGATGCCCAAAAGAATGAGGAGTGTTGCTGCCGATGAGGGAATGATTTTCACGCGACAAGAAGAAATGTTGTCACGCTAAAGAAAGGTAAGGATGATGCGTGTCAAGATGGAAATGACTAACGTGCATCAAGAAGATGGTGGTGATGTGTGACAAGGGGGAGAAAACTCGACACATGTCAAGAAGATGGAGGTGAAGTGTGATAGGAAGAATGATGACACGCAACAAAGAGGGATGCTAACGCATAACAACAGGTGGTGGTTAACACATGGTTGATGTGTGATCAAGGAATGATAACGCACGATGATAGGGAGGGACGGGCTGACGGTTGATGCACCACAATGAAATAGTTGATGTGCGTCGGTGAGAAGGTTGACGATGTGTGACAATGAGGCAATGTTGACACCTTGTAGGAAGGTGATGTTGACACATGACGAGGGAGGGATGCTTTGATGCGAGATATCAAGTGACGGTTGACACATGGTTGATGTGTGAAATGATATGGTTGCAAAACCTTTGCCATAGATTTACTCATATATTCTCAATTCTAACTTGTAAGCCATCCTGAACTATCTTTCTCTTTGATATCCCGAGGGTGAATTTGATGGTTGCTCGCACGTCCCCAAATTTAAATGGCTAATTCCATTTATAATGAGTTATCCAAATTAACCCGGGGGTAAATTTGGGATAACACAATTTTAACCCATTCACACCTACATCCCCACTCAAAGCACTTGCCCTAACAACCTTCCTAGTCTTAATAATCATACCATGTTCCCATTTCTCAACAACAATTCATTCAAGAACTACTCCTACAATCACAACCTAGGTTTACACTTACCCCCATCAAATTCTACAAACACCCACACATCCACAAATTTACCAAAAAACTCATCTAGCCACTTCTTGCATGTAACCACCACCTCTCATCTCCCAATAGACTCTTTCAAATGACCCCATGCATGCTCTGGTGAATAGGTTAGTCAACCTTAAGGTTACTACTTTAGGGTCCAAAGTTTCATTATCATATGAACAAATCTATAATGAGCCTATTCACCCACCTCGCATAAATTAAACCGTACCCTCTGCATTGTGAATTTTGAAATTCACCAAGTTTAATAAAGCAAAGACGATCCACAATAGTACTTGTGTGCATTTAAGCATGCATGTTACCTTATTACACATGATCAAGACTTAATGCTTCATACTTTCCCCATGTCCTTGGTTGGTCCTGCTAGACTGGTACAATAGTATTCCTCAATATTCTATATTCTCCTTCTCCCAACTCACGCAATCTGTTTTTAGAAAACTTTTCAATTAACATTGCATACAAAATAACTATCAATGACCTATATGTCATCCAAAATTTTGAGGAAGATTCCATCACACACTTTTTCACATGATGACATGGCATTATAAACAAGTTATCCTTCCCTCTTCTACAAATTGATCTCATCGAGCTCTTCTCACATGCATGTGGGAAGCAAATATCCTATACTTTACAAATCCAATCATTCTAAACCTTTGACAAATCCTTTACCATGGCTCATAAACTTGAAACATACGCCCTTGAGAAAGGTCATTTAAAATTAAAATCAAACAAACCTAAACATGAATTTACCAAGTCCTTTATGAAAAATGAAAAATCAAAGGTGGTGGCCAATGTTGTTGTTGTTAAATCATCTTCTGTACCTACCTCTAGCACGTGAACTAAACAATGAACCCTTCAAACAACACCCAACTACACTCCCCTAGGGGAGTCATATAGTACAATATTTGACAAGTTTATGGTAGTAAACCTTAGCACACATCCTCCTTTTCAACCCTTTGATGAGTTGTATTGTAACCAATGTGGTATCGTGAAGACCATTATTACAAGTAACACCAATTCCGAGGACATGACATAGAGAGATGTCAAACTTTCAAGGATTTGGTCCAAAGACTCATTGATCAAGGCAATCTTCAAGTGGACAATCCAAATGCCTCACCTAATCAACCACTTGACATATTCAAACAACCTTTCCCAAATCATGCACCAACAAGCCAAGCTACCACTTCTACTACAACCCAACCACCCAATGCTCACACTATAAACACTCTTCACACCACTAATTAGGAACCAATCCCATCCACAACTTCCTCTCCTTCATCATCAATCACATCTACCCCCTTTGATATTGTTCCTACATCTATCATACCTACATTTATCTTGACATCCACTCCCACATCTACAACTACTAGAACCCCATTTACAAATATATCATTCATGCCCCTAGAGACATTTATGAAAAAACCATTCCAACCTATTTCCACATCCGACATTAGTCCTCCATCAACTCTTATACCTTCTACATCTACTTCGTTAGAATTAACCACCTAACCTATATCCATTCCACCTTTTCTCGTCATACCATCCTTAGAACCTAGGTCGGTTCCTCCTCCCATTATTTTACCCACATCAACTGTTGTAACCACATCCATGCTACCTTCTTCCTTCACACCAATGTCATCATTTGAGGAATTCTTAAAATCACTTCAGCTTGCAATGACCTCAAATGTTCCTTCCATGTCATCAACACAATCCAACCAATCTCTTCCTTCCTTAGATTACATCAAACAAATGTTTTTTCCTACACCCGTACCAACCATGACATCACCATCCGACCCTCCAGTTGAAATTTTTGTCACTCCTCCCAAGGGTGCATCTCCACATATGAAATCTATAATCACTCCTAGAGTTAGACAATCCAATGCAACACCATCCATTTTAGGACCATGAAAATTTCATCCCACCAATCCAAAACCATTCAACACTAAAGCACCAACCAACATCAAAACCAAATTCAAGTCACCAAAACATCAACATACTTGGAATTTACCCCAAACATCCAAGATATCTCACAAGGAATCTTCTATCACTTTATTTGGATCATATACAGAAATCTTCCAACACTTACTAAAAACCTCTACAATCACGCTTCCACCTATCAAGGCCTTTGATCCAAATGGAAAGAATCCTTCATGGTTCAATTCCAACCTTATGTGCACCTATCATTGTACCCCTGGGCATGATATCTGAGCATTGTAGAGAACTCTAGACCATTATCTACAATCTCATTGAATAGTAAATACTTCTTCATAGATTGAGCCAATCCCTTTCTTCCACATCCATTCCAATATTTTCCATCTTGCCTTTAGGAAATGAATATCCTAAGGATGGTCCCCCTTTTAATTAATGTTGTTTGGGTAACTACTCAATCCAGCCCTACGTGATTCAAAATAGACCTCCGAACCAAAAACCCAAGACCCTCATCTTCATTCCTCCTCCTAAGGAGTTAACCGCTTAAATCGAAACCTAAGGTCTCTATCTTAGCATCCCCTAGGCCCATTAAACAAAGTATAGTAAAACAAATCCACCAAGCCTCGGTCAATATGTTTCTCTATGATCTCATCTAAATCTCACCGGCACCATAGACAAGCTCTCACTTAATCCTTAAATAATATTCAGAGATCCACCGACGAGGCTCAACCCTTTACATCTCTCATAGGAGCACTTACTACTTCTACATATCTCATTTGATGATGTTGAAATTCTAGACATCCCGCTAGAATAACACGACCTTCCCCTCCTTATCATGGTCAGGATCAATGATACATTCATTTGAATATCCATGATTGAAAGTGGGGAAATAATTAATATCCTTCCATCACACACTTTCAACTAGCTTGAGATCCCCAAGGAATCCATCACCCAGACACCCACGGTCCTTTGTGCTTTCAATGATGTCATCGTCCCCACCTTGGGAATGGTTTTTCTTCCTATTTGTGTCGATAATAATCTCCTTCGTGAGATCTTATAAATCATTGAGGGAGAATTTTAGTATAATGTTCTCCTTGGACAACCATGGATTTGTGCCATGCATTGCATCCCCTCTACACTTCATTGTTCTCTTAAGTATGAGCATCGGGAAATATTTTGACACTTCCTAGAGATGCTCCTCCCTTCAAAATGTGAAACATGACATACCGAACAAATGTTGTACTCATTCCAAAAATGATCCATCTCGCACCATCCACTAGCTCATCCATCCCTTCTTCCAAACTTCCTAATGACGAATTACTAGATAAAGTGATGGATAAACTCACATTGGGGGTATCGTATTCTCACACTCAAAACCCTCCCACTTCTCACCATATCGATAGACTTGATAAGGAACCTATCTCTTAACCAAACTTTGATGATGTTGTTCCTTTCGGTCCACCACATCTTCACACCAATCTTATTTATGGTGGTTTCGATTCCACATGCCAAACTTTATATCGGTGGTTTTGGATTCCTTAACAAGCCATATTTTGCACACACCTATCTCCATTGTTGTGCATGGAAAGGGTTAGGTGTGGGACGTTATGAGCATAGGATACATGGCCTTATTATCGACCAATGTCGTAAACCTCACGAAGAATTCAAGCTAGGATACTAGAAGCAATCCCCGATCCCATCCCACCATTTGAGATTTCCACGGATATTCCTTCTCCATCTTCTTCATCCCACAAATCCATGGAAATGGATGATATTGTCTCCATTTCTACTAACTTTTTTTTTTAGTGTCTACCATCACTTTGAGACTCGATCACTTATTAGTGTGAAAATCAAACTAGGTCCCTTCCCTTTGCCATTTGGAAATGATATAAGAATATTCTTCTACCATTGACATCCTTTAGTGTTCTGATGATGATGCCATTCTTTCCCACATGGGGGAAAAAGATTCTTATCTTCATAAAACCTTACCATCTGACACACCTACTCTTCTTAACAAAGCCACCATCGATGTCAATATCAGGACTCCTCAGGAGCCTTGCATTCTCAAAGTGGGAAAATATCTTGATCCACATGAGCTTGAATCTTTCATTTCATTCATATCTCATCATAGCCAGGAATTTGCATGGTCTTATTCGATATGTCGGCCTTGACCCTTCTATATTCCTCCACGATGTCGCTCACCTTTCCCAATGCTAAATCGGTAAAGCGAAACTTTGCCGCATCCATCCTCACATTTCCCTCCTTATCAAAGAATATTTGCAATGCCTTCTTTATTATAATTTCATTATCCTCATTGATTAATACCAACGGGTTTCTAACATTTTCCTAGTCGTTAAAGTGTCTGGAAAACATCGTATTTGTAGTGACTTTCAAGATCTCAATCTCGTTTGTCCTAAAGATGACTTTCCTCTTCCCAACATCAATTAGCTTGTGGATATTATCATAAGACATGAGATGATTTCTCTTATGATGAGTTTTCTTTCTATAATCAAATTCTTATCGCCGTAGAAGACCAAACAAGAATTCCTTTATCATCCCTTGGGGACATTTTGTTATCGGGTCATGCCCTTTGGTCTAAAGAATTTCGGCACTACCCATCAATGGGAATTGACTTATATATTTCATGATCTCATCCACAAAACCATAGAAGATTATTTTGATGATATTTTAGGTAAACCTAAGCATCGACACAACCATATTTTCGTTCTCAAAGTCCTCTTTGAGTGCCCGATTCATTTTTTCTTCGTCTCAATCCAGCCAAGTGTGTATTTGGAGTCTTAACTAACAAACTCCTTGGCTTTAATATTTATATTATGGGCATTAAAGTTGACCCCACAAAAATTAAGGTAATTACCAAAATGCCTCCTCCTTCCAATATTAACCATCTTTGCAGCCTCCAAGGCCACCTCTAATCCATCCACTGTTTCATCTCACAAATTTCATATCGTTGTCAACCCTTTCATCACCTCCTTTGGAAGGACATAGAATTTGATTGGGACCATAATTGTTATAAGGCTTTCAACAATATTTAACAATATCTCTTGTCTCCACTAGTGCTTACACCTCCATGCAAGGGGAACCCTTTTATCTATATATCTCTGCTACTAATCATGCCTTAGGAGCTATGTTAGCACATCGTGATGACCAAGGTCATGAGTAGGTTGTTTATTACATCGTCGCACCCTTCATGACTATGAAACCCGCTACACTGAAGCTGAAAAGATGTGTTGTGCTCTCTTCTTTTCTACTTCAAAGCTTTAACACTATCTCCTTAATCATAAGACGTATGTCATTACTAGCTTCCATCTCCTTAAGATGATGCATTCTAAGCCATATCATAATGATCGTATCACTCGGTGGCTCATGCTCATGTCTGAGTTTGACCTCAAGTTCATCTCTCAAAAATATATTAAGGGCCAAGCTATTGCAGACCAATTAGTAGAATCCCCCTTCCTAGTTCACATCTTCCTCATGAGAAATTTCTGGATGAATCCATTAATCAATTTCATCATGAATATGACACTCTTAAATTCACTCTCTTCTTCAATGGCTCTAAGTGTCAACAAGTGGGAGGTGTTGGCTTTGTTCAATTCATTCTTGGGAAAATACTATTCCCCTCACAAACAAACTCAATTTTGAGTGTACAAACAATATGACAAAGTATGAGGCCCTTATCTTAGGTCTTGAAACCACTTCCTTTTTAGGTGTTCAAATTCTTGACATCTATAGGGATTTTGAACTTATAATCAAATAATTCAGGTGAGTATTAGTGCAAAAATGATACCCTTCAAAAATATCATGACATTGTTCATCTTCTCCTTGAATCCTTTGATTCCTACACCATCCAAGTTATTACTAGATCGACCAATCGTTTTACTAATACGATGGCATCTCTTGTAGCTCTCATTCCTTAGAAAACAAAGGAATCTAAGTTTTTTTCATTCATTACAGTGATCAACCATTTCATGAATTACCCCAAGTTAATCTTGTTGAATCTAATTCATCATACCTTTGGTATTCCCAAATATTTGATTATTTATCCCAATCCATTATTCCCCCTAATATATCCAAGAATGCTAAGAGGTCTTTCCTTCAACATGCCAACTGTTATGTGATCCTTGGTGGAATTATTTATAAATGCATATTTGATGGTATTCTTCTTCGATGCATTAAATCACATGAAGCCTCTTGAACCATCCAAGAAGTCCATGATGGTATTTTTGGTGGAAACTTTAGTGTCTTAGCCATTGCTAAGTGCATCCTTTGTCTTGGCTATTATTAGCTTTCCCTTAATCATGAATGCTATGAGTACATTAAGAAATGTGAAAAATTTCAGTAGCATTCCAATCTTATTCACATTCCGAGCCAAGATTTACATTCATCTTAGGACCTTTGGTCCTTTTCATAATGGGGTCTTGATCTCATTGGTCTTATTAATCCTTTTTATTCGTAGCAACATCATTCTATCATCACTATAACTGAATATTTCACTAAATGGGTGGAAGCAATCCCACTCACCTCAACCAAATCTGGTCCAATCATTAATTTTATCTACCAACACATTATTTTACATCTTGTAATTCCTCACAAACTTGTTATGGACAACGGAAAGTCCTTTAAAAACAAAGATCTTAAGAAAATATGTAATGCATTCAACATCCAACTCAGCTTTTCTTCTCTATATTATCCTCAAGCTAACAGCCAAGCCAAAGCTACCAATAAAACCCTTCAAAAAATTCTTTCCAAAACTATTGATCAAGCAAGTCGTAATTGGCATCTCTAACTTCCTTTTTCTCTTTAGTCTATTGAACAAGTATTCATACCTCCACGAGGACTACCCCCTTTTCACTTTTATATGGTTCTCAAGTCGTCTTCCTTTGAATTTCAAATTCCATCTTTACGCATGTCACTTCGTGACTTCATCTCTAATGAAGATTATCACCAAACACATCTAACACAACTTAAGTTGCTAGATGAATACCGCTTTCTCACCCTTGGACACTATCATTCTTATCAAGAGCACATTAAATTTTCTTACAATAAGCACCTTAAATAACATGACTTTAATGTCGATGATATCATCCTCAAAGAAAAAGCAGATGTCACTACCCTAGAAAGGAGTTAACGAGGAAAATTTTCCCCTAACTAGATTGGACCATACATTATCACGCATAAGTATGGGTTGGGAGCCTATCGATTGGCTTCCCTTGATGGTAAATTGGAAGTAGAACCTCTTAATGCATTGCACTTGTGACCATTCTACTATTAGCATGTCTTCCAGTTCTCTTAGTCATATCTTTAGATCATTCCTCCATCTTAGCCTTTTCCATCTCTCATTATAATGATTTGGAATTATGTGGTCTACCGTCACTTCCTAGATGTGACCTTAAATATGGGCACCATGGATCTTCCCATAGCATTTTCCTTATGGATAGGTTCTCCCTTCTTAGTGATAACTCCACAATCATTACATCCATCACCCTCTTATTAACCTATTGGAACCATGCAAAGGGTCTAGGGATGTTTCTTGTACATTCATTGTCCCCACCTAGGTGGTCTACTTAATTTTTCATAGCTCTCCCCCATGTAAAAATAAAAAATCAAAGAATGATGTAATAGAAAATCAAAGCACTTAATTAAAGACTAAGCCATTGAAGGACAATTGTTCATTTAAAAAAGAGCGTGAAATTAAAATCAATATTAAATAAATAAATTGATCCCTTGAAGGACGGATTTCATATATATATTATTCTTTCCATTTATATTGCGTATAAAGTAGACCATACCCTCGATGGATGGCTACTCCTTATGGCATTTGAAGGCTTCCCACATTGATCAACCTTACATTTTATTAGCATCCTAAGAAAGCTTCCTGCATTGATCAAATTTCTTCTTGTAAACTTCCCGCATTGATCAGTTTTCTCTTTCACCCTCCCAGAGTTGAGGCATAGTTTTAGGGAACACCACTTTTGGAGAATCCTCTTCCCATGTACAAGTTACATCTCAAACCTTTTGTCATGTTGACATTAGGCTTATGAGTTCATTTCATCCATGTTCCTTATGATCTTTGGTATGACCAACTATCATTGGTTGCATACTAACATCTGTTTTGGTCGCATGTGCCTTGTGTTATCCGGATCCCCTTCTTATTTACGTCCATATAGTTAGAGGTATATTTTCATCGCGTATTCCTTGATATCACGTAGTATCGTTCATACCCATAAGTTGACATTGTTAAGTTACAATTCTATCCTACACCTCATATGACCTTATTCAATCTCTCTAGACATTCAAGTCCACCTTGTGGCCATATTTATTCCCCCTTGGGGAATTTTTCTTAATCATTCCTTCCCTTATTTTCCTTTGTGGCCATACCTATTTCCCCCTTTAGGGAATTCTACTTAATCATTTTTTCCTTTATGCTCATCTATATTCTCCCTTTAGGGCATTTTGTTTCAATATTTTGCATCCTCCCCTTGTCATCTTGAAGTCCACATTTGTGGCCATATTTACTTTTTCCCTCCAAGCATTTTAATCAGACATGCAATCCTATCCAATATACTCTCAAATTCCACATTCATGTCCATATTTACTCCTCTCGGGCATTTTAATTCTACATCCAAATCATTCCTTTCCTTCTTTGCCTTTGTGGCCATATTTATTTTTCCCCTCCGGGCATTTTAATCCAATCTACCCTCAAAGCCCACTTTTGTGGCCATATTTAATCCTCCTCCTGGGAATTTTATTTCATAATCCTATCCAATCCACAAGGTAAGTGCACAAAGATGGGAGGTAAAAAGGGACACCTTTTTCCCCGAAATCGATGAAACCTAAACTTCATCGAATAATTTGGCATGCCTATGCTCAAAATTTGACAAAGTGATAAGAATAAGTACCGTAGAGCTCGGAATCTAGTTTCTAAACTACTAATTTTTTTTTAAATGGTTGAGATTAAGAGGCTCAAATTTTGTGCACACATAAAGTATGTTTATTTTTGTGTAAAAAAGATAAGAACCTATTGTGTGTGCGCCCCACCCCCATTTTTTTAGTTGTATATTATTTTTTCAAATCCCTTTAGTATAAAGTTATCTAAGACCATGTACAAGGTCCCACTAAATTTTCATAATTTTTGGATGAATAGATAATTTTTTATTAATTTTCAAAGTGCACATATCCCAAAAATGAAATATTTGTGTGTGCACCCCCATAACTTTGAGAAAAAAGTCATTTTTAGTTTTTTTTGAGTGCATGTAGAATGGAGTTTAGAAAAAACCACATTTTTTTAATTTGGATGAAAAAATTGTAAATTGTGCACCAAAACGTATGCATAGGTTTTTTGTAAAAGAAAACAAGGCACTAGTAAAAGAAATTATGGATGAAAGCCTTAAACTAATCAGATTTTAGAAAGAATTATATCATCATCAAGGTAAAAACGAGCTTGACATCGTAGTATAATTTATTTTTGAATATTATGTTTTAATGCACAAGATATTGGGGTGCACACATGAAATTTTGATGTTTTTATGTCAAACATGGTTTTAATCATGCAATACACAGTCCAAACCTCTGGTTTGGAAATCCAAGCCTTTGGATTGGGTATTCCAAACCCCAACAAGATGAAATGTAAGCGCGTTATAACATGTTGGTGTTATAATGCTCTCGTGTTATAATGCGCTCACGTTCCTATTTCCAATGCAAAATATGTCCATTAGGGAGGGATAACGTGGAAAAACACATAGAAAGTCATAACGCGAGCGTTATAATGCTCTAACACATTTTGTCTTGGTAAACCTAAGTCACATGCGATCGTGTTATAACGCACCTAGATTTTCCCTTTTCATGTTATAACACGACCGAGCCATAACGCAAGCACGTTATGGCCAAAATGGCAAAAAGTGGATTTGTGTTCACCTTTTGGACCCCATCTTTGTGCATACACCCCTGTATAAAGCTGAAATGGCACAGCGCTTTGAGATTGTCCTTGGTTTGGGTTTTTCTTTATTTTTTGAGAGGGTGGCATGTTAGGCTGATATGGAGGCCTATTCATTTGAGCTTGGGGTTGGTAAGGTCCGAACTCGGATCTTGTTGCTTCTTGATCGTTACTAATTCATTCCCCAAATTCTGCAGTTGCTTCATGACTTCCTAGAGTTCCTTGGAAGTACTAGAAGAAGTGGAGGCCTCACTATTTCTCTGATTTATAGGGGCTAGAATGGGGGCTATTTCAGGTGCTTGACTAGTAGAGGGGGTCCCCAATTCTGGATATAGAGGCATAGGTGGCCTAGGTGCCAACTTGCCTACTTGAATTAAGTAGTTCTCCACTCTGATAGCTATATCATATGCCCTTGGCAGTGTTGTTCCCCCATCGATTGTATCATCATAGCTATGTCAGAATTTAGAGCCCTCAAAAAGTAGAGGAACGCACCTTTCGCTGCTAGCCTCATGGAAATCAAAATTCGATCCCACGTCTTTAGAACCTAAAGTTGAAGTCAACCATCTGCTCATTTAGGGCCCTCTTGATTGTGGTTAATTGTTATAACAAAGATAAATTATCTAATTTCTCTTTGAATTAGTTGCACAAGGTTGAACACAACGCATACCAGGTTTGTAATTGACCCTCTTTGTTAGGCTCCTAAACCATTGCAACACCTTACCTTTGAGAGAAGAAGTAAGGAGCCTAACTGCAACATCCATCTCGTTGATCTCATGAATGACAATATTATTCACAATGTCTTGAATATGATCAATGGGGGTCGTATGATTCTCCCTAGTGAAGTAAGGAATGTTCTTCAACACTGCCACCAAAATAGGATTATGTGCATTGAGGGCGAGTGGATTGCCACCTGTGAAATTGACAAATGGGTTTTCTGGTGGTGGTGATGGTTATTGTAGATGTGCCATTATGATTGGCCTGAGAACCTTGATCAATTGAAGGAAGGGTCTACCAGGTGGAGGGGTTGATAATGTTCTATTTTTTGGAGATGGAGACATTTTTAATCTTCTTCCTCTCCTTCCTCTTCCTGGTGATAGCTGTAAGTATTCAAGGACACCTTCTTCTTTTACTCTAGACCGAGTCTAAATTCTTCTCATATACTGCTGAAACCAGGTTGAAATCAGACCACGGGAGTCGCGATGTCTTAATACAAAGCCTCCAAAGGCTGAAAATTTACCAAGATGCACATCCAATCTTGATAAACCTGAAAATATTGACCTCTGTCCCACCGAGCGTGCAAAAATCTGTTAGTGAAAAATTACAACACCCCTAATTACTTATGATTTGTGTGTGAGACAATCAATGTAACCTACATAACATGGGATTATCCTGCAGTGTGGGATGTTGCAAGTAGGATAATCCTCTAGAGAAAGTTGACTTCTTCTCCTAACCTAGTGCCAACTTCTCCAAAGTGTAGAGAATGAAAAACTAATCTAATCCTATACTAATGCTTTCCAAGGAGACATGGATAGAAAGATGCATGAAAGTAAATCTACTCTAAGCGAAGGTGATGCACAAAAAGGGAGTGAGACATTCTGGGTGAGTGAACAATAGGGAGTAAATAAATCGATGGAGGGCGAGTAGAAGCACCACAAATAAAACAATATTCAGTTCCCTAGATTCATAAAGCACAACAAATTAAAGGTCTTGCAAAGAGATATAAACATGCACAATATACCTACAAACGTAATGGAAGGAAAAAGATGCAATATAACCTGAATTAGGGAAAGAAAATCCACAAAACACCAATTTTATTGCTCAAAAACATGCACAATCCATTACAAAATAAGCACAAGGAAAAATCCTTTACAATAAGCCCAAATTCAAGGCCTTTAGCTCACAATAGCTCTGGAACAATTTTGACAGAGTTCCTTTGCAAAACAGAATGAATCCCCTCAAAATGAGGTAAATTTTACAATATATAGATGAAGATCCTTGAAATTTCCTCACCAACCGACAGTTTCATTGAAGAGGTATGGGAGGCCATACAAATTTGGTACTTTGCTTGCATGGGTAGTCATGGGCGTCATACCTCATTAAGCTGGTAGTTGAATAACCTTGTACCGCTTCCATTAATATCCAGTTCATTCCTACACTTAGTCGGTTGCATGTATCTTCTGCTCCCAAATGGTAGCATAATCATCTCTGGTGTTGGCCGGTAGCATAAATGTGACCAGCCAAGTAACATGTTTTCCTGCTCTCAACTAGTAGCTTAAAATCTACTGTTGGTCAGTAGCATCCATACAAGTGCTACTGGCACCTTTGTTGTCATTCAACTACTCTTCAACATTGCCCTATTGCAGAATCGGCCGGTAGCATTGTTTTCTCTGCCTCTGAACCTACGATTTTGCTACTGTCGATAACATGAAAAAGTGTTACTAGTCGGTAGCATATGAAATGTTATCGGTGGCATTTATCATTGTTTTATTTTCTCGGCTCGGAACTTTTTCATGGCTCACCATCTCACCGTGATTTACCCTATTAAACTTCAAAGTGTTGCACCCATCAACTGTCAACATTCATACTTGATAAGTTGTCCATTTTGCAGGGGTGCAAAAATGGATACCAAGAAGAGATCATGGTTCCGCATTTCATGATCCCACACGAGATGTTTATTTTATCCTAAATGTAATAAAAGGATCAAGCTAGGGGCTAAGGGACCAAGTTTTTAGTTTTTCCATTTCTCTTAAGTCAACATCTTCCAAAATAAAAATTGCGCTAAGAGTTAGTTATAATTTCTTCCCATGCAAGTTGACTTCTTAATGGGCATGATTTTAGTTTAATTCCAAATTCCCACATGGGCTCTACACCCAACTATAGATCAATTTAAAGTGTTCAAACATATTCATCCCATAAAACCTCCATAAAATCGCAAGGTGTTTTATTTTTACTATCCAAGGTAACACCTTTATCTGTAATGAATTAATGGGATTATTAACAAGATTTTAATGCATAAGAACATCAATACACTAACTCCACTTGCATCATATGGATCCCTCAAATAAATCAATCAATGACGAAGTTAACCCAAAACTATGTTCATTAGAGTTTTTGTTCCACTAGGATAACAATGACAAATGCCAACATTGAACTCTAACTCATCCCTAAAAATGAGTAGACCCATGATACTAAAAAGTATTAGTCATATTTACCCCCTTAAATAGAAAGTTCGCACTACCTATATGTTACTTCACACAAGGAAACTTAAGTTATAGAAATGATCTTTGGGAGGAATTATAGGTGTATGAAAGGAACACACCCTTGTTAGCTCTAAGTCATGTCTTGAAAGACGTTAGGGGTTTCAAACTAGTCATGATACATCTAAAAGAGAATACATGAAAAAGAATTAAAACTTAGCTAAATTTTGATAGTTTAAGTGTAATGAATTTATATCATACATTGTGATCATTATGAGGGGACTATAATAATTACAATGGTTAAAAATTGCTTACATGCAAACAAAACAACATGAGCTTCTGCATCTAGTACCACCGATTACAACTCAATAATTTATCCAAAACAAATATGATTATCATTTTATCACAAAGGCAGTAATATTTCTCTTTCTTGATACAACATTGTTATTCTATAAATTTGCACCAAATAGTGCTAGTAATTACTAATTTACACTTTGAATTCATGTAAGTAAATACAAACTATCATTACAACATATCAAGCATGGTATTGATTCCTCCTATCTATGGTACCTGTAACCACAACATGGTCATCACAAAGTTGGCATGGCAATTTCCTACCATTTAGCACACACAATGATTTCATAGTTTTCCTTTCACAATGATAATAACACAAAACATGCAAAACGGAGAGTAAGAGACATATTAATTCCATTTCATTTTCAAAACTGGAGAGAGAGAGCGAGAGCATTTTTCCAAAATCAATTTCTTTATAAAAAAAGTGTTTAAGAGAGTTCCATACAGTCATATGTTAGTGTTTACAGGGTTTCTTGGTCAATATTTGTTTGAATAAGGTCATACAAAAGCTTTCTCCAATTTGTTTCAAGTTTCCAAAATGTAAAAATTAGATAAGTACCTCAAAAACATGCGTTCAAAAAATAAATTAGAGACTTAACTACACAAGGATTAAAATCCCTACCTACTCCTCTATATACAAGGAAACACTTGGAGTGGAGATTCCAAAACTAGTGAACTGGGTTCAATTGGCAAATGTCTTTCCGAGCTACCGATCATGATTGCACAAATGACCTCATCACCCAATGACCAAGGGCCCACAAAACCCACCAGAAAACTATATTGTGAGATGATATTCTCTCGAATTGAGGGTTGGTAGTGATTATTACAAAGAAATACTAGATGTATGTAGAAGCCAAATTCTATTCCTCCACTCAAGGCCTAAACTACAAGTCAAAACCAAACTACATTTTTAACATTGAGCAGCTTGTCTACAACGCAAAACGGTCCACACATGAAAAAAATGGTCAAATGAACATTTGAGAAACAACCCGGGTTTGGTGGAACACTCCATGTGACAAGGAACACAGTCAAAGTTTGATTTTCACATTTTGGGATCTATAAAGATATCTCGTGTCTCATTAAAACTGGATTTTATAAGGTCGCCAAGAGGTAGTGGTCACTAAGTTTTGATTTTGGAATGCCACTCGCGTGGCTTCATATCCATTACTATTAGAAGAGTTTTCCAAACATCTCAAACAGTCAATAGGGAATTGGGATTAGGTTTGAAGTAACCTTTCAAGTTGTGTAAAAACAAGAGGTAAATTTGCTATAAAGTTCTATGCCTTATCTAATTCATCGAAATATTATTCTTCTATGGTTTAAATTTCAATTCCATTAAAATAGGAAAAACTAAAAATGTTAAAATCATGCAAGAGAAGGATAAGATGAACATGCCTATGAGACATGAAGCGGTAACGTGACTCGAGAAAGTAGAACACTCACAAGCTATGTGGATGTAAGTAAGGTTATCGAGCTCCACTAAGGACCAACTCACATTTCTCGAGTGTCAACATCATCATCCGATCCCACTAACAAGTTGGGTATGTCACATAGCTCGCGGTAACCAAACATGCCAAGACACAATACTAAGGTGGAGCAGCTAACCAATGGCCAAGCAAAAACACAAAGGCATACTTTTAACATAATACAAAGTACAACCGAACCAACTCTTCAAAATTTACCACCGACATTCCCATTAAGGATAAAACATGATCTCAATCCTTTCGTTCGGTATAATGAAGACTTAAAAGAGACCTTGAGGAGACAACACAATTTCTTAATTTATCAAGAGATTCCAAACCTGAACTCATAAGCACAAATCTACCAATTGTCAATCATTAAGCAAGCATGGAGAGTTGCCTAAAGATTGTCACCGGGTTGTAAGGATAGTTTCAAACTGTGTCTTGATCATTAACATTTCCACCAGAAGAATAAACAAAAATATCAATCTTTGTGTATATTTTGCGACCATACATACCATGAGAACGTGGCTCTTTCAAAAAAATTGTCAAACAATTCCCATGCCATGTGCTTGCTTCCTCTTTTTCAATGTTATGATAGTAATCATACACTACCAATACCATCCACGAAAAAAATCTCAATCTCGTAACATTATGTAAAGTAGTCGGTTGAAGGAGTTGCTACAAAGTCTGCCCACAACATACAACCCCCTTCTTTTGTGTAAAATCTAAAACCATTGCAGGCCACGAGGTCGCATCTCTTTGATCCATTTTTTCAAAAGTTCCTGTGCCTTGACCAGGCTCCCTCATTTTGCATACGTGCCTATCATGGAAACATCCACAACATGAGACAAAATATCCCCTGGTGCTTTCATGGTTTTGCGCACCCCTTTTCAATGCTTCCATCATGGCGCAAGTTGGGAATACGTTGGAAAATATTGTAAGAGTTTGGATTTACCCCTATTAATTGCATATGCTTTGAATAAATAAAAAGTCTAATTAGAAAACCCATTTTGTGCGCCTCTAGCAGTCATTGTTTTCTAAAAGACCACATTTTAATTTAGCATTTTGTCAAACAGATCTCTTGACAGACGTATGATTCCAAAGTTTGCTTCCAGATCACCTGCAACTAAAATAACTAACATCACTTTCTCCAATATACTATGAAGGGCATCCAAACCTATTTTCCAAGCTCCCTACATGGCGCAGACGTGAAGGTTGTAGAGTAGATTGTGTAATTTGGTTTTACACCTGTAAATAGCATTTTCTTGAACACTTCTAAGGCCTTTTCAACCTTCATGACTGCGTGTGGAGGTTACACCAATGAACTACATGGCCAAGGTATGCTCTAAGGCACATTGTCAACAAAACCACTTTATGCATAACCTGCAAACTACCGTTGCATGAAGTTTCTAACGCCTTCATAATAAGTCTATTTTTTGTGCTTCTTTGAGGAAATTTTCAGACAACCCTGGTTTCTTAGATCTCTCCCACATTGGTAGAAAGGAATAGACAAAAAAAAGAACCATAAACTAGCGTGGTAGCCAGCAGTAAATGAAGTAGAGAGAATCTTATATGTTCAGGGCACGTTCCAAGCAGCCAGATTAAAATAAATAATCTTCTTTCCATTAAGCTTTGTTGGGCATCCATAACCTCCTCCAAAGCTCCTATTTTCGCACATGTTGTGCATATTTTGCAACCATGGCGTCCAAAGACAAGTATACCAACATTTTTGACAGAGATCTCCCTACCTTCTGTTGTGCACGCTCATGTTGCTTACAAAAATAATATATAAAAAAACTACCTCCACCTTTGTGCTTTGTTCGACGTGCACACCCTTAACAAATCTCCCATGGCGGCATAGATAGGAGGAATGCTGAAACAAAATCTAAAACTACTAATCTGCCCTAATCCGCCCTTCTTGGGATTTTATCCCATTTTATTTTATTGATATTTATCATTATTTTGTTTGATTATCATTTTTAAATTCTTTGTTCTATTCATATATATAAAATGTTTTATTAAGCATTATTTCATTTACTAAATTTTGAGCTCTATTTTGAGTTTCTTGATCATTTAAAAGGTAGTTCGAGATGGATAGCTCGAAACACCGAAACCATCACCAAAGCCTCTGGACAAGGATTAACTTTATTATTTTCCCTAGAACAAGCTTGATTTGATAAATTTATTAATATTAAAAAAATTGAACTCAATAAGTTAAAAGTGGTCTCAATTCCAACGAAGTAAAGGAAAACGACATCTCTACTCCACTCGAAACACGACAACACTCTAAAGGGTCAAGATGGTTTGTCTATGGAAGGACCTTCACAAGGTCACTAAAATTATTTTAATTACTTAGTTCACCGAAACAAATAAATCACAAACATGACGTGAATAAAAAGGGGAACTCAACCTCACCATGGCCAATTCAAACTTTCTGGCCTGGAGTCTGAAGGTGCAAAGGGAGGGGAATTACACCATATACTACTTACATAACATAAGAGCGCATAATTCTAAACTTTTCATCTACACACAAGGGTTTCTATTGGGATGAAGTAACATATCCCACTATCAATGTTGAGGCACAAGGGCCAACCTAGGTCAAGGGATAGTTGCATGCACCTTTGCATAAAACACTAGGATAACTACATTGAGTCTGAAATGTAGTGCAAATCGATGATTCATAGGTGGGGTGACCACTGAGGTCAATCCAACTCAAGCATTTTATACCTTTATTTTTAGATCTAATGATTGCTTGAGTGTGTTACAGGATAGATAAGGTTTATTTTATATGTAATGGTACAAAATATAAGGTTATAACAGATCCAAACATACAAAATCATCAAACAAGTGATAATGAACCCAAAAAAAAATCATAGTATTGGGAGTTGACATTATACGAAAGTAGGGAATGTTAGAACTAGACCATGTGGTATTGACCCTATTATGCAGTCCCTACACCATGGAGTATTTACGAAAAATAGTTAATCTAGGTTTTCCCAAAATCTTACATATTTCCCATTTCTAGAGGTGAAACATCCCAACAATCTTTTGAGTCGGTTAAGTGACATATTTCATCCCATTTGTGCTTTCAATTTCAAGTCATTGAATGCTATAATTGATATCTATGTTGTGCATTCTTCCTCGATTTGATCTAAGATGTAAATATAAGCTCTTTTAGTAGTTCAATCTCAATTATATTACTGCAATTGATACCTAAATAAATTTACATAAAATTTAATTAAGGGTTATACATGTATCAACTCAATATCTTAGTAATATCACAATCATCTCAAACATGGTCAAAGTGGTACAATTGTTCAACTAGTTTCTTTCAAATAAATATTCATGATAAGTTGAGAACTACATGTGGTTTGAGGCCTCTTCAAAATAGTTCTCAAGTAAGTGGTGTAAGTATTTCTCTTCATCGCAAACACTAATCTTTTAGCAAGTTCTTTTACCCATGTTTAGGGTTTGAGTTTTATTCATATGAGTTTGGGATAGTGTGACACTCGGGGTTTGACAAAGACATGTATTTATAGACCACCAAAGGTCATAAGAATTTGTAGAGAATCATTCCAAGAGGGTCCAAGACCATATAATAGGGTCAATACCTGTATTACAAGCTAACGAGTTGTACTATTCCAAACTAAGGAAGTTTCCAATCATGGTATCGAAACGAAGCATTTTTAGGTTTAGTATTCCTAGATTCTCCATTATGTGCATATAGATATCTCTTGTATCACTTTTTATATCTAAGTTTGCCTTTCCTCTTGTGTATTTGATCTTATATCATATTTATCACTAGTTTCAAGTATTAATGTGTTATTTTGATATTATATAATTAATGTTGGAATTTAATTAATCATAATAACCCTGTGTAATGAACCTTACATTCCTTTTTATTGTTTTGCATCCCATAACATTAAATCACAGTATTCATAAGAAGGGTGTAAATAGTATGATGTGTTGGCCTTGATGATGTGACTTGGGTGTGTGTACTTCTACCTTGATGTGGGGATGGCCTAGTTTATGAGAAATGGTTATGTTAAATGTGATAAATGGTTTTTTTCGAGTTGGCCTCATATTATGTTGATGTGTTTTATTTATGATGTTAGGATTTCAAATGTTGTATGGGCTATAAAGTGGCGGAACTTAAAACCATAATTTCTTAATAATTTTAGGAGAAATTAAATAGATAAATAGTACAATAAGAACACCATTAATAAGTGTGTCAAATTTAATAAATCATTACTAAAACATGTAGGGATTGAGTAATTATTTTGAGTAAGTTCTCCAAAAATGAGAGAACTACAAATCTTCACAAAATATGAAGATTCAAGAAAATTTCAATTTTCTCACTCCTCGAATTACGAGTGCATCGCACTTTAATGACAGGGTATATTCTTGTAGTAATGTTAGTGTCCCATGTTTTAATTTTCCTATCATTGATGGTATTTATACCTATTTTAATGTTTCATCCAGGATGATGCTCTAATAATTGGAGGGAGATGTAGTGACCGACATCACCTCACCCTGACGGTAAAGGTCAATACAGGATTACATTCATGATTTAATTTATCTATGTTAAAAATCCCTCCTTTCAATAGTTGCATGCTTATGTAAAGCATTATTAAATCTTTGCTCGAGATAGATTTTAATAATTCAAAATTTGGTAAGTACCTTGTGATAACTCCAACTTTTGTTTCTATGTGAACACACATCTCATCAATCTTGTCCCAAGTTCTTTTTGGTGAGTTACTCATGTTTGTATATATACATGTAAATATGTATATATTAGAGAGATAAATTTATGCATGTTGTTTATTCTAATAATAGTAATAATAAAACTAATAACACAAAATCGAAGTATAAGGACATATTTGGAGGAGATGGGAGGTTGGTGAAGGGATTTGGTGGAGAAGTGAAGAGGTATGGAGGAGGTTTTGAAGAGAAATATTTTTGGTGGAAAGGCATGGAGATCCATCAAAACATAATTAAATGGGATATTTTTCATATGTTTAATTGTTATTTTCCTTGGCATAAATGAATGCATATGGGGAAGTTGTTAAGCTAGGGTCCACTATGGTGTCACATATTCCTAGTTGTGCTGAAATGGAAGTGCATTTTGTAATGGTTAAGGAGTTCATGAGTAGAATTAGATTATGAATTTCAATAGTATATTACGTATGTTTATTCATTCCCATCTTTTGCTTTGTGTGAAATAATTTATTGTCATATCTTTTCCGTGGGACCATTGGTGAGTGATATATGAGAGGTCTCACTTATTTAAAAGGGGACATGATTGGATTATCATTATACCAATGAATGGTATTTTTACTTATGACTACTATGATTGGATTTTGTTCTCTAGATGACTATGCCCATTTACAATACATGTTACATTCACCATAGTACCTTGTAAGGAGATTAGGTTTAGGATAAGGTAATTACATTTCAAGATTGTGTAGCACCTCTTTCAACAACATTTCTACATGTAATGTAGTGAGAGTTGAGATTGAGGTGAACATTAGATGACATATGCATTAAAAAATTTGTTTTTATTTGAAATTCTGGAATTTTCCCATTATTCAATATATTTCTCCCAATTATGGAAACACCCCTTTCTCTTGTGTCATTCCTTCTCCCAATCATAACATACCTTCAACAAATCATTTGACTTGTTGTTTTGGAAAATATTATTCCCATCGGTATTCAACTTTGTGATCACAATATTAGCCTTCAAGGAGCATGGGTTTTAAATAGGAATAATTCATTTTAAATTGTGTTACCACTATAAACTCTCCCCTATCCTTACACTATGTGGAGAAAAATACTAGTTTTTGGCTTGGGATTTTCTTTTGATATGAACATTGGAAATTCTTAGGAGAATTCATGGCCCATGTATCTTTTAAGAAAACACACACTTGGCAAATGTGTTTTCATAACCCACAACATTTTCTTCCATCTTCCCAATTGTGCCAAAGTGGGAGTTTATGAAAACAACGTGAACAAAAATCAAATTATAATGGATGGTATATTTTTAGTTGTTTGCAAGTGCACTAGCTGACTTGTATGCAAATTGTGGATGCTTCTATAATACACGTGGATTATTCAACTAAAATAAATTTGGCCTCATAGACTACAATGACAACATAATATGTTGTGTTTGGATTTACAAGGATGCAGTCAAACTCTTCAAGGTAATAAAGAACTTTGGATCATACATATGCCATGTCTAAGACTAATGTGTTTATAACATGCACCAATGTGTTGTAGTGTATAAGGTATGTGAATACTTTAATGGCATAATAACCACTTTATCCATTTACCGAGATTTGGATTTTGTGTTAACTAATTGGCATCCTTGGCCATGTTATTTATCTTGAGGAAACTCTAAATTTTATCAGTTATGTCAATTAAACATGTGGGGATTGTGTGGATTTGGTTTTGGTTTTTTGAAAGCACGTTCATCATTTGGAAAGAACTACAATAGGATGCGAGACTCTTGGAATATTGCAATTTTTGTATATGTGCAAACAAATCCTTGGAACAGAATTCAAATGTATTTCCCTTGCCGTCTAATTTCTCAAAATAAGCATGGGTTTCTTTCCTCTTTACTAGCTTATTATCATACATTGTATCTCCTTTGTGTGTTATAGATGTCCTTAAATTTAATTGATGTGTATGTAATTTTAGTGAACGTTAAATGTTATGTTAATTATAAATAATAATGAAATGAATGGTTCTAGAAACAATCGACCACTAAAATATCCTTTGATTTACATTTCCATAAATATCCAAGAAAGAATCATATAGAATATTAAATGAAACAAAAATATAGTGTGTAAACATGATTTGGCCTTTTAAGTCACGTGCACAAGTTCTCATAAAATTAGACATACATAATAAAATAGCCTTCTAAGAGTAATAATTTTTTTCTTGAAGTTGATGTGTGGTAAGCATCTGAACCTTTCCTTTTGCAATTGTATGAAACATACAAATTCCTGATTGTTAGTAATTATCATATAAATCTAGAATAAATTATGCATATCCTCTTGTTTGACACTTTATTGAGTCATTTTCTGAGTTACTTTAATGAGCCAATCATAGGAGGAAAAAAATAAACTTTATGATCTACTAATTTGGAATCAACATAGATTAAATGGTTGTGGACTAAGAATCCATGTATTATTAACTTAAAATCTTCCTTTCTACATTATAATTATAAATCCATAAATATTTTCACCCTATTTCATCTTAAATAAATTTTTCGCACGTGTTTTGAGCCACTTCAAGTTACTTGGGTTTGAGTCTAAACTTCCAAATAACATTCACTCCTCCATAACTCCTAAAACAAATTACAATTAGTGGATTTTGGATATGATAGCTCCTCTATTATCTCAACGTATGGGATAAGAGTTTGGAAGTAATGGATTCCATGGATGTGACTCGGTGACTTTTTTAGAGGCTATTTCAAGTACCTTAAACTACACCTTTTCTAATTCCTTTTGACCTCCTTTTGACCCCACAAGAAAAAAATTTGTTTGGTTTGATATCTTGATTTTGGGAGTTGATTCTTACTACTAATTCATTTATGTTAACCATTTTTAACAACGGTAGCTAAAAAAATTGATTGTGTGAAAATTGATTCTCTCTCTCTCAATCTTGTTTTATCTTGCAAATGAACTCAAAACTGTGTGAAGAAATGAATTCTCTCTCTAGAACTTGGAAACATAGATAAAATATGAAAAGTGTGTAAAATTTTTGTGTGTATCTCTCTCTAGACTCTAAATGTGTTAATTTTGAAACCCTTTTGAGTGATTATAGTAGTTAGCTATGAAGAGTGAAATCTATGTCATCCTTTTGTTAACCCATGATGTTACAAGCTTACAATTTTTGTTGTGATAAGGAGAATGAATCAGTATTCTCAAATAATTGTCCCATTCTATAATGAATCTTATATTTATATTCTTAAAAAGAATGAGATTTGTGATATCATGTACTTGTATAAGTGTGTTATATCTAGGGAATTAGTTCTATTTTGAGAATTGTTATAATTTTATTTGTTATATGTTGAAGATACACATCATGTTATATTATAATGTACTATACTATGATTTGAAATGAAATTTATCTAGATCTACCACGCTTTACCTTTATCATGTTCCCTTTGATAGAATTATGACTAAAATATAAACTATAAACCTCGTGTGAATAAATAATTCATGATTTGTGTAAAGGATATATTGATTTATGTACAAGAAGAAATTAAAAATATGAAACCAATCTCTCAATGGAATTATCTCTCTACCTAGCTTAATTATATCATGTTTAGATCAAATCTCTACCTTAGTTTCATTTTTGAAAGGTTTCTTGTTAAGAGCATTCTTAACTTATCATGTTTAATAATTCATGCCAATAAACCTATTATCTAAATATCTCTCCTAGCGATTTGGATAACTTGCATACACATTCTGGCTCTAAGTTATTCATTGCAATATTGCGTGCACTTGAAGTCACTTGGTGCATTCCCTAGGTCACAGTTCCCTGTGCACCCTTCTCCATTCTCTCCTTCCACTTCTCCCTTGCGCCCACCTTTTACGCATTCACCTTCTTCCTTGTCAAGTCTCCTCCCTTCCTGCGCACCTGTGCTTGCTTCTATTAGCTATTTCCTTTGCTCCTCACATGTTGCGCCCATTACTTCATAATAGTTGTGCCTTGACCATACGTTCTCTACTTACCATTTTTCCTCATTTCCCCATACGCATCGCACGCGCCCCTCTGCGCCTTCCTCTATTTTCTTCGTGCACCCTTTCCCCATGCCCTTCTGTGCCAAGTCATCTTTTGACATGTTTGAGTGTGTCGTGTGTAATCAGTCAAAGCGCGCCAACAGGCACCAAATCCTTGTAACAAATCAGTAAGTGACACGTGGTAGAAACGATAAGAATTCACACAAGTTGGCCATCATTTCAGCCAATCTGCGCGTGCCACGTGTTTTACGTGGTGCCGACGACTCGACATCTTCTAACAACCATATCTTCTGCTACAGAAGCTTATATCGGCACACGCCTAGACTTTTCAGAGAGTTGTTGACATCAACTATAGTGCCAAAAATTCAAAATTCAAATTCTAGCAGATCTAGTAGGTGAGAAATGGGAAAATGTCTCTCTGAACATTGATGAGTAGATCTGATTTCTCTAACCACCAAATTTGATATGATCTACCCTCCTTTCTTCTCCAAGCACGTCAAGTAGGCATGGGGAAGTGTATTTCACATATCTCCAGGCATATTTATAGGCATTGAATGCTTCTTGTTGGTGGTTGTGTTTCGAATTCAGTTTTTCCCTCCTTCTCCCTTCTTCCTCCACATATTCATCTATAAATGTAAGAGCAAGGATCATTTGTTATATTGGACACTCTGGATCCTTACGCGTTTTTCCAAGGACTCCATATTTTATGTATTTTGAGTTGCAGACCTTTATATTTGGCTCTTGCATGTGGATATCAACCTCCTTCATCATTGTAACAGGTCTGTGTATTTTTGGAAGTGATAGAAGCATCATTTTGTGAATATTCTATGTCCTAACATGTTTTCATTCCTTCTTCTTGCATTTTATTTTGTGTTGTGTGCTAGTTGTGCTACTTCAGGTCCCTATGCAGTTCCATATTTAGTTGTGTTCCATGAGAACAATCTAGTGAGTGTGTGTTTCACTATGCTATTCGTGCCTAGCCTCCTTTGATGCATTCCCTATCATTCTCACTCATAAAAGATAGCGTTCATCCCTCTTTTCTGGTGTTATCACCTTTTAGTGTAGTTTCCTTCCATGTTATCCTTCTATCCCTGGTCCCTTGGCATTATTAGCTTAGTTTCCCCTTTTAGCACTAGGAGTAGTAGTAGCAATAGAAATAGATAGAGGAACCGCCTTCTCTGGAGATCCGTCCCAAGCTCGTAAGGTCCCACAACTTGGGGACAGTTCCATTGTGGTCTCAAACACCTCGGCCTTTCGAGATCCGAGACGCGGGTGCACATTTGAGCAACCAACAAAACCTAAATATGTATCTTTTCTATTTTTGTAGAATCTATTTTAATTTTACATGTGATCCTCTATCTTGTATCTTAACCAATATGTTACTTCATGGGAAATTTTATACCCCTTGTGCTTTGATTCGTGGACTTATCAATGTCTCCTTTGTGTGATTATTATCTCTTAGTGATAGTGAATTTTTTTGTGTGGATTTCTAAAACAAACTAGATTTAAAACCACATGCAATGGAAATAAATAAATTGGATTTTAAAGTTTTAAAAACTTATTTAAAAATAGATAAGGATGACTAACCCGGTTCTAGGGTTAAAATGGGGCTCATTAAATTGGGAAAAATAGATGAATATCTCCTCCTTGTTTCTTTAGTTGGCTTGGTGCACTTTCTTTTGGACTTGAAGGCTTAGAATTGGAGTGTCAATTTTGTTTTATGAATCCTTTTTTAATCCTACACTTTCATTCAAGGTTGTTTTTTCAATGTAATGATCTTCATGGATCCATTCAAAGGATATGTCATCGTACTCTCCATTTTGTACCATGTTATCATGAAGGGGTTGATCTAAAATCCTTTCCAAAAGAGAATACTAGCTCACCTCAAAGTTAAAAAATTCCAATACTCCTTCTCAAACATCTTGGTGGTCAAACAAAAAGATTCAATCCAATACGCAGTATGATAGAGGATAATTCAATCCTTCAAATATGATAGAAATACATCTAATTTTGGAGTCTTCTAATTATAGTTATCTCTAAAGGGGTCTCTAAATTAAGAGATATATCCCATAAATTGTTTTTTTTTAATGTTGAAAAATATAATCGAGAAAGATTTTTTAATTAAGATATGAATGGTTTACAATACTATTGCCTCAATTGAAACAATTTCTTCCCCCCAGATAATATTGTAACTTATGAAACTTTTGTTGCAACTTGTTATATTATTACTAACAATATTATGTAGTACCTAGGAGGTGAGAAAGCATGAGATGGGACTATAGGGAGGCTGATGGCTACTATAGCTCACATTGATGCTCAAACCCTCACTAAAACTCTTCAACAAATATATGCAAGTCTCACAAATATGACTCAAATGAATCTTATAAAAATGATAAATTCAACTATAACTAATTATAACAATAATTAATTAGGTTCCCATATTGGCATCATACTCAACGTTCCCCATTTGATGCAAAGAATGGAAACACCTGTCATTTATTTAAGTCTTACATGAATCTCCTTTAACAATCCATTGGTGAAAATATCAGTAAATAGATCTTAACTTCTCACATAGTCAATAAAAATGATTATAATTGACTAAATCTCTAAAAAAATGATGCTTGAGTTCAATATGTTTGGTTCTAGCATGGAAAACTAAATTCTTGGGTAATTGTATTGCCCTATTGTTATCACAAAAAATATGTGTAGGCTCAAGTTAATCCTCTCTAAAATCAACAAAGAGCCTTCTCAACCATACCTTTTGTGTAAGATAATGTAAGAGATGCATATTCATCTTTAGTAGAGGTTAATGCAATTACATAGTTTGTTTCTTTAATGATCATGAAAGCATCCCACTTCCCAAAGTGAATAAATAACCTCAAGTAGACTTCTTATCATCAAGATATCCTCTCAAATCGTAATTTGTATATCCAATATACACACTTTGAATTTGTTGTTATTAAATTAATACCATAATTTTAAGTACCTCTTACATATTTGAAAAAAAAATCACTTCTTGGAAATGTTTCAATGATGGATTTACCATAAATATAAATACTAGGAAATCCCATAATTATAGTATTGTAGACCCACTTAGCTTAAATGACATCTTTATCGGTTGGAAGATAAATTAGATGTCATGTAGCATTCCTCTCAAGTGAATTAATCTTAGTTTTCATAGCATCAACCCACTCATTTCTTTGAAAAGATTTCACATAACTTATAGATTCACTAACCATAGATGAAAAAAAAACATATTATTTTAACCATAAGCATCACCAAATTACTTAGCTTCTCTATTTTGTAACCTTATAATCCATCTCTCATTATTATTATCCAATTTTTATTTTTTGGATTTACATTCAACACACATGTGTGCATTTTTAATGCAGATGGATGAGTAGTCTCTTCAAAAGAGATTGTCATTTTTATTAAAGGTAAAAGATTTTGGAGAGACCTTACCCAAATTACATCCAAAGGCTCATAATCCAAGATAAATAAAGTATAGAAATGTGGTTTTTAATGCATTGGTTCTAAACCCCAACCAACAGAAAGAAACAAGAAAAACAAAGGCAAGGGCCATCTATCTACATAGAGCCCAACTTCGACCAAACTACGAAAAATTGCAGCTAAGCAACATCACCAAAACAACCGCAACAGAAAAGGAGACAACAACACTAACCAACAGATTTGTTAAAAACTTTTAAAGCTACCCCGAGTACTGATGGAGTTTCAAGGAAATGGCAATAGTGGGGTCCTAATTTGAAGCTTTAAAATTTTTGGTAATTTTTCCATTCTTCCACACAGATGCTAGTACGTCATTTGAGTCACAAATGGGTAAGTGCACCAAGTTGGGGGACAATTAAGTGGACATCAAATCCTGAATTTTACATTAAAAACAGCAAAACATCAAATTTAGTCTTCCGCGGACTTGAACCATGCCGAAAAGTAAAAACTATGTCATAAAAATGGTACCATTGCATAGGGGAGACTATTAGCTTTGTAGAAATACTGATTTTAAAGTGAATAGAAGAGGATAAATATCATTTTATAATTTTTTACTAATAGTAGGTCTTTAAGACACTTTTTCCTGTGAATGTTTATGTCTACGTTTAAGACTGCAAAATTTGTTTCACTTATCAGAATGTGATAAAACTTATACCATCCCAACCGTGGTGAAATTATATACATGTTAAAAAAAAAAATTATTTGATTTCAATATTTTTTGATGAAGTTATGGCGGGCAAACAGAAAGTGCTCTGTTTTCTTTATGTTTTCATACCACTTTCACGGAAAAAATCATAAAAAATAAAATATTACTCAAAAAAATACAAAATAAAATCCATCCCAAGATAGATAGTGGCATATAACTTCTCACCAAAGGAAAAATATATATATCAATTTTTGGTCATCCAAATTGTGGGCAAACGGACTATAATCTTATCGGCGTTTTAAAAAAAAAAAAAAAACAAGTCATTGAATTTTGAGTGTTTAATATAGCTAATCTTGTCCATTTTTTAAAAAATTAGTATTTTAGAAACTATATTCCAGATGCTACAATTCATATTAATATAATTTTGTCTAATTTTGAGTGTATGTATTGCTAATAATCCCTACAAGTTGATATTATGTTGTTATTTGCAATATGATGTCCACGGATGACCCTATATTTGTCCATCAACTTTCTGCACTTACCCAAATCTCGGTACGTTGACCTACATGAGATCCATAAGAACATTGTGCATGGCCATTGTGCTAGTATATCTTTTCTGTTATGTTTTTCCTCAAGTTCTTTAAGCTTAGATTCTAAAGTGAAAATTTCCTCTTTGAGGCTGGTGATAGGATCTGGAGCTTATTCCTTGACTGCAGACTTAAGAAGGAAGTCCACATTGTCTTCAAGGGTTTTCACAATCTCAGCCTGCATGTTGAATTTATCTTCTAGAACAGAGGTTTCTTTCATGGCAGGAAGAATAGTGGGGGGATATCCTCCACAAAAATTTCATTATCCTTCTAGCCAATGCCCAGAATTTCCTTATCTTTCCTGCTACTATAAAGGATCCTCTTAGGGGGTGGCTCGAGACAAAGTCTTGATACATGGGGTTTTTGGAGTGAATGCAAGGTTGTGTGGGAAGAGGAGAGACCATAGTGGGATAGGGGTCAAGGGCCATAACATCATAAATGTAAAGATTAATGAGGTAAATGACACCCTGGTGAAGAGGAACAGTCCTCTTGTGACTTTGAACTTCTAACACAGATTTTTCCATAGACTACAGAATATAGTGGGAAAGACTCACCTTCACCTCCCATCTGAAATGATTAAGTAGGACCAAGTGATGCAGAGGAATGGTGGAGAATCTTCCCTCAAGAGTGACATAACAAACCATCATTCGGGTAACCTCATCAAATGGTTGCGGGATAGAGGAAACAAGAATGCCTTCCTTCTTGATGTCAAGATTTTCACCCTCGTCTAGAAAGATCTTTTCCTCTGCTTCCTTATCAAAAAAATTCCTCAAGAATTTTTTCCATCCATTCTTAAACCAATGATAAATGAGATGAAATCTTTAGTGATAGGAAAATATCTTCCTCTAGATAGAGATGATACGGTTTTTCCAGTTCTCCACGAATTGAAGAGAGATATACTAGTCATTCCTTTGATTCATTGGATGAAATCATGAAACCCCCAATGTTGATTGTTTCCCATAGATTGATCTATTCTTTCCATTGTGAGTCAAAGATGGGTTCTACTCTACATGGGGTACCTCCCATTATGAAAACCACCTATGAATGTGAAGGGTGGGGAATATCCCATACTACATAGACCAATACATATTTATAAGGGTGGGGAATTTCCCTTCACCGCTTATATAATCCCAAAATAGGTCGCATGCTATTATTATCCACGTGTCATTATAATAATAGCCACACATATAAGTGCACTAACAATAGACTTCTTCTAGTTAACTATCAGTAGTAAATCTATTCTCAACTTGTACCCATGCAAAGCGCTTCGTAGTTGATCCTCCAAAAATAGCCAATGTATGTCGCACAAGTCTTTAACCGGTTTGTGTGTTTGGCACGCTATCTCCAAAAATATCTTGTACACGTGAAAATGGCTAAGTCCCAAATCTATCTCTCTTCTTCACGCGTGATTCTTTCCTGACCCTTCCATGCCTTTAAACATGCTCTTTTCTTCCACATGAACCTTTTGTATGTTTTTCACTAAGTGTCATATCTTGACTGACCAACATTACCCCACACTAATTACATTGTCGCCCCGACAATGGTTATCTCCCGAGGATTGTGGCCTTATCAGTTAAATCACCATCTAGATCTACCCCTGTTCCTTTCAACCCTATTACTGTTGAGATCAATAAGACTATGATCCTTACCCTACATCTTGCAAAGTAGAAAAAATATTCATGTAACCTGCTCATCAACCACTGGTAAAAGGGTTCATATTTACCAAAGTAGGGGAGCTCATACAACATGTAAACTCCAATATTCTTCAATAAATTTTCCCCAATGTTTTCATACACCAAAGATGTCTTCTATTGTGTGCTTATTTGTCTTTGTGTTTAATAACGCATCCAACTCCTTATTTTCAGGTGTATGATGATTATAATCACTAATATTTCTCTTCTAAATATGGGAATCCCATTCTTGACCTATAATCCCACCCTCCAGATACTACATTTCTGAGAAATTACTTTCAGGAGTCATTTCAACCTCTACTTCCACTTTCTTCTTCCCCTTAGCTCATGCAGTAGGTTCTTTCTTTGGTGTCATCTATAACCTGCAATCTTCTAACTTCAAATACTCACCTTTATCTCCTGCAACATGCAAACCCAAACCCTAGCTCGATTCAACATTCCCTAGTTGAAATTACATGCCCTAGCTCTTTTGCAATGCCTTACTTTACTCAAACCCTTCGCAACTAGGGACGCAAGCTTCCTCTGTGCACAAATCTACTCGTCATCTCGATTCACACTCTTTGCACCTGAATACTCTTCTCACAGCTTGGTCGCACTTGGATCTTTCAAATTATCACGATTGCAACGGTAAAAATGAACTCACATCCCATCCTTATATAGATTTTCAAAAAGTTAGTGCATTTATTTCTCCTTCACCTACCAATAATCCTCATTAATTGATCCTTTTTTCCATTTTCCGTGTGGTACATCTTCATGCCCCAGTCATAACCTTCTAGTGTGCCCTCCTACCTTCTGGATGCAGACTTCTCTTCAAGTGTGCTTCCATGCACCCGAGTACCTCATCACTACACCTTCCACTGGTAGTCTTCACGACCTCCGCTTACCTCGTGTTATATTGTTCCATCATTTATCTCCATCTATGGTCATCTTGTCTAGAAGCAATCTCTTTTCTAACAATTCTCCAACTTTGAATAACACCCGTAGCAGTTTGTTCCTTTCATGTGTACTTATTTTCAACAGTCATGTACCTAGATATCAATAACCACCCCACACTAAGGGTATGTGTAGTCCTCTGTGCATATAAATTCTTCAAATAGTAATTAGCTTCTGGCACACAAACACACTTATTACAAAAAAACACCAACTAAATTGACAAAGCATAGCAAAAATAAGGAAATACATTAAGGAAAATATAGAATTGAAAACCTAATCTAAATGGCAACATTGCCTTATTAAAAACACCAAGAAGACTTATTTATAGTAGGGCTTCAACCTACTCCCGTTGAAGTAACCAGGTAGTAGTGTTCCATCAAGCGCCTCTAATTGGCAAGAACTTGTTTCAAGTATGTGAGTGATAACATATGGCCCTAACCAATGTACTTTGAGTTTTCCTGGATGGCGCAAAAACTTAGAATCATAAAGGAGCACCATCTATCCAATTGTGAACTTTTTATCCCTGATGTGCCTATCATGCCATGCTTTCTGGCTAGCCTTTTTTTTTTTTTGAATCTAACGTGCTATTGCTCGTCACTCATCATCTTGATTAACTTTCCAATCCGTTATTCTAATGCTTGCTCATCAGCTAGACCTCCAGCATGTGCAATACGTAAAGATGATAACATGAATTCCATAGGAAGAACTGCTTCTATGCCAAACACTAACTAAAATGGTGTGGCTTTGTTCAACCTTTTGTATGTTGTGTGATATGCCCAAAGCATAGTAGAAACTTTATCATCCCAATCCTTTCTTCCAAAATCACAATTTTTTGTCAATGTATAGCTCAAAATTTTGTTGAAAGCCTCAACAATCCCATTTTCTTGAGGATGATATGGTGTAGTCTTATGGTGTGCAATCATGAATTCATCCAATAAAATTCTGATTGTCTCATTCAGAAAGTGTGTACCCCTATCACTAGTCAAACTTAAATGGAATCCATACCTCGTAATAATATTTTCCCATAGAAACCTGGCTGTTGTAGCTGTTGTACAATCCTTTGTAGGCATTTCTTCTACCCACCTTGTCAAATAATCTGTGCAAGTTATGATATAGTGTGATCCAATCTTGCACATAGATGGTGAAATAGGACCAACAAAATCTATAGCCCATTTCTCAAATGGTTATGCACTAGTAATAGGTCTTAGAGGCATTTCATCTCATTGTCCTGGTTTTCCAAGATGTTGACAATGATCACATGCCTTACAAAATTCCTTACAATCTTTATACAGGGTCTCCCACCATAATCCAGTGAGTAAAATCTTATGCAATGCAAGCGTCACCTACGTAGTGGCCACCTGCAATACCACCATGAGATTCTTCCATAATATATGTGCGCTCATACTCCAAAGACACAATGCGCGCAATACTTCATCCCAACCTAATTTTTATAGGTCACCGCTAATCAACATATAGGTGTGTGCATATAGAAATTTGTTTCTTCTCTAAGGATTTCATTCATTCTCGTGCCATGTCCTTTTGTAGAAAGAAACAATGTCCTCTAATTCCGATGGCACGTTTATAACCTATATAACTATGTATTGGGCATGGTATCTTTAATTGCATGTGCTTCTTCTCCTAACTATATTTTGGATAAAGGGTTTGGTCCTAAATTACTTTTCCCTAGTTTGACCACAATTGTGGAAATCAAATTCTTGAAATAAGAGTACCCATCTGCATATACGCCCTATAAAATGGGATTATTTACCAAATACTTCAATGCCATGTGATCTGTATAAAATAAAAATGGTGTAGCTAGTAGGTACTTTTTGAATTTATGTAGCGCATAGATCATTGACAAAGCTTCGCGCTCTGTAGTTGTGTAATTTTGTTTTGTAGGAGTCAACTTTCTACTAGCAAAATAGATAGGATGATCTACAATACCTTCTCTAGGCTGATTCAATTCCACACCAATGGCATGCATAACATAGGCATCCACATGTACATGAAATGGTTGTCCCACGAAGGAAAACATAGAATAGGCATGGTAGTAAGTTTCTCCTTTAATGTCTCAAATGCATGTTGTTGCGGTTCTCCCCAATAGAACGTACCTTTTCCTTTCAGTAACTCCTCCAAAGGTGTGGTAACCTTAGTATATCCTTTAATAAACTTCCTGTAATATCCTGTATGACCCAAAAATCCATGCACTCACTCGACTACTAGGCTCATTTAGGGTGATAATGACTGCAACCTTAGCTGGATCAACCAACAAATCTTCCTTGGAGATTATGTTTCGTAATAATATTCCAAATGGTGCAGCAAATAAGCACTTCTTAATGTTCAAAGAGATACTCAATTTTCTACATATTTCAAACATTAAGCGTAGATTGTTATAATGCTCTTTGACTAGTCCATACACTATCCAATCATCTAAATAAACCTGTAAGAAGTTTTGGATAAACTCTTTAAACACTGAACAACTATGCGTGAAAATACAGTAGGCACATTTTTCAAACCAAAAGGCATCACAATATAGGTGAAGCTACCCCATTCAGTAGTAAAAGTAGTCTTTTCCTGATCCTCCTAGGCAATCCTAACCCGATGATACCTAGAGAACCCATATGTAAATGAATAGATTTCACGCCCTACAACGCCTTCTAGTATTTCCTCAGTGAATGGCATAGGAAAGGGATCAATCACACATGTAGCATTCAACTCCCTGTAGTCCACATAGATCCTAATCCAACCATCCTTCTTGATACTAATCACCATTAGACTAACCCATTCTGACTCATCCAGGGGCTTGATGATTCCAAACTTCAACATTTTGTCAATCTCTTCTTTGACCTTTTCACACAAGTTGGGGTTCATCTTGTAGGGTCTCTTTCTAACTAGGTGCACACCCTCTTTAAGCTTTATCCTCATCTCCCTAATGATTCATGCACACCTTTAAGCTCATGGTACCCCCGAGGAAATAAATCCTGATAATCCCGTAGTAACTCTATGATTTTTGCCACTTCAAAGTCTAACCAATAGTCCCCAATTATGGCCTCCTTAGGCTCAACATCTGATCCAATATTCACTTTCTTTTCTTCATAGGTTCATGGTAGGCACACATGGTCTTATCTACACTATCCAACACCTCACGCCTACCTATTGAATGGTTTACATCCAAATTTTCTACTTCTTCATCATCCACTAAGTAGACCATTTTTCCTTTTTCTTTCTCAAGGCAAGCGTGTTGAAGTAGTGTGGCATCAACCTTTGTTTCTTCAACAAAATGCACTCCTGAGTTTCCTTCATCAAATAACTCCTGAATGAGTTCTTTAGCCTTGGCACTATCTCCCATAGTTAAGCACTTTATGAACTTTTAATGCTTCTTCCACCAAAGGCTTGGTAGAGAATAAGTCAAACATCTAAGTCATTCTTGTAATTAAATCCTATCAATTTCTAGTCTCTCTATGGAGTTTTGCATATACATACCAAGCACATGTGCAACCATGTAGAGTGGAATAAAACTTATGCACCTAGAGCGAAGGTGGTAAAGCTTCCTACCCCTCTGTCCAGAGTCTCTCACACTACTAAATGCGTGCTCAATATGTTGATTACCATGATAAGTGCATATTTGAGTAGGTACATTTCTCCTGAAGAACCTAGTGGCAAGAACAATCCTAATTTCATTCCATCCTACAAGATTATCCTTATGGACCACCCACCAATGCATTCATTTTTGTCCCACGTAGGGTATATTCTAGCATATTCCTTCTTTCCAACGATTCTATCCATTGTTCTTCCATGGTGTGCAGGAACACCATAGGGTCTCCTTCTCTCGGTGTAACAAGGTATCGAGTTGTTACCTATTCTCCTGATATAATGCATGGTTTGTTGACCCTAGGAAATATGCTCTTTACTTCGCGCCCTACCAACTCATAAGTGTATGAGCCCAATTATCACAAGCAACACTTGTAGTATCGCTAATAGACTATGCATCATCCCACTAAAGGATTCCTTCTTTACATGGCTCAAGTACCTCTGGGATCTAAGATGGTGCATACATAAATCCTATTCATGTATTCATCACTCAAGGGATCAACATAGGATGCAAATTTTCCATCCGTTAAAGGGATAATAACTCTTTCCTCCTTGTTTTTAAAGCTGATATAACCCTTGTTGAATCAAAGATCAAAATTATTTGCATAGCACCAAGGATGCCCCAATAGAGCTGGGAAGCTATCTAACTCTACCAGTGCTAAAACCTCAAAATCTCCAGTGAACTTAGCTCCTTGTATGGTAATGGATGTATCTTTTAAAACTTCGATGGGAGTGGCCTTAGTGTGGTTAACCATGAATAAAACATTAAAGGATGGTTGTAATGGAGGTCTCCCCATTTTTACCCATGCATCTAAAGTAAGAACATTGACTTCTACATGTATCAATCAGTATATTACTCAATAGCCACCCATCCACAACAACATTCAAAGTTATTTCCTTGTAATAATCTAGGCTATGAGGGGAAATATTTGTATGTAGGATCTATCATCCAGTCTCAGCACTTGTGCATGGAGTGTTTCCTTTTAACCAATTCCCCAATAGTGGAATGATATTCTCCTCGATGCAACATCTTGCACACTTCTTTCAAATCATCCATATCAGTTTGGATTGTCTCTAATGTTTTATTTTTCTCCATCTTCCGTGATTGCTCCTTTAAATATTGTATTTCACCCTAAAGATTCCTGAGTACCTCCATGGTTTCCTGGTAAACCTCCTTCTGATGGGTAGGATCTGGGTACCATGCATGTAGAACCTCCTCCTTAGTGATGGTAGGCTTCTTTGCAATGCTTCTTGGGTGCGCATGCGCTTCTTCAATGCCGGTCATGATCTTTACCTGTAATACCTTAGATTTTGGTTCCAAATTTGGCATCCACTAATTTTCCACAATGCGTTGTATCCTTACCATCCCTGTGCCTTTGTTTTCTTATTTATGTTACTTGCTAAGATGCTCATACAAGTCCGGGCACTCCTCATAACTATGATTCTTTCCACTGAAAGAACATGTAATATTCTAAGAACATTTACACATGTAGTGGTTAGAGATCCACATGTGGAATACGTACCACATGAGGTAACTCACTTCTTCCACCACCATGGCCTCGACATCCATATCCTCCTCGAAACCCTTGACCTCTACCAAGACCTCCTTTGAAACATCCTTCATTTTGATCATAGCACGCTTGATTATGATCCCAATCCGATGATTTTTTCTTTCCTTTAGAGTTATGTGAAACTCTTGTCTAGCGTACACCAATATCTATAGCATCATGGATCTGACCAATCAACTTGCAGTCTTCTCAGATCATGATTATGGACCTACAAATTTTGCAATAGCAAGAGACGTTTTCCTTATCATGCATTATAACAATGGGTAGTGGTTAACATCATGGTTTAAATGACATATCTCATAGTCCAACAACAATGAGCACACTGATTTATGTGAGGAAAACTATCCTTTGTGTGACCTTCCACTTCACAATCTGTGCACCAAATCCTTGTGCATCTCATGTGCTGAATTTTCCGAGAGTTTCTCCAACTTCTTTTCCATAGTTATGATCTGTGCTTCTAAAATGGTCTCAACCTAGTGTCTTACTTCAAACTTCCTCGGTGCCTAAGGCTACTTCAAGTACTTCACGTGGATCGGTGGTGTATGTCTTATGTGATAGCGCCCTTCTAAAATGTGTTATTAGGCCCCCAATGAACCATTATGCATGGTGGATTACATGAATATCATAATAAATCTTGATAACAAAGTGTTTTGAAATGAGTATCATACTCTCTGACACTCTTAGTAGTTCCTTTCTTAATATCCTTGAGCACACTTATACTCTTCTACTCAAACTCAAGGGTGTGAAACTCTTTAAGGAAAGCATCTTTTAAGGTTACATACTCTACACAAGTCTATCAGGTCAAACTTTCTATACCAATTACGTGTGCACCCTTGTAACGTAGTATCAAATTGAATTTCCTACACTCGAATCCATGATTCCTTTTACACGCCATAGTATTTTCACACATGTGCACATGTTCAGCAGCATCTTCTATGCCCCTATACTCTAGAGATGAAGAGACATCTCCATGTAAATATTTTGGGGTTGGTGTGGACCTTGCCCACCTGATCCAAAACCTCCTATGTTTCCTCTACCTCCAGAACCACTAGATCCACTAGAACTAGAGCCACCTATACCTTCCGATATTTATCTCTTAGCTAGATTCGAAAAAGATGTACTTCCCTATGTCCCAACAGTAGTACTAAACTACACCCCGATAGTCTGCGAAGTGTTACTACTCCTAGAAGATAGTCCAAAATTATGCGCACCTGAATTCTATGTGGATGATACACCCAAAAAGGTACTCCCATATAACAATGAATCCATTTACGTTGTCATCGTTGTGCTTTTTATATGACTCACTCCTTCTCTCCCACTACCTAAATTATCTTGCTAACTATTTGTTGTACTAGATATTGGAAAACCAAGCGCAAGGGCAAGGTTTCCAGTGGATTCAGATGCATGCCTCGCAGCCTAGGTCATCTCTACTAGCGCACTTCTACGTGAGGTCGAGGAGGGTTCCTGTCATGCTTTCCCAAATGGGGAGTTCTTAATGTTCGGGTTCCACGTATTTTGCATGAACTTCAAACCCTTCCCAAACTATCTCTCTCCACAACGCCATTCACTCTGCAACATCCCATTGCTTCTCTATCTCCCTCTCACATGCCTCATTATACTTAAGCCACCTTTCCTCTCTTTTCCTTTCTATCGCTAGGTCTTCCATCTTTCACCAAACCTACTCCTGCCCCTACATGTGGTGGGGTTTAGTTCACCATCGGTTTTTTCTCCAATTTTAGGGTTACCATCAGAATTTTGATCGCTAGTGGAATGCCTTACAGGTAAGTTCCCTAGGATATCGTAAAAATTGGAATTCAACTACCTCTGGGCATGAATAAGTGGAAATTGAGTACTCCAAGATATAGTTGTTCAAAACACCATGTAACCACATATCCACAACATGAGTCCAAATTAGATCAGCATCATAAAGGGTCTGAAATTCTTCCTGCATCCAGACAAGTGTGTGATACCTCTAATTTCATTTAGATGCATAAGAAACTAGCCACTCATACATATTTCTCTATCAGAAAGATAGCGAAGAATCTCTCATAAAAATAGTCATACAAATTCTGCTCCAACCAAGTGCATGTGTCAAACTCAGATCCAATGTTGAACCTCCATGTGTATTCTTCTTCTAGGTCATGTATCCACTCCTCAACACTTTCTAGGGTCAACCAATACGTCTTCATCATGAACCATCCTGAAAAAACTAAAAAGAGGTCCCGACAATGGAACCAATGATGCAGCCTAGAATTTACCAGTAAAAAGTAGGTGCGTGACGCACATCATCACTTAGCCTAGACTGAGCACTCACCCAAAGCACACAAAGGTACCAAGCCCTCTTTAAGGGTTGTATTTTGTAGGAGGTTAGCATGATGAATACTTAATACATTCATATCCATAATTAATATAACATTCTATAGAGCATATCCAAATCTAGATCTTAAAGAATCATGAATCATGTGATAAACATAGCGAAATCATTTATGCAGTAATAAACTAAACCATGATTAACACCTTGATTCAGCCAATAACCTCCATTATATTAAATGTAGTAATACACATAAAGCTTCCTTACAATAACAGTAGTATACGCTTATGCGCGTAACAAAACTTGACAACATAACTTCATACTAACTCTACTCTCACACTCTCATACTTATATCTATCTTTGTATATCTCATACTACATAGACCAATACATATTTATAAGGGTGGGGACTTTCCCTTCACCACTTATCTAATCCCAAAATAGGTCGCATGCTATTATTAGCCATGCGTCATTACAATAATAGCCACACATGCAAGTGCGCTAACAATAGACTTCTTCTAGTTAATTGTCAGTAGTAAATCTATTCTCATCCTGTACCCATGCAAAGTGCTTCATAGCCAATCCTCAAAAAATATCCAATGCATTTTGTACAAGTCTTTAACTAGTTTGTGTGTTCAACACGCTATCTCCAAAAATAGCTCATACATGTGAAAATGGCTAAGTCCCAAATCTATCTCTCTTCTTCACGCGTGATTCTCTGACCCTTCCGCACCTTTGAACGCACTCTGTTCTTCCGAGTGAAAATTTTGTATGTTTTTGCTAAGTGTCATATCTTGAATAACCAACAACATAAATTATGGGCTTCATTGATGAAGTCTCTAATGGTCCAACTAGGTGTTAGGGACTTGGAAAGATTATTGACAATGTTCATTGAGTCACCTTCGACAATGATATTACCCATTTTTATTTTCTTAGCAATTCTAATTCCCAGAGAGAGTAGTTAGGGCCTCAAAGTAGTGATTATTCTGCCTACCCATGGGACCAGCATATGCTACAATTAGATGACCCTTGTGGTTTCTAAAGAGCTAGTATTATTTCTTATTCAACTAAAAACATGTGTAGAAATTTTTAATCCCTCAAAATAATATTTAAGATGATTCCCCATTCACGTAAGATCTATTAATCTATATTATTATAATCATGACACATATCATTTAAAAAAACACTATCCCTAGAAATAGTTGTGGATTTGCTAGCAAAATTATAAAACTTGAATACCTTACTTTCATCACTATAACCTATGAAATTGTGAGCCATACTCTTAGGATCTAATTTTTTCTCTTTCCATCTTATATTCCCACAAACAATGTGAGGAAATAATCTAAGTTATTTAAGTTCTCTTGTTCCTCATTTTGTTAATCTTGAATGCCTTTTTTCAGCTTCATGATTAGTTTGATTCTTACCTTCCACTATTCTCGCAATCTTTAATTAAATGACCTAGAATTTTTCAATAGTGACAATTAAGGATCTCTTTCCATTAATTGTTAATTTATCTTTATCTTTCCCCTTTGAAATTCTTAACTTTGTTTCAAGTGTGGGTTCTGAAGTTTTTTCTTAATATCATACATATAATCTCATCTTATCCTCATGGGACAAGAAAGAATCAAATAAGTCATCAATATTTATAGTAGTCATTATGATAATGTGGGCTAAGGTAGAGAACTGATAAATTAAAAATACAAAAAGATGAGCCAAAAAGATAGCTTGTAATTGAAAATTCATGAGAAAATAAATCTACAAGAGGTGTGTAAATAAGAAATGGGCAAGTGTAACGACAACCTTGAATGGTGGAGAGGTGTAACTCCCATCCATCCTATTGACACCTAAGAAATATAAATACATGTGTAGGAAAAAACATGTAATGGGATAAAAAAACCTACACTAACATATATCTTAAGCATATCCTAGGTATACAAAATAAATGGGTCCCTCCGATAAGGCCTAATGAGCTACCCAAGTAAAAATAAAATCCATCATAAAATGGAGAAAAGAATTTAAAAATTAGAAAAAATCCTCCCCAAAAGAGAGAAAAGAGAAGTGAAAATAACATCTCCCTCAATTGAAAATTCCCCTGCAAGGACATAAAGAATCCACCCCAAAAATAGAGAGAAGGAAGAGAAGAAGAGAAGACTAGGAAACCCCCTAGAATATGAGGCCTCATGAAGTCCGAATAGATCTCGAGTTGTAGAATCTAGTTGTGAGAGGGAGAATTAGTGAATATTGAATCACAATCAGTAATAGATCATATGTTGACTCAAATATTGAGGATCGAGCCGAGAGGAAAATGCATCCTAGAACTATGATTGTATCTACTCATAATTTTATGGATCACCAACCAAGTCATATACAGTGTTTTTTGAGTCCAAATTTGATTATAATTCTAAATGTTGGAAGAAATTGGTCTATATTTCTAAAAGACAAGAGGAAGTGGACCTAAAGATGGAGAATATGGAGGAGATTCATAAACCTATAATATATGACTCAGAGAGAGGTGAGTAAAATCATGATGTGATTGATTATCCTTTAAAACATGACTAGAAGAGGAATAATGTTATCCATCATCATTTCTCTCATCATATGAACTAAAATAGGAATCCTCATCATCAATAATCTCATCATCTGCATTGGAAGAAGATTCAACATAATTATGACCATGTGAATACAAATTATTAGAACTATCATCAATACCCAATGAGTACAATGTGACTGGAAGTGAAGTGTTAGGAGTCAAAATTGAAGGGATATCCTCATTTGTAGAGGACTCATCATCAAGAGTAAAGTGTGAGAAGAGATAAACATGAGAATATTGATCTTATCTCCTCACTACAACTATAGAATAATTGTGCAACTCCCTATTAACCACATAATCTAGAGTGAACTCAGATATCTTTCATAAACCATGTCATGTGATCGAATATATTGATAAGATAATTTTTGAAAATGAAGGTATATAAATACCGTCTTGAAATGTCCCATCCCTTATGTCAACAAACCATCTCCCAAGTACCTCAATAGAAGTGTGAGCACCCATCAAATACTTAACATCGAACATGGCTCTAAGGAGGTGAAGGAAACTTGTGATGAATCCATGTGGAGTGAAGCACTTGATTTAAGAACCCATTTTGTAGGATAAGATGCAACTAATACATGTGCTTTTCCCATAGATTTCCCATTATTGTTTCCTTTTCCTTTGTGAAGTCTTTTAATAAACTTGGAAACCTAATATTATAAATTTTTAGAATGTGAGTTGGGTGATCAATCTATTATTGCATACACTTATGTTTATCATATATAGATTTGATATAATAGGCATATTTGACCTATCTTTCCTAATTTTGACTTCAAAAGAGGAGGTATCAATGGTAGGCTTCAAATCCTACTTTTTCATTGTCCTCTTTGTTCTATTTATTATCATTATTGTTTAAGGCTTCTTCTTTTTCTATTTATGAAATAGGGCATGTGACTTAGAAGACTTCAAAGTACCCATCTGTATGATCTTATCTTTCTCCCTAGTCAAGGAGGAAGAAAAATCATCTAAGGAAGGAATTTTCCATGTGGCTCTAAGGGAACTCCTAGTGGCATGGAAAGTGGAAACAAAAACTGAATAATCAAGACCCACATGGTAAGAATTGAAAAAATCAATCGCTCATACATTTTTCTATCCCACATTGTTTTAACTACAATCTAAGTGATTGAATTTTATGAAGAATCCATGTGTAGTGTCAAAGTATTTTGGACTCAAACTAATGATCTTATTATCTAATTCATGACCCCTCATTGCATCATACTTCCCAAAGAGTCCTTTTAATATGGTCCAGACATCACTAGGTGTACTAACATATGCTATGTGAAAGATTAAATCATGAGATATAGGTAGACATAATAGACTATAGGCCTCATCACATTTTTCAAACCACTTAAGTTTAGTTGGATCTTAAGGCCCATTATGATCTAGTGTAAACCCTTGCTCCTCAACAAGATTTGCATTTTGATTTTCCACTCATGATAGTTAAATGGTATGAGAACCATATTTTGATCCATAATTTAGGAAAAGAGATTTCATAAATGAAAGTACATAAGAGAAAACAAGATAACCCCATAAAATTATCAACAATAATCCCTAAGGTTAACACTTAATACTTTAATGTGTATTTAATTTTTCAAGATCAAATAAAGGTATGATAAATGCTAAACAATGAAAAGAAAGCATCACCAATGCATACAACTTAAAAAATAAACACTTTCAAAAAAGTAGAACTTCAAAATGAGTTATCATCATAAAGTTATGCCTCTTAAAAAAATGACTTCTATAAGTTAAGCCCTTTTGGGTTGGTTGTGACCAAGGGATAAGGCTAGGAACAATTACAGGGGCCATTTTCCAAACTCGGGCATGCATATGATGTCATCTTTGGAGGGGAGATGTGAACTCACTTATCATGCTTCTATGATATTTTTGGGTGGAAAGTGATAGGCACCTATAGTTAGGTTTACATTACTCGTATAAAAGAATGATCCACGACCCTTAACAATGTCTCTCCGCTTGAACTATACATCACATATATAGTATTACGAATAATTTTTTTATACAAATACCTCCATGACTAAATACATCTACACGAAGATAGAATAGTAGCACAACCTCGTCCATAGTATGATAACATCCACGAACAAGTTTCTACTAACCACAAAAATGATAGTTCAACAACACAAAACAACCACACTGATAGTTCAAAATGATTTTCTAGAAAATTGTAGTATTTTGCATCAACAAGGCATGAACACTAAATGCACATTGAAACCACAAATCAATGCACCGGTTTAGTGATCAAAATGGGTATATTATCTCACAACCACTTGAGTGATTTAAAAGAAATGAAACATCCAACTATCTTGAAAATTAAAAAAACTAACTGATTTTCTAGAAAAATTTAGTCATTTTTGCACCCCACTAAGAAAAGGGAACCTCATGTGCGCGGCCTATCACCCAAAGTAGAACTAGGAACTCACCCGAGGCATGCGAGAGGGAGCAGTCCATTATTCATAAGGCATGCTCATGAACTAAGATTCATGATTATAAAGAATGAAAAGTATAATAGAAATATGTATAATTTCAGCCATAATAAAAGAAAAGTCTTAATAATTTGAACTAGGAAGTTGTAAATCCACCATTATCACATTCATTTCATGATTATACAAGAACAAAAGTACAATAAAATATTAGGTAATATAGAAGAATCTTAATACATTTATTAGGGTAACCTTATCACATTCATTCATAGTATTCTTATAAAAGATTACGAAAAAATAGTCATGCGCCATGTGTTCCATACATATTTCTCAATTACATCCCCATTACATCCTTGTTGGAATCCTTTACCCATTTTCATCCCATAGTTCTCACAGTAATTCTGCAGAGCTCCGCTACCTTACTTCTATCTCTTTTCTTTGCCAAGGGCACGTGTATAAATAGGCCTCTGAGCTCTAACAAACTCCTCTACAGCCTCAGATCTGGCCCAAGTGTCAAGGTGTGGGTCACCCCAGCGCATGCCTCTCCATGTCATGATTAACTTTTTGGATCTTTCTATCACAAGGTATATTCCTTCCAGGACACCCTATCGCCAGGCTGGAACCTTATCCAAATGGAACATGTTCTTCATGTGTCCTACCCAAACTAAAAATGGGTAAGTCCCGAATTGTTCTTCATGCAGCGTGCACACCCTGGGTTCTCCAAGAAGCCTTTTGAATACTTGCCTTGCGCACCTTAACTTGTGCACTTCCTCCAGCCATGTGCGCCTACACACCTTTAAGATTTGGAAGCTATGATAGGGGCCCAACATTACCCCACACTTCACTTGTTCTCCACCCTCGAGAACCTTCTCAAAGAATGCAAGACAAAAATTCAAGGCCTTGCCTTGGAAAAGAATGGGGGGGAAGAATAAATAATGGGGAAAAGAAAGAATAAGGGAAAATTTTGCTGGAGGTCAGCCTCCAATGCACTCCAAGCATTGACTTCCCCCTGCTTTAGTGCAGATGTCACCAACCAAGGTGCTCACCTCGTCGAAGGTTAGCCCTTCCCCTTGTGTGGTAATGGTTTCCACCACAGTCTCCAGTTCTTTAGCATGATCTTCTAGGGAATCCATCTTCCTTATGATGACCTTGTAGAGCTCTTTTAGCTGGGTTTTGATTGAGACTCACCGGTTCTCAATGGCTTCGATTTCTTTTCTACTTCAGCTATGATCCTTTCCCACTGGATCTATTTCCCTTATTCTTTTATCTAAATTCCTTCATCTTAGCTTCGTCGTTGGCAAGTAGTATGCTTGTCACTTTGTCTTGATCTACGCAATGGTCGTAAGTGACCCCCATGGTTTGTGCAACTGTTCTTACGTTGACAAGCACCTTGTTGTATTCGGCCATGAGCACGATGACCTTCAACTTGTCTTCTTTCTCCAAGTGCACCGCTACCTTTTCTCGACTCCAATGCTAAGGGCTACCTCTCCATGGTGAGGATCTGAGTCAAGTCCTCTAGACATTCTAGGGAGGATCTATACTTTTACGCAGGAGGGTTAAGGTCTGGTGCTTCGTGATAATTGATTGGGAGATGAGATCCACTTTTTGGAAACTTCACGTACCCTGGCCTTTTCCTCCTAAAGCTCCCTCTGCAATTGAGTGTTGATTAATTTCTCAAGGCTGAGATCCTTCATTAGCTTCACCACTTCTTCCTTCCTCTTTTCCAACAGGTCCTCCAAGACTCTAACCCTATCATTCCTGCCAAAGAGCCTAGCCTCGATTTCCACAGAGAATTTGTTGAGTGTGTTACACACTTGCTCATCCGATAGTTACTGTGTGTTTATAATGGGGTTGTCCCCCTTTCCTTCGAAAACTTTAATACCACTCCTTGGTTAATCTCAAATTCAGCTCATCGAGGTGGGAGTTGAATGCCCATGATAACATCTTCCTCATTTATGGGTATCCACCCTCAGGGTCAAAGGACTCCATGGCGGTGAGCTCCTTGGTGGGCACAATACTTTGGAAATGTGTGCGTAAAACTTTGTTGGGGTCATCAATGTAACCCATCATTGTTCTTCCCCTTCCGCGTGTTTACTTCTTATGCGCACGCCCTTGGGAACAGTTACCGAAAGAGTTGGGCCTTTTGTGCTACCCACACTCTTCTCCCTCTGCTCTTCTTTGAATTCACCAAGCACTAGCTCCACACTGCACTCCAACTCCTCTTCGACTAGGGTATTGATTATTTTCTCTGCCTCCCTTGTCGCCTTCTCATTCACCTCCTCCTGAGTGAGCTTGGGCATATCTAGGCTCCTTGGTACTAGCTCCTTCACTCCTTTCTTCACTCCACGCGCCTTCCTCCCTTTGGGTGCCCTTCCTCCTTACAAAGATGAAGGCATCATTTGTATCCTCTACTTCCTCTCCCTTCGAGTCATGGACATTAATTGGATCTTGATCCACCTCCAACTCTTCCCCTCAACATCATCCTTTTCACCTAGATAGGTGTTTGGGTCGTCTGCATCTTTAGACCCTTGTTCCTCTGTTCCTTGTTCTTCTTCCTTTTCAGAGAAATTCGGAGTTAGGGATGTTGTCTTCTCTTCATCTAAGGGTCCTTCAGGGATGGTGGCTTCATAGGCTCGAGGTCTTCTCCCTGACCACCGTTCTTCTCTTCTTTCTGACATAGGTACTCAGCCCTGCGGTACCTACATTCTACCTCTCCACCACCCTTTGTTCTTCCTCTTATTCTTCTTCTTCTTCTTCTCTCTCCTTGCGCTTTGGCATGGGCTTCTTTCTTCCCATGGGGTCACCTGGAATGGATATCTCATTCTCCAAGTATGCACCCTTTTCAAACTTTGGCCTTATGTGCAGGTAGATCCTGGCAAGCAGTGCTCTCGAAATGGGTAAGGTCATGGGCCTTACAATGTGTACATCCTACAATACGTATCTTTCAATGTATGTATGCTTCCTAGGTAGACCATCTTCTTTCTCATCTCTCTGTGTTCACTGTCAAGGGTGGATAGGTCAAGTCTTAATTTCTTTGACTCCTTATACCTGTTTACCCCTACTTGGAAGAATTGGGTAGTAAATGAGAAGGGGAGTTTGCACCAGGGACTCCAACTACCGTCCACTAAGATAAATCTACCAATGCAGAAGTGTTGGTATACCACGAACTTTGCTTCACCCTCATTCACCATGGGGAGTTGTTTTGGGATCCGCCATTCCACCCCGAATGTGTTCCTGAGGCACGTATACCATTTATCCAAGCATGCCTTGTGCACCCCTGTCATTGACTCACAAGTATACTTCTGGAACCTATCCATGAGTGAAGGGTCTTCATCGGGTACTCCCATATGAACTTATCAGATGCATCCGGCACCCCGATCTCTGAGAACACAATGGTTAATAGAATGTTCCCAAATAATATCTTTCCTCCATTCTCCACACTGCTTATGATCTCGTCTGCTATGTACTGGGAGATATTGTACATGGTGCCCTCTCCACAACCTTTCTGTAGACATTCAACTAGGGCTTGCTCACCTAGGTCCACCTCTCTTTCCCATTTAGCTTGGAAATGAGGTGTGCGGCCATTTTCATCACCGGATCACTGATATCTGCGACGTCATAGTACCTTGATCCCTTCTTATAATCCTAGGATGTAATGGTTTCTTTAATTGCCTCCTCATCCTAGAGGTCATCTATGATTGTGTCCCCTTTACAGCTTAGGCCTGTAAAGTGTGAGATTAACTAGGGAGTTATGTGCATTCTGCACCCTATGAAGCAGAAGAAATATTTGTGCACGCGCATCATTAACCACCGTACAAGTGCTTGGGCTTCCCAAGTATGGTAATTCATAAAGTTGAGAAGCCCTACCTTCTCCATTTTCACCTTGACTACGTCGTGTAGATCGACATCCCATCAGGTGTTCATTTGTTTGTGGGGCGCACTAGCTCTAGCGCCATTTCCTTCACAATTATACTTGACCAATGATTGTAATCGATTATGGTCATCTGTCTGATATGGGACTCCCACTCTTGCCCTAGAAAACCCCATCCGGGTATTACATCTCTGAGTACCATTCCTCATTAGTATCCAAAGGGATTTCTTCTTCTTTCTTCTTTCCTTTTCCCTTACCCTTTCCCTTCTTAGATTGTACTGCAGGCTTATCAATTGGTTTTGTGGCCATCATTTTACCCTTTGCTTTCATTCCCTGGTTACTTTTGAGTTATTTGAGAGTTTTCCTCACGTGCCCCGTGCCCTAGAGTACAAACCCTAATTTCTTATTTTCCTCCTTTGATCACAACATTCTTTCACAACATTCCCCACACCTGTGAATCACTTCTTCTCCAGTTTGTAGATCTAGTAGACCGATTGTGCGTGAGTTTTTGAGATTTTCCTTCACATGAGTTAGCTCTCAAAACCCTAGCTCTTGAAAGAAAATTGTTCTCCTTATTTTCATAAAGTAAAAATAATGAACTCGATCCTTGTATTTATAGCTTTTCCCACTTTTACCATTAAAGGCACACCTACCACCATATGCGTGAAAATGTTTTTTTCAAACAAACCCGCTTCACCCAATCCTCACGCACGAAAGTTTTTCACCCGCACCCAATCCTCACCACCCGCACCTAATCCTTGTGCAAAAACTTTTCCAACCTTCCGTGTGTAAAACAATCCATCTTGATAGAAGACTCTTGTGTGCGTGTTACCAGTGCCAAAGGAACCTCTTCCATCCTCATGATTCTTTCTTTCACCTACCTCATGTTTTTGTGCTTTCTCCTTGTACGTGGATTTCCCATGTAACCTTATTTTGCCACCCATCTGCCTTCTTTTCTCCTAATGTATTTTTTTAACGGGGCCAGTTTGAACGGTCTACCAACCCAATCCTCCTACAGAATAACTTCATGCTTCTCTTTATCTCCTCACCCCACACTAAAATGATGTGCGGTCCTCTATGCATTCATAAGTCAAAAAGTAATAAGGTTACCGGTGCCCAAGGCACAAAACAAGACAACAACGTGAAAGGGAAATACAAGAAAGGAAAATGCATGAAAGGAAATTCTAAACTAACTAGCAGAACTGCCTTATTTACAAACACCAAGAAGCATTATTTATAGTAGGGCTTCAGCCTACTCCCATTGAAGTGTCTAGGTAATTTTGTTCCATCTAGCACTTGTAACTGGCATGCGTCAATCAAGAATGTATGAAATTACATAAGGACCCAACCAATGCACCTTCAACTTTCCAGGATGGCGTAGAAATTTTGAATCATATAGCAATACCATTTGGCCAACCTCAAACTATTTGTTCTTAATGTGGCGGTCATGCCATGCCTTTTGCTTAGCTTTTTCAGTTGTTTGGCTCCATCTTGCTAGTGAGCACCTTTCATCTAACTTCATCAACTCATCTATTCTCTCTTCCAATGCTTGTTCATCATCCAATCCTCTTACACATGCTATACGTAGTGATGGTAGCATAAATTCAACCAGAAAAATAACCTCTGCACCGAACACTAGTTGAAATGGTGTGGCCTTGTTTAACCTTTTATACGTTGTTCTGTATGCCCAAAGGACTACTGATACCTTATCATCCCAATCCTACCTACCCAAGTCACATATCTTAGTCAATGTGTGACTAAGGATTTTGTTGAATGCCTCTCAGCCTCCCATTTTCCTAAGGGTGATAAGGGGTATTCTTGTGATATGGGCTACCATGAATTCTGCCAATATAATCCTAATTTTTTCATTTAAGAAGTGAGTGCCCCTATCACTTGTTAAACTTAATGGGCACCCATACCTGCTGATAATGTTCTCCCATAAAAATCTAAAGCACTGTGGGCGGTGGTGCAATCCTTAGTGGGCATGACCTCTACCCACCTTGTCGATAATCGCATAGGTAATGATATACCACAAGTTTGTCCTTCGTGCAAATGGTGAGATTGGCCCGACAAAATATTTTGCCCACTTTTCAAAAGGTTCCATGTTGGCGATGGGGTGCAAGGGCATCTCATCCTTTTTCTAGGTTTTCCATGGCGCTGGCAGTGGTCACAGGACTTACAAAACTCAATACAATCTGGTGAATTGTCTCCCACCATAGTCTAGAACTAGGATCTTGCACGTAGTTGCATTCCCTGCATAATGTCCTCCAGCAATCCCACCATGGGCTTCTTCTATTATAGCTACACATTCATGTTCTAATACACACCAACGCACAAAACCTCATCATGGCCCATCTTATACAAATCCCCATTGATTAACATGAAGGGCATGGCACGTATGGCTAACCTTTTCCTTTCCAGAGCATTCATCTCTTCGGTGCCACACCTTCTCTGAGAAAAACAACAATGTCTTATAATTATGAGGGTGTGCGCAACCCGAACAGCTTGTGTGTCGTACATGGATTCCTCGATACTCTACGCATCCTCTCCTAAATCAATCCTTGATAAATGATCTGGCCCACAATTTTTCTTTCCTAGTTTTACCACCACTTTGAATTTGAATTCCTAAAATAAAAGTACCCAACAAACATATGCTCCCTTGCAACACTACTTTGTTTACTAAATACTTCAAGGCCATATGGTCAATGTAGAATATGAAGGGAGTTACCACCAAATATCGTCTAAATTTGTGGAGCACGTAGATAATTGAAAATGCCTCACGCACTCGGTCGTTGTATAATTTTTCTCTCTGTGGTGTCAACTTTCTACTTACAAAACACAAGGGATGATCAAAATCCCCTCTCCTGGTTGAGAAAGGATGGCTCCCATTACTTACTGCAGGCATCCATGTGGGCATGGAAAGGTTTATCCTAGAGGGGAATTGTAGAATCGGTGTGGTGATAAGCCTTTCTTTTAGAGTGTCAAATGCCCTCGATGTGCCTCTCCCCACCGAAAGGCACTCTTGTGTCTCGAACAATATTTCCAAAGGCGCGGAGATCTTGGCGTGTCCCTTAATAAAAAATTTGTAGTACCCAGTGTGTCTAAGAAATATGTGCACTACACTTTGGCTAGTAGGCTCCCCTAACCCTACAATAACTGTAACTTTTGTGGGATCCACCAATAAGCCCTCTTTACATATGATATGTCCCAACAACATTCCAAAAGGAGTTGCAAAGATACATTTCTTGATGTTGAGGGAGATCCTCAACTGCCGACATCTTTCAAACATCAACCTCAAGTTATCACAATGGTCCCTTACCAATCCATACACTGTCCAATCATCCAAATATACCTGAAGGAACTTGTGGATGAAGTCCTTAAATGCTTGTACTACTATGCAAAAATACAGCGGGCACATTCTTCAGCCCAAAGGGCATGACCGTGTATGCAAAGCTTCCCCACTCGGTGGAAAAAAATTTCTTTTCTTGGTCTTCCTTAGCAATCCATGGTGATATTCTAAGAATCCATCCGTAAAGGAATAGACCTTGCGCCCAACAACTCCTTCCAAAATATCTTCTAGTAAAGGGGGTGGGAAAAGGATCTATGATACAAAAACATTTAATTCTCTGTAATCCACACATATCCTAATCCACCCATCCTTCTTTATGCTGATCACCATTGGACTTATCCATTCTGATTCCTCCATAGCCTCAATGATACCGGATGCTATCATCTTGTCTAGCTCTTCTTTAACCCTCACACAAATGTTGGGATTCATCCTGTAAGGCCTCTTCCTAACCGGGCATGCACCATCTTTCAACTTTATTCTCATTTCCCCCAATGAATGGTGGATGCCTTTCAACTCATGGTATCTGTGCGTGGGAATAAATCCTCAAATTCGCGTAAGAGATCAATGATCTTTGATACTTCCTTGTCTGACCAGTAGTCCCCAATGATAGCTTCCTTAGGCTCCTCTTCTGAGACGATGTTAACTTTCTTGGTTTTGAGTGGTTCATGATACATGCGCACACATGCATTCACATTGTCAACTACTTCACGCATCCCAACCAAATGGTTGACATTCAGGCTTTCCATCTCCTCCCCATCAACAACATATACCATCTTTCCTTTCTCCTTTTCAGCACACAAGCACTCAAATTATATGTCTTCTAGTTCCTCTTCTTTGAACCGTGCTTCTAAGCTATGCCCACCGAGTAATTTTACTAGCCTATCTTCTGCCATGGCGCAATCCCCAAAGTGAGGTGTTTGATAGTCTATAATGCCTCATCAACTGGTTGTTTGGTACTTCAGTACTCGAATGTGTGGACCAAGTCAGCCACCAATTCCTGCCAACTTCCCGTTTGGTGGCATGTTTCAGAATGGATATACCAAGCACACGCACAACCTTGTAGTTTTGAATACAGCTTGTGCACCCAAAGGGAGGGTGGTAAAGCTTCCGTACCTTCTCCCAGCACCCTCTCACATTCTTGGATGTGGGAAGAGGCGGGTCCATTTCCATTGTAATCCTTGATAAATGGTGGGTATGTTACTTTTTGAGAATCGAGAAAGTGAGCACAATTCTAACTTCACGCCATTCCAAAAATTTTCACTATGCGCAGCCCACCACCTTACTATTTTTCCTATCAAACATAACTTAGCATACTTTGTCGCTCGTCCTCCCTCCAAAGTGAGCTTCCATCTCTCTCAAAAATACCTCAGGGTATGCATCCTCCGAATACTTGGTTATTGCATTTCCTCCCAAGTGCCAAACTATACGCACCATGGTTACCTTGGTTACTACTCCTTTCAAATGTCACCCAATCAATTCATAAATCCCATGCACCCAATTATCGCATGCTATACTAGTAGTATCACTGACAGATTGAGCATCATCAAACTAGATGACTCCTTCTGTAGGGTGGATGGTCTCTAGATCTCTTATGGAGCACACATATATTCTATCTAGGACTTCCTCCCTAAGGGGTTCAGTATAGGGGTGGACTTCCCATCAACCAGTGGTATAACTACCCGCTCTTCCTTATTTTCAAAGCTTATGTACCCCTTGTTAAACTAGAGATCTACATTATTATTATAACACCACGTGTGCCCAAGTGGAGCTGGGAAATTATCTACCTTGGAAAGCACCAAGACTTCAAAGTCCCCATTGAACCTAGTCCCCTGAATAGTAATGGTCGCATCCTTCAATACACCTATGGGCATTGCCTTTTCTTATTTTCCATATACAACACATTTGAAGATGGATTTAATGTAGGTCATCCCATTTGATGCCGGCATCAAGAGTGAGAACATTAACCTTCATGCACTATGTTAATGAGGATGTTGCTAAGAAACCATCCATTCACTACTATGTTCGTGGTAATCTCTTTGTCATAATCAAAGCTGTGAGGCGGGAGGTTTGCATGCAGGATCTTCCTTTCATGTTCTTCCCCAGCACGTGGTACCTTTTCCCTCAACCATGCTCCTAGAAGGGGAATAATATTCTCCTACCTCAATAGTTTACACACCTCCTTAACCTCATCCAAGTCACCCTTTGGCACTTCTACGGTTCTTCTTTGCTCATCCTTTCTAGTCTGCTCTTTTAAGCATTGGATCTCCCCTTGTAAACTTTGAATTATGTCCATGGTTTCCTAGTAGACTTCTTTCTGGTGAGCTGGTTTGGATACTTCCCATGTACTACTTCTTCTCTTGAAACCAGAGGTCTCTGCCTAGGCACTTCCCTTATGCATGTGGATTCTACCCTTATTGTTACCATAACAGGCTCTAGTTCTGATTCACGTATTACTCGCAGAAGCCATTATGCATCAACCTTCTTAATACTCACCATGGCAGTGCCCTTATCCTTCCGGTACTACTAACTCATATGTTCGTATAACTCTGGGAACTCTTCGTAATTATGTTTTTATCCACACCAGAGCATTGTAGAAGATCTCGAACATTCGCACTTATAATGGTCTATGGCTCCACAATTAAAGCACGTCCCACTACCACTAAGTACCCGATATGTTAACATCCCAAATGCTTTATCCATTTTCCTTGTGCTTCGCTTTATCCTCTGCCTTCCTTTTCTAAGCTTTTTGACCTTCAATGATGAAACCGCCACCCCTAGTGGCGGTCTGTGACGGTCTAGGGTGGTCCTCCTAACCACCACCTTTCAGGGGGTCCTTCACGCATTTTCCAGCACGCTCCTTTGATCGTGACTTGCGTAATTTTTCAACTTTCACCAGCTTTTCTCAACCGCCTTAGCTCGTATTAATGTTTTATGTTCCCTGAATAGTGTTTCTTCATTGTTTAATGGTAAAAGAGTTCTAATAGGAATTACCTTTGGGTGAATGTGAAATCTATAAATAGCCAACTTGTTTTCAAGCAAATGGCCCCTCAACTTCTCATTTCCATTGTTTAGTCTTTCAATTTCTTGTTTAGAGCTCATTTTGTTTTCATGTTTGCATCCATGCTAGTTTTCCTTTGTTGTTGAAGCCATTCGATCTTCTTGCTTCAGTCTTGTTCATTGTTGTTCATACAAATTAGTTTAGAGTAGAGTAGTGTCATTTGTAGATTGAATCCATTAGAGTTACAGGTTGTGTTCTTCATAGAAGGTAGATTCTAGAATCTCTCTGGTACACTTGTGTTGTATTCCCACAATAAATCCCACTAGGAATTACATACGCCAAGCTCTGTCACTTGCGTTGTCCCTCTCCTACTCGCATTATATTCGGTCTATATCCAAAGCTGCCATTGTTCAAAATACCTTTTTCTATTGATGCTAGCATATACACGCTCTTCTGGACTCACGTGAACACGAAGGAATGAGGAGATCATTCTGAGGGGACAAAATCATACACTACTAGATTCGCCACTGTTTCTGCAAATTCCAGGTTTTATCTGTCAAAGTTCTAGTTAAAACATATCAAATAGAGTAGTGAAATATTTCATTTCAGTTAAGTTTCATTTTCGATATTGCTAGGGAAGATGGGGATTGATAGTTTCTCAGAAACTATGATTCATTCCTCACTTCTGAGGTAGGATCGAGAATCTTTCAATTAAGTTAATCAACTATCTAGTTATTTAGGATAAACTCACAACTGCACATGCAAGTAGCTACACCGGCTACCTTGCTTGTTTTAATTTTGTTATTAGATTAGTTTTCATTTTCTGAATATATTAGATTAGTTTCTCTTTCAATTCTATTCAAAATTCTATCAAAAATACAAAAATAGAGGAATATATATATATATATATATATATATATCTTGCATAATTAGTTTATTTCATTTTAGTTAGGCTTATATTGATCTTGTATGACAATCACGGGACCTAGGGAGCCCAGGGAATACATTTTTGAGCCAATCGTGCCTCAACCAAATCTTGTTGTAGCATTAACTAACATAGACCAAAATCTCAGAATTCAGGTCTTCCAACAACAACAGACCTACAAGAAATCAACACACAGACTAAGAAGAGATTAAACATAGAAGACAACAAAGCACACACGTTCTAGTCAAATCAACCAAATTATAGACTACCTTGATAGATATCCATATGACTGTAGAAGGACCTAAAGAGAGAAAACATTCGGTTGTGATCCACTAGTCCCACAACCAGACACAGAGACCTCCTCGTTGATATAGACACTAGCTTACGTATCCAAGTTTCCAAAACACCTGTTAGGTACTCCGAGAAAATCATGCAACTTCTAGTTCTAAACGTAGAGGCCGAAAAGGCATACGACTACTGGATACTCGGAAAATCGGGGGTGACTCTTCATATGACCATAGGAGGTCCACAACAACCATGAACTTACGGTTGTGATCCACAGGTCCCACAACCCAACGGGCCTACAAATCAATCCAACGTTGATGTTGGTTTGCAAACATTAGTATTTAGGTCCTCTCCACTCCCACCAGACATCATCACACAACTATCATTATTAAACGTAATAGCCAACCAAGCTAAAGATTTCTAGACTAGACCAGAGAATCATCCATAAAACACCAAAAGATCCACTACACATTTAGCCATTCCATTTTCATGACCTTGTCAGGAGATATATACGAAGCACCCATAGGTCATCTTCCACGTATTCCACAACCCATAGATCGATCACGACAGAGCTCGATATTGATTGGAGCCTTCGAGCAGCTATCCTCACCAAACGATCTATCACACCGGTTCAGGTTAGGAGGGCCTTCTTTTCCTTAGATTCACAGATCCCATATTATTGTGTTGAAGACATAAGATTACCTAACTAGCTTATCTACATCCCATGTGTATTCCATCCCCACTAGCTGTCTCGGCATGACCTCGGGAGGTCGGGTGTGAGGAAGAGTTACTTGTAGATTCTCATGCTCGCATGTCACTTTTCCATCATACAAAATTGGTGAACCCGACGTGAAACTTCCTATACCTTCTCTACCTTTAGTCTTATTTCTACTTGTTCTTCCAATTAGTTTACTTTTCATCTTTTCCACCTCTTTAGCTTTTCCACCTTAGCCTCTCACATCAGCTTCACCAACAAAATTGGTGAACCCGACGTGAAAGGAAACTAATTTTCCTCTTTCTTTTTTTTTTTTTATCTTTTCATCCACCTTCACTCTTTCCCATTATTCTGTGGGTATTCATATACCCCCCGAATATGTCGGGATACGATGCATATGGCAGACCTCTCCTAGGTCTTGAAGCATACTACGATCAACTAAATAGACAACCATCACCCTCGCTCTCAAAGATGGGGTGACAACTATTCAACTAACTAGTTTTCAACACAAACTCCACCTCAAAGGACTAGATATAGTTCTTCTTTCCAAATAGAGGAGTTGGATCAGCTCACTCAAACGCAACAACCAGAGCCTTCAGGCTCAAAAAACATGATGCTCACTGAGAATCTGGTTCATCTCCTCGGGTGTTGCTTAGACCACAAATTAGTAGACAAATAGATCCATATCTATTTTTAGATGATGAATACTTAGCACGTTATGCTAGGAGTGAACAACGCTCTCAAAATATGTACCCACCTATAGGAGGTTTGCAAACACAACCCGAGGTCTCGTTCCAAGAAAACACCCCCATTCCTCCACCTATAGGAAATGCCCTCGGTGAAACTTGGCAGGGCACCGATCAATTCATAGCAGGGTACCATATGCCTATACAACCTCAAGATATACAACAAACACCACTAAGGAAAAATACCATGTCTTCACCAAACGAGGTCATCTCAACCTTAGTTGAGAAGGTTAGAGGGTTGGAACTTGCTCAAGCAAATCAAAATTCATAGTTCATGCAAGCAGAACTTCCAATCCTCCACATCATCCTAGCCAAGTAGACCTCCTCACAGGAACAGGCACGTTGGGCATGCCTCCTCAGTATTTACAACAAACGCCAACTAGAACCACGTTTTCTAACGCCACTCCAGTTGAAAATATAATACCTCCCGGTTTAGTACAAAACAATCCATTCCTGAGCAATGCTCCTCCATACTTAAACATGTATTCCAAATCACCAGGAGATATGTTCTCTTCTCCCGGCATGTTCACTCAACCACAGGATTTCCTTATGCCCCTACAAATACATATGCTACGCCATATCAACAACCCATTCCACCTCCACCCCCTCAAAAACACCATCAATGGTCGAAACCTATGCGATAGGGACTTATTCAAAATATTTGAAAGAACCTTTAGACTTCACTATACGAAGCATCATGCTTCCAAGACCTCTCCCCGATCTACCCAAGTACAAAGGAGAGGGAGACCCAAATGCACATATTAAGGCCTATGCCACAACCATTCGAGAACTACTCCCTTGGGATGGAGTTGTTGCTAAAATATTCCCCAAAACTTTAGAGGGTATCACCCTCGATTGGTATTACATAGAATACCTGAAGCCTCAATACATTCATTTAAACAACTCATTTCAGAGTTCATCAAGGCATTCGACATGAACAAATTGTTGAGAACAGAATCAGGGAATTCTTGCATATTAAACAAGAACACAATGAATCTGTTGCTCATTTCATCCAAAGATGGCGTATACTCCTCTATTCTTCAGTAAGCACTCCAAACATGGATCAGATGGAACTATGTGATTTATTCCTTCATTCTCTCAGCAGAGAGATAAAGGAAGAAGTCCAAAAGTTCCCACTAAGAACTTATGATGAAGTGCTCGAGAGCGCTCTCCGAATAGATCAAGCTGCAATAGATAGTGGTCGCAAGACATATGGAACAAATGGGAGGTTAATCATCCCCAACCAAAACACTACGACTTATCCTACTACCACAAATGCCAATCAAGGACCTAAAATCCTTAACAAAAACCACATGAGTGACAATAGATGGAGTGACTGACCAAACTAAAAAGCAAACGTTGTAAATGTTCCACCACCAGTTAACAATCAACAAAACAACAATTTTACCCCAACAATCAACGCGGTGGATTTTAATCATCCCCAATGACAACAACAACAACAACAACAGATCCAGACATAGGGTCCAAGTCAAAACTCAACTGGATATCAAAACCAAAACCAAAGACAACAAACACAAAACTTTAATCCTAATAGTCAATAGTTTAATCAGAGTTTTGGACCACAACACGTGCCAAACCAACAACCTAGGAGTTATAATCCCAACTCGTATTGTGGTTTCCACAAAATTCGAGGCCATGACACTAGGACTTGCCATGATTACAATAAGTTCATGCAACGTTTTCCAGAAGAACAAAGACAACTCTTCATAGATATGTTCTTAATAGATTCTGTGACACCTATGCCAAATACTTTCACAGGGGTAGTTTCCCCTCAAAACGCACCTCTTAAGATCTTCAATGATCCACTTCCAAATCACAATAACAATAATAAATTAAATCCAAATGGGATGAACAAAGGTGTAATGACAGGAAATAACGATCATGAAGCCTCAACTTCACTAAATCCACCTGTCGCACCACAATTAGGAAATCAGCCACGAACCAAGATAGTTGGTCTAGTGGAGTTAGATACTGAGCTGCACGTAGAAGCCATAACAAGAGCATGAGAATATTCTTCTCAACCAAATCCAATCTATCCACTAGAGCCAGATAACATTCAACAAACGTTGGTAAAACCCATAGGTGCTTATGATTTAATTAATGACTTAACAAAGACCTTCTCTCACATCTCCTTTTTGGACTTATTGAAAAATTCTCCTACCCATAGGGCTGCTCTTTTAGAAGCACTAGGTCTAGGTCATTTAATTAACATCACTCCACCTCCCGAAACACAAGTAAACCATATAGACTTTGATATCCACCCTCCAGGGCAGCCAGATAGGGATACCGAGTTTATATTCGACATAAACAAAATGCCAACAGATGCTGAAATTACACGTAGAGGCGATCCGGCCTTGCATTTACAGGTGTGGGTTTACAATAATTACGTTAAACGTGCAATGGTTGATGATGGGGCAGCAGTTAACATTGTCCCCTTCTCTTTCCTTCAAAAGCTAGGATATGGAGAAACAAACTGTTCCACAACAAGAAATACGCTAAGAGGTTATGATAGCCTTAAAGCTACTTCAATTGGGACTATAATACTACCAGTCACCTTAGGACCCAAGACAATCCTCACCGAGTTTTATATCATAGATCGGGAAACCAACTATAATATGATCCTCAGTCGACCATGGATACATCGCATGAAAGCAATCCCTTCTACGTTATTCCAGAAATAAGATTCTTACACCTAGGAAAGATATTCATAGCAAAAGGTGACCCAAAACCATTCGACATACACCTAGCAGACCTGAAGAAAAGACCAGGCATTCACTCTGAGTTTGAACTCCCAACAAACCAACTTAACAAACCAATCGACTCAAAACCGAAGAAAAATTAATACCTACAATAGAACTAGAAATTACGAACCTAGTCAAGGGCATCCCAACCCTCAAGGATGAAGCTAACATTGTAGAAATAATGTCATTAGGAACTACTACAAAAATTGTCAAATTACTGGAACAAGATCTACCAATTTTCCTACCATTTGATTCCACAGGTATGGGATGTACCCTAGGAGTTGGTTCTCTTCCAACAGAGGAACTTTGCATGGTAGAAGTAACCAAAATAGAAGAAACAGATGCAAAGAATGTCCCAACATCCATTTTTCCTAGTAAATATTGGACTCTCCACTTCGATGGAGCTAGATGTCACTATGGAGCCGGGGCAGGTGTGATCTTTACTTCTCCTGAGGGAAAGATCCTACCTTTTTTTTAAGTTAAACTTTGAATGTACAAACAATGGCACTGAGTACGAAGCCCTCCTCCTTGGCCTCATCATAGCCAAAAGGATTGGTGTTAATGACATCAGAGTGTTAGGAGACTCACAATTAGTTACAAACCAAGTCTCTGAAGTATATGAGACTAGAGCTGAGCACTTACAACTCTATAAAACAACAGTATTAGATCTAAGCAAAGGATTCAACTTCATATCCATTGAGGCAATCCCACGAGAACAGAACCTTCTCACAGATTCAATAAAGAACCTCAACTTCACGTTTTACCCCAAGTAATGAGTTGGAAGATACAAGTTTCAAGGTATCACTTCATACTGAACCATTGGTGAAGAAAATGTCAACAAACCCTCTTCTAACACATACAACTGAGAATGAATCTTCTATCTTACATCATGTTGATAGTGATAAAGTCACTCTCAAATATCTAAACACCTATGCAGAGCTACACCTTGCTCACCCTATAGTTGATCTTTCCCTAATACCACACTCCTCTTCCTACTTTGGAAATCCCACTGGTAGAGTCTCCTCCATAGAAGGATCTCGATATCTACGAGATAGAAAATGGAGAAAGCTTGGAACTACCTCCAGCCCCACCTGAATTTGAAGAAGGTAACACTTCTTTGATAGAAGAAACCATTGACATAAACATTGGAATGGAGGAAGAACCAAGAATTTTGAAGTTGGGATCCTCGCTAACTCCGAAGAAATAGAAATACACACCCAAATCCTCAAAGAACATCAAAAGGCTTTTGCATTTAATTATAAAGAAATGATAGGTATCGCACCACAAGTTATGGTACATAATCTTGTCACTAAACCAGATGCGAAGCCAATTAAATAGAAGTCAAGACCAATGAAGCCAAAAGTGGCTCTCATGGTAAAAGAGGAAGTAGTAAAACTTCTCCAAGTAGGATTCATCAAGCCCATTGACTATTCACAATGGGTGTCTAATATCGTTCCCATCCTCAAAAAGAATGGGAAGATACACATTTGTATAGACTTTCGGGATATTAACAAAGCTTGTCCCAAGGATGATTTCCCATTACCATCCATTGACGTTATCATTGATGCAACAACTGGATTTGAACTATTGTCCCTCATGGATGGGTTCTCAGGGTACAATCAGATTAAAATATCTAACAAGATCAAGCCAAAACCACATTTATAACTCCCTGGGGAACTTATTGTTATGTTGTCATGCCATTTGGTCTTAAGAACGCCGGCGCTACGTATCAATGGGCAATGACTTATATATTCCATGATCTTATCCATAAAATTGTGGAATCATATGTGGATGACTTGTTAGCCAAGGCCAAGAAATGTTGTGATCATCCGGAGTGCTCTCGTATCATCCTCTCATGACTAATTGAGTATGGTGTCACATTAAACCCAGAGAAGTGCATTTTCGTGTAACAGAGGCAAAACTTCTAGGATACATTATATCTTCACGAGGGATTGATGTTGATCCGGCCAAAATACGGGTTGTTCTCTGAAATGATCCCACCTTCGATGAGTCTGAATCAGGTCATTTCTTGGGAAACTCGGTGCAATCCAAGGTTCATCCTAGATTTAAGCTTTTCCATTCATCCAATCAACAATCTACTCAAGAAAGATTATAGTATCGATTGGACTGAAGATTGCAATGAGGCCTTCAAGTAGTTAAGCACTTCTTGTTGTCACCACCCACGCTAATGCCTCCCAAGCCAGACCACCCTTTGATCCTATACTCACGAGCCACTCATGTCTCACTGGCCTACGCATGCTGGCTCAAGAAGACAAGATGATAAACAACGATGCGTGATCTATTTCATTAGCCAAACGTTGCTTGATTATGAAACACGTTACACACAGGCAGAGAGAGAATGCCTTGCCATAATTTTTGCAACAAAATGTTTGAGACATTACATGTTAAACCAGGAAACAAGGGTCATTGTAAAGATAGACCATTTACGAACATTTCTCACACAAGGATCTTTATCTAAAAAGGTTGGCCATTTCATAACCCTAATGGGAGAATTTGAGTTAACATTCGTAAACCAAAAATCCATTAAAGGACAAATCATTACAGACTAGTTAGCTGACAATCCACTAGATGGAGGTGAGCTGGTAGATCTAGACTTTCCCGATGAATGTGTATACTTTGTCGAAACCAGACCCCCCATTTCTACATGTCCCTGGTATACTGATATCATCAATTTTATCATGGACCATACATACCCAAAAAGTGCCACGTCACAACAAAGAAGGGGTTACACATTATTACCACTAAATATGTTGTTTTAGACCAAGTGCTCTATCGCAGAGCCTTCAACGACATGCTTCTAAGATGCGTCGACATAGAAGAATCCAAGAGGATTCTTCATGAATCCCATAGTGGGATATGTGGGGGCCACTTCGGTGGTCACGCCACCACTCACAAAATACATCGATGGGCTATTTTTGGCCCACTCTCGAACATGACGCAGTGGAATTTGTACGTAAATGCCACAAATGTCAAGAATTCTCTCACGAGATTCACATGCCAGCACAATCCCTACAACCAATAGCTGACTCCGTGGCCCTTCTCCACTTGGGGTCTAGACTTAATAGGGAAATTCTCTCCCTCATCAACCGATGGCCATAATTTTATAATCACAACCACATGGAATATTTTACCAAATGGGTGGAGGCCATGCCTCTCACCACCGTACTAGGTTCGGTGATTGCCAAATTCATTTTGAACCAAATTATCTGTAGGTATGGTGTCCCACAAGTCATTATCTCAGATAATGGCACGTCCTTTAAGAATGATGAGGTTCATGAGTTATGTAGCAAGTTCAAGATAAACCATCACACAACCTCTCTTTACTACCCTCAAGCCAATGGGCAGGCTGAAGCGACAAACAAAACATTGAAAGCTATTCTCCTCAAAATAGTAAAGGAAAACAAATGAGATTGGCATTTAAAATTATATCCGGCCTTGTGGGCCCACCGAACCTCAATAAGAACACCAACAGGAGCAACTCCTTTCTCACTAGTATTCGGAGTAGAAGCAGTTCTCCCACTTGAGGTTGAAATACCCAGTCTCCACATCTCATTACAAGGGATTCTGATGAAGAAGCTTACAGGGAGGCACACCTCTCTCAACTAGAAAGCCTTGACGAGGCCAAGTTAAATGCCAACAACGACACAGAGCCTATGCTGACCGGATGTGCCGGTAGTATAACAAAAAGTCTATGAGTGAGAAATATATGAAGGAGATCTAGTTCTAAGACTAGACAACTGGATCGATAAGAAAACCGGTGAAGGAAGAAAGTTCTACCCAAATGGTTGGGCCCATACCGAGTCATGAAGGACTACGGAAATGGTGCGTATCTCTTGTGCACACTAGAAGGTGAGGAATTTGGTGAAACTAATTCCTTTACACCTTAAGTGGTTTTACGCATAAAATGTCAAAGTCATTGCTAGTACATTATAGCTACCTACATTGCATTAGTCTTTTAGCTTGCTTCATTCTGTCCATTTCATAAAAATGATAGTTCAGGAGCTTACTCTTAAAAAAATCTGTTACAAATTTCTGAAGATATTGGCAAAAATATTCATATCACATCTCTTCAAACATCATCAAATATTTTCAAATCTTCTCATCAATTTCAACAGAACAAACATTGACAGAAACCATACCAAGACCTGCATACTTGGCTTTGCTCTTTCTTTCTACTAGGTAAAGTTGTCCTTGCCTACGGTCTATTCTGGAAGCTTCTTGGTGTCACATCTATCCCTCTTAAAATCTCTTGGAATGAAAGGATATCCTAAAGTCTTAGATCAGAAATGTCAAAATCAAATGAAATCAAAAGCACCAAGCAAACAAAATATTTTATTTTACACACTTCTTTTCCCCATCAACCTTCGGTGATAAGCCCACATCTCTTACTGGTGATGTGAGGTTGGGAAAGGAAAGAAGTGCCCTTACTCACCTATATCTTGCCTTTGGTGACAAACCCATGCTTCTTACTAGTAGCGTGAGGCAGGGTGTGGGGGTCCAAGTCACACAAACTAACAAATCTTGGTATGCTAAAAACACAAGTCAAATTATGTTAAGAGAAAGCAAATATCCAAACATCCAAATTCCAAAGAGATCAAATCCTCAAAACCAGATTTTGTCAACCAGGTTGCCATTTATGAATCTAAGTCTAGATAAACTAAAAGTAAGTGGCCTTCTAAGCTTGGTAGTAGTTCTGAGTAGGGTGGGTGTGTAGGTCCAAATTTGGTTCTTGTTCTTGGTTTGTTCTGTCTCTCATCATTCCATTCAATCAAACTCATACAACTTGTGCCCTTCCTAATTCTTGGTGTTGAGCCCTCGCATCTTACTAGTTGCGTGGATTTGGGATTGGGGCAAGTTCATCTCTTTATCACTATGCATTCATCACATTTTTCCAATATAAGAAGGAATTACAAACATTTCCCAAAGAGTTCAAAAGTTCAGTACTACCATATGTTAGTATCATCTCATATCAACACGGCAAAAAACATATAAAGTAAAACATTCTATTTACTATCATTTGTTGTCCATTGCATACATTCTAGAAACATGAAAAGAAAATATTCTAAAAACATCTAAAAACACATTTAGAAAATGAGTCACAAAATTCAAGATACCAAGAGTCTAGATCCAAAGATATATATATATATATATATATATATATATATATATATATATAAATCAGTTTCATATACAATGCCATCATGCACTAGGCATGGTCAAAATGCTCAATGAGCCCGGAAAGTACAAAAATACTCATAAACAACCTAACAAAGGTCACTACAAAAAGAGCCAAGTGGCCTCTCAATCCCTATGGGATCCCTCAGAAGGCACACGATCACGTCTAGGACTCGCTACGCCGGCGCTCTGAGTGCACTGAGGGCTCACGGTCCCGAACAATAGTAGCTATAGCCTCACTATGAGAGTGGCTCCTCCTCATCAAGCACTCTGCAGCCCTATACCCGGCTACCTCGGCATGGAGGGAAGTCACCATCTTGGCCACATGCCAGATAGGGGAAAAAACATCGGTATGCCTACCGGCTGCTGAAGGCTCCCCTGCATCCACGGATAGCTCAACATGAGTCTTCTCCATGGGGAGCATCAGGGTGTCAGTACATACCCGGTGAATCAAGTCTCGCCACTCATCAACAGTCTCTGCAAGCAAAGGAGAAAACAAATTAGAAAATAATCAAAAGGTGAAACCAAGGATGAACAAAAAGAGAGATAGCAACTAAGGCAATTCTAGCTAAAATAAATATCAAAAGAAGAGTGACAACTCACTCGGATCTCCGGCCTCCAAGAAGGATCTCTAGGATCCACACCTACCACGGACACCACCACTGACTGGTGTCCCCTCCTACATCTGGGACAACATGGCATCCTACCACGGACTCATCCTCTCCACCTAGGTCCTGAGAAAGTAACTCCTCTGAGACTAGAGTCACCCTCTCCGCGCTCTACTCTGCCCTCTCAGCCTGTAGGATCTCCTGAGTGTCATGCCACTCGGATCGCTATCCTCTTCCCCACCCGACTCACTGATCTCCATGTCCTCGGTCTCCTCCTCCATCTCTCCCCCTGTGAACTCCTCAGACTCGAGTCTATATCAATGGGGTCATCACTGCTATGGGCAGGACCGACGGTAATCCAAAGTAAAGGTGCCTGAGGAGCACCGGCTCTCTCGAGCACGTACCACCCTCCTGGCTGCAATAGGGATGCCAGAGTAACAACAGTCCAACCCCGGCCTCTAGGACCTCCCCTAGCCTCCCAAACTGATCTGAACACTAGCACCACTGGGGAAGCATGTCAATGTAAGCAAGGCCAACTACTTGAGGCACTCGATCAAAGGGGTGTGTCTCTACCTTCCCCATCCTATCCACAAGCTGTCCCTAGTAGAGCAGAAATCAAAGTAAAGGTCTCCTCACCCCACAACCCCGCCATGGCCTGATAAGGTGTGGCCTCCATATCCTCAGTAGTCAGGGAAGCAACTAGCTGGTGGGGTGCTCTAAGCACCATCATCTCTATCCATCTAGCTACCCTCACGGCCCCGGATCCTCCACCTCTACGCCTCTCCCATAAGGGATAATGCACTCATAGACCCAGCTCATAACTAAGGTCGGATGGCTCAACGACTGTCCCTGTAATCAACCACCCTGTATAAGTCGTGATAGGTGGTCCCAAGTATATCAGCTCCCTAGGCATAAATCCACCATGTGCCTCAATCTGTGTGATGATGGGGGCCAACAGAGAGAGAAAAGTATCCCCTCCCTTGTCCCCGATCAATCTCAAGCAAGGATGCCCATAATGGCCTGGATGGATCAGAGGGATGGGCAAGCCAGGAATAGAATGGACCTTCACCCCCTTCTTCAAACCAGTGGAGACAACTGCGTCTCCCATATAGGTGGCCCACTGAGTCACCTGAGCTCTGATACTGCTGTATCAAATGAAAGTCTCCTCCCAATAATCGGGACTCCCAAAATGTGGTAGACATCCTCTAGGGTGATAGTCCACTCACCCCTAACACCTGAAATCGAAGGTGTTCCGATCTGCATCCCAATAAGAAAATAAGTCACATAATATGTGACTGGCAGGTGCAACGTGGGGGACCCGTGCAATCCTCAATATACCTACCCTCTGAGAGTATCCTGCTCAGCCTGAGAGAGTGCATCTAACACTGCTGGAAGCCAATCACACTCCCTCTCTCGCTCCATCTAATGTACTCTTCCTTCTTCTGCAAAACACCCAAAAACATGCAAAAAGAAGCAAGTTAGTGCCAAGATTACATTGGAAAAATCATTAAAGCAAGTAAGAATACTAAAAATGCAAAAATAAACTTAAACTAGTGTTGTTTTAACACTCTGTAGAGAACCGCCGCCCTGAGCAGGGTGGCGGTTCCATAACCACCACCTTAAAAGGTGGCGGTCCTATAACCACCACCCTGCTCAGGGTGGCGGTCCTGTCCGACTACAAATGGGTCGCATGCCCTAAAAATGCTTAAAAATACAAAAATTGACCATTTTAGCTAAAACAAAAGCCTACCCATTAGGCGCCCCCCCAAGAGACACATTTAAAACTTGACATTTCTAAAAATAACCCCCACAACAAAGATTTCATCATTTTAACATTTTGGGTGCAAAAACATTAAATCAAGAAGAACTAACCTGAGATCTCATGGGTCGAGGTTCTCTCAGAGGCATGATCACTATCTCGATACGAACGTTTCGACTATACTCTCATTGAAAACCATCACCGTGGGTCCCAGAGCTCAAAAACTATCAAATCAACACATGCAAATGAATAGGAAAATGGTCCCATATATATATATATATATATATATATATATATATATGGTGTTTTGACTCATTTTGAATGCCCCTTTCAGGTTTAGAGCACCGACGAGAGGTAAGTTCTCATCCCCACACAAATGGTAAGTCCTCATTTCATACTAATTTAGTATTTATTTTTCGATTTATTTTATCTATCTACACTTGAGTCCTCTTTCCATTTTGCAGGTAGTGGGAACTCGGATGGTGACATTTCAACACACAGGCATGTGTCGTATAATTTCTAGCTTCCCATTTTGGGACCGCCATACTTGACCCACCGTTTTACGCCTCTTCATGGTTAAAACACTTCTCCGAGGGGGCAATATGTACGTACCCAAAATTGTAGGGTACTGTACCACCGAACGATGTTACACATGCCCCAATGATGATACAGGTCACCTCGCAAGGTGTTCGGATCCAGAGAAGCTCACGAAGTATATGTTAACATCCCAAATGCTTTATCCAAGTTCCTTGTGCTTTGCTTTATCCTCTGCCTTTCTTTTTCTAAGCTTTTTGACCTTTAGTGATGAAACCACCACCTTGGATGGTCCCAGAACCGCCACCCTACTCAGGGGCGGCGGTCCTTCACGCATTTTCCAGCACACTCCTTTGATCACGACTTGCATAATTTTTCAACTTTCACCAGCTTTTCTCAACCGCCTTAGCTCGTATTAATGTTTTATGTTCCCTGGAATAGTGTTTCTTCATTGTTTAATGGTAAAAGAGTTCTAATAGGAATTACCTTTGGGTGAATGTGAAATCTATAAATAGCCAACTTGTTTTCAAGCAAATGGCCCCTCAACTTCTCATTTCCATTGTTTAGTCTTTCAATTTCTTGTTTAGAGCTCATTTTGTTTTCATGTTTGCATCCATGCTAGTTTTCCTTTGTTGTTGGAAGCCATTCGATCTTCTTGCTTCAGTCTTGTTCATTGTTGTTCATACAAATTAGTTTAGAGCAGAGTAGTGTCATTTGTAGATTGAATCCATTAGAGTTGCAGGTTGTGTTCTTCACAGAAGGTAGATTCTAGAATCTCTCGGTACACTTGTGTTGTATTCCCACAATAAATCCCACTAGGAATTACATACGCCAAGCTCAGTCACTTGCGTTGTCCCTCTCCTACTCTCTGCATTATATTTTGGTCTATATCCAAAGTTTCCATTGTTCAAAATACCTTTTCTCTTTGATGCTAGCATATACACACTCTTCTGGACTCACGTGAACACGAAGGAATGAGGAGATCATTCTGAGGGGACAAAATCATACACTACTAGATTCACCACTGTTCTACAAATTCCAGGTTTTATCTGTCAAAGTTCTAGTTAAAACATATCAAATAGAGTAGTGAAATATTTCATTTCAGTTAAGTTTCATTTTTGATATTGCCAGGGAAGCTATGGGGATTGATAGTTTCTGAGAAACTATGATTCATTCCTCACTTCTGAGGTAGGATCGAGAATCTTTCAATTAAGTTAATCAACTATCTAGTTATTTAGGATAAACTCACAACTACACAGGAAAGTAGCTACACCGGCTACCTTGCTTGTTTTAATTTTGTTATTAGATTAGTTGTCATTTTCTGAATGTATTAGATTAGTTTCTCTTTCAATTCTATTCAAAATTCTATCAAAAATACAAAAATAGAGGAATATATATATATGTTGTAGATATATCTTGCATAATTAGTTTATTTCATTTCAGTTAGGCTTATATTGATCTTGTATGACAATCACGGGACCTAGGGAGCCCAGGAATACGTTTTTGAGCCAATCATGCCTCAACCCAATCTTGTTGTAGCATTAACTGACATAGACCAAAATCTCAGAATTCAGGTCTTCCAAACAACAATAGACCTACAAGAAATCAACACACAACTAAGAGGATTAAACATAGAAGACGACAAAGCACACACGTTCTAGTCAAATCAGCCAAATTATAGACTAGCCTTGATAGATATCCGTATGACTATAGAAGGACCTAAAAGAGAGAAAACATTCGGTTGTGATCCACTAGTCCCACAACCACGCAGAGACCTCCTCGTTGATATAGACACTAGCTTACAGCTTACGTATCCAAGTTTCCAAAACACTGTTAGGTACTCCGAGAAAATCATGTGCAACTTCTAGTTCTAAACGTAGAGGCCGAAAAGGCATACGACTACTGGATACTCGGAATCAGGGGTTGACTCTTCATATGACCATAGGAGGTCCACAACAACCACAAACTTACGGTTGTGATCCACAGGTCCCACAACCCAACGGGCCTACAAATCAATCCAACGTTGATGCTGGTTTGCGAACATTAGTATTTAGGTCCTCTCCACTCCCACCAGACATCATCACACAACTATCATTATTAAACATAACAGCCAATCAAGCTAAAGATTTCTGACTAGACCAGAGAATCATCCATAAAGCACCAAAAGATCCACTACACATTTAGCCATTCCATTTTCATGACCTTGTTGGGAGATATATACGAAGCACCCATAGGTCATCTTCCACGTATTCCACAACCCATAGATCGGATCACGGTAGAGCTCGATATTGATTGGAGCCTTCGAGCAGCTATCCTCACCGAACGATCTATCACACCGGTTCAGGTTAGGAGGGCCTTCTTTGCCTTAGATTCAGATAGATCCCTATTATTGTGTGTATGTTGTCTTGGCACATAAGATTACCTAACTAGCTTATCTACATCCCATGTGTATTCCATCCTCCAACAAACCAATGAGCATGTTGTGAAGGGTGGATATCATAAGACGATTTAGACAATAGAGTTTTAAAATGCGCATCATATTCCCACATGCTCTCTGCCATTCCCTGCTAGATTTCTTTGAGAGAGATGATGCTCTTTTCTTCAAACTCAAGTATATGGAATTCTGCTAAGAATTTTTTTTTCAGCATGGTATGATCCACAATATTCTGATGAGGGTCATACTTTCTATTCCAACTATGCGCATGTCCTTGCAAGGTCATCGCAAATTGACTGGCCTTTCGATCCTAGGTCATGATTCCCTTCGTGCGCCATAGCAGCTCACACTTATGCACATGCTCCACGACATCTTCTATCCCACTATAATATGGTAAGTGTAGAGACATCTCAAAAAGACTTGAGGAGGTGGCTGAGGCCCCTTCCCTCCCGATCCAGTCCCTTGGTTTCCTCCAAGTTTTCCTCCTCTGCCGCTGATCCACTAGATCTGAGCCACCAACTCCACCACGTCCACCTCCAGATCCTCTTGTGTTAGGTACAGGGCCTATGTTTTCCGTGTCGAATGCTCCCGTTGTCCCACCGAATTGTGTGCCGATAGTTTGTGAGCTAGTACCACTCCTAGTGTTATTTCCCCACCACTTCCTAATGCGCTTCCAAAACTAGTTGTATACGTGCCTTGTCCAAACATTCCACCAAATACCGAATAGTGTGTGAAGCCATAGAAGTCCCAAATGAGAAGTTGTATCTTCTACTTTGTATTTTTCCTCATTCAAACAAACCAAACACCAATGTTTGGTCGCTAGGTAGGGTCAGATGCACATCAACGACTCTTCTTTCTCTACATGACGGACTCTCATTAGAAGCCACAAGGTTTTCTCTCCTACACTTACCAAGATGGGGTACCATAGACTATTCAGGTTCCACATCCTCTGCGTGAACCTCAACTCCTTTCCACCATGTCTGGCTCCATAACCCACTTGTAATCCCACACTTTCTATTGATCTCCTTTTCATATGCTTCATTATACTTGAGCCATCTCTCCTCCCTTTCCTATTCACTCGTCAAATCAGTCATCCTTCCCCAACCTGGCTTCCTCGCCAAGCACTCAGGGTGGTTTAGTGGCCATAGAAATGCCTCTAAACCCATGGTTACCATCAAGATTTTGATCGCAAGGGGAATAACATATAGAAATGATCCTGGCTCTCACAAGAACTCAAACTCATTAACCACGGATAGGAATACCTGGAAATGTCATATTCCAGAGTGTAGCTAGTCAATACTCCCTTCCACCAATGATCTATAGCAGATCCACATTAGATCAACATCTTGCAAGTTCTAATACGTTTCTTTGGTCTAAGGGTGTGAGTTATAACACCACCCCGATCTAGATGTATAAGCGAGAGCCATTCAAATAACTCTCTTGGGAAACAACGAAGAAGGTTTCGTACAACTCATGATAAAGAGTGTCTTTCACCCATCTTCGCATATCAAACCCAGATCCGGTACTAAATATCTGAGTGAATTCGTCCTCCGTGCTCTTAAACACCTTTAAGTGTTAAGCACTCCACCATCACTTTTTGCAGAGATCATGATATATGCCATGTTCCACTATAACTTCAAAAAGAGGTTTCGGCAACGGAACCAAGATGTAGTCATTTTTGCACCCCACTAAGAACAAGGGAACCTCATGTGCATCGGCCTATCACCCAGCGGGCACTGGGTGCTCACCCGAGGCACACGAGAGGGAGCTCGAGTCTCTCTTTTATGTGAGTTCAGTGGAAGGCATGCTCATGATCTTGACTTAGTGATTTAAAAGACATGAAAAAGCTATAGAGCTCAGAATGGCTTCTATACCCTTTCAGTCATAATAAAAGAAAAGTGTGCAATAGAAGTAATAGAACTAGGAAGTTGTAAATCCACCATTATTCATAGCATTCAAGTAAGATTCATGATTATACAAGAACAAAAGTACAATAGAAATATGCAGGTAATACAGAGAAAGAGTCTTAATACATTTGTCAGGGTAACCTTATCACATTCATTCATAGTATTACTTATAAAAGATTACAGAAGGTAGACCATAGTCATGCGCCATGTGTGGATCCATACATGTATTCTCACAAAACAAAAATTGCATTCCCCATTTCCCCATTACATCCTTGCTAGAATCCTTTACCCATTTTCATCCCATAGTTCTTGTAGTAATTCTGCAGAGCTCCGCTACCTCACTTCTGTCTCTTTTCTTTTCCAAGGGCACACGTATAAATAGGCCTCTGAGCTCTAACAAACTCCTCTGCAGCCTCAGATATGGCCCCAAGTGTCAAGGTGTGGGTCACCCTAGGTGCATGCCTCTCCATGTCATGATTAACTTTTTGGATCTTTCTATCACAAGGTATATTCCTTCCAAGACACCCTGTCACCAGGCTTTGGAACCTTATCCAAATGGAACATGTTCTTCATGTGTCCTAGCCCAAAAGGCCAAAAATGGCTAAGTCCCAAATTGTTCTTCACATGGCGCACGTGCCCTGGGTTCTCCAAGAAGCCTTTTGAATACTTCCCTACACGCCTTAACTTGCATGCTTCCTCCAGCCATGTGTGCACCTATGCACCTTTAAGATTTGGAAGCTATGATAGGGGCCCAACAAAAACCCAAAAACTTAAGCTTTAGTGCAATATAGAATTCCACAAAATAGCCGAGAGATGACCATACAAAATGTGAAAAATATGAGAGATTAAGTGCATGGAAATGGGAGGCCAAAAGGGGGTCAAAAAGGGACACATTATTCCTTAAATCAGCGAAACTGAACTTCATCTAATAATTCAGCATGCATATGCTCAAAATTTGACAAAGTGATAAGAATGAGTCTTGGAGCTTGGGATCTAGTTTCTAAACTACTTTTTTTTCTAAAAATGGTGGAGATTAAGAGGGTCAAATGTGGTGTACATACAAAGTATGTCTATTTTGTGTCAAAAAGATAAGAACCTATTGTGTGTGTGCCCCCCCATTTTATAAGTTATATAAATTATTTTTCAAATCCCTTTATTAGAATGTTAGCTAAGACCATGTGTGAGGTACCACTAATTTTTCATAATTTTTGGATGAATATATAATTTTTATTAATTTTCAAAGTGCACATATCTAGAAAATGAAATATGTGTGTGTGCACCCCCATAAATTTTAGAAAAAATTCATGTTTTTTCTTTTTTAGTGTGTGTAGAATGAAGTTTAGGAAAAACCACTCTTTTTAAAATTTGGATGAAAAAATCAAAAATTGTGCACCAAATGTATGCATAAGTTTTTTTGGGCCTCGAGAATAAGCTAAGTACAAGAACGCATGTGGGCATGCAAGACCTATATGAAGAAGGGAGCACAAGGTAAAGACACACATGACATGGTGTTAGAAGGGTTTAACATAACCAAAGGCACGCATGCAAGGCAAAGAAAAGGGTTTCAAGACTTAGCCATATTTTTTGTTTTGTTAAAATACAACCAGCCACAGTCTGTAGACGCAAAAGCATAGATGAGTGTTTCATTTAAGGAAGCACACTAGACAAGTGTGACTTTGGTGAGCATGCGGACTAGATAAGGTGCCATCCTGGAAACTCGATGGTCAAGGAAGGAATATTCCATACGATGGAAGGATTCAGAAAGAAATCATTGCAAAAGTGGAAAGCTATGATGGGAAGAAGCATGCTCCATTAAAGGACCACATGGACACTTGGCAACCAATCTATTACTTCAAGAAGGCATGGTGGTGGATGTTAAAGCTATATATAGAGATGTTTGGGTAGAAGAAAAGGGCATCAAGAGAGATATCAAGAGAGGCAGAGAAGAAGAAGAGGAGAGGTGAAGCTCTACAAAAATAGTAGTAGATTCTATGGGTTAAGGTTCTCATTAGGAGGACAGTATGAGAGATGGCATATCTAGAGGGATGGGTCTATGAACATCTTTGTAATCTGGAAAACATAGTTTAGGATTCTGATGTATAAGTCTTATATCCATTAAGACATTTGGTCTATAATGACCTTGAGGAATGTAATGTGGTTACTAGAACGAGAGTAATATGAATATATGGATTTATTTTAAAATATATGCATTGTTCATGGGTATAAACCCTAGTTCCTTTTCTTTGTATTATCAGATATGTTATCTGTTTGATATTTTCCTTGTTATCTAAATGGATGCATTTATATAGTAACTCATCCTAAGACCCTCAAAATGAATGCATGGTTCTTTCCCTTCTTGCATCTAAGCTTATGTCAGTAGGGGATGTATTCTCACAAAACTCACATAAAGGAGGGGCTCGACACCCACGCATGCCTCAGGTGAGCACCCAACACCCACTAGGTGATAGGATGGCACGCATGGGATTAGACTGTTATTTCTAAGGACATAAAAATGACTACATCTTGGTTCCATTTCTGGGACCTCTTTTCAAAGTTGTTGTGAGAAATGGCATACATCTTGGTTCCTATGATGCGTGATGAAATAATTATTGACCTTAGAGAGTGTTGAAGCATGGTTCAAGAGTATGGAGGATGATTTTTCTCAAATATTCAGCACTAGACACGAGTTCGATGCTTGTGGATGGGTAAAAGAGAACTTGTACCATGAGTTGTACAAGAGCGTTCTTGTTGTTTTCTAGTAGAACTATATGAATGTCTTTTAGCATATGCATCCGATCGATCTGTACTATAGATCACTTGGTATGGACCCAAGATGATTACCAAAAGTTACAGGATATGGATCTTATTTGGACGCATGGTGTCAATCACTATTGGAAAGGAGTGTTGATAAGTTATACTTTAGAATATGCCATTTCTACGTATTCTTGTCCGAGGTTACCAATTCAAAATTCCTAAGGGAACCCAGGAGGATCATTTTTCATGTTAACCCTTTGGCTATGAAGATCTTGGTCATTACCCTAAGTTTAGAGGCATTTCCTATGGCTGGCTAAGCTTCTCTCGAGCACTAGGCGAGGAAGTTAGGATGGAGGAAGATGATGGAAATTACCACTTTGAAAGGAAAAGGAAGAGAGACGACTCAAGAATAGTGAAGCTTGTGAAAGGGAGATGGATAGACAACATGAGGTTTTAGGTGTGATGGATCTATGGAGGAAAACATTTCAGGAAGGAGTTGAGGTTCACGCAGAGGACATGGAACCTAAGTAGTCTATACTACCCCATCTTGGAAAGCATGGGAGAGAAGCCTTTTGAGCTTCGATGAGAGTTCATCACATGGAGAAATGAGATCCAATGACACGCATCTAAACCCACCTAGTGACCAACCCTAGCGCTTTGATGGGCCCCTAGAAAATTGGCTAAGTATGAAGGCACGTGGGCGCACGGGATCCCAGTTATAGAAGGGTGTGCAAGGAAAAAGTGCGCAAGAGGAAGAGTTAAGAAGGCACATGGTTCATGTGGTGCGTGAAAGGAGGTTTGGGACTTAGCCAATTTAAGCATCCAAGGCAGAACACATGAAAAGCGTGATCGGTTGCGCATGGATAAGATGTCATCCTTGTAACAGGTGGCCCAGGAAAGAGCATGCCAGCAATGGGATCTTCTAGAAGATCATCATGAGATGGAATGGAGAGCTCAGGCCTGAAGGAACATGCTCGCTTAGAGGACCACATTCGACACTTGGTGACGGATCTAAGGGCATGGCAAGGTGAGTTGCTAGCGTAGGAAGATGATAAATATAAGTGCCTATGAGACCGAGAGAGATAACACACAGATGGGGATATAGAGATAGAGAAAGAGATATACACAGAGAGATGTAACATGGGTGAAGCTCTGCAAGATTGCTTGTGATTGGAACTTTGATGCGAAAGAGATGTACTAGGCTTAGTATTGTAATTTCTTTTTTCTTTTGGCATAATTATACAAGCCTAGTGATGTGCATGACTATGGTCTACCCTCTATGGCTCTCTGTAAACAGAATGAAAACAATGAATACAATGAGGTTACCTTGCAAATAGACATGGATATCAGTAGCTTTAATGTATATTTCATTCATAGGAGTTCTCTTTCCTTGCATGCTATGAATGAATGATTGTATCTTTCTTTTTGTTATAATATATGTTATGGAGTCTGTTAAAACATCCAGTCTAAAGAAGCTATAAGGATCTGGAGGTCATTCTGAGCCCTATGATTCTTGTATGTCTAAACTTCTTTCCTGAATACTCTTACACTAATCATAGATAAATGCTTCCCACTAAAACTCACATAAAAGAGAGACTCAACACCTGCGCGTGCCTCGGGTGAGCACTTAGCTTCTTGTTGGGTGATAGGCCGACGTGCATGGGATTCCTTCCTTTTATAGTGGGAGTAAAATTGACTACATCTTGGTTCCATTTCTTTGAGACACTTCAAAAATTAGGTTAAAGCCCTACTATAAATAAGCCTTCTTGGTGTTTGTAAATAAGGTAGTTTTGCTAGTTAGTTTAGAAATTTTCCTTTATGCATTTTCCTTTCCTTGTGTTCCCCTTTCACGTTGTTGTTTTGTTTTGCACCTTGGGCACGGTAACCTTATTACTATTCTTGGAGAATTTATGAGTGTGCAGAGGACCATGCATTGTTTACGTGTGGGTGTAGAAAAGTGAAGGAGAAAAGTGAAGAAGCACGTGATTAAAAGTACCAGGGAAGTTGTATTGAAGAGCCTTGTTAAGTAGCCCGGTTAAAAGAGAGATGAAGAGAAAAGATAGAATGGTTGGTGCTAGGGTAAAGCTACTTGTAGATCCCACGTATACAGGAAAAGGAAGTGCATTTAAAGCAACATGAGGTAGGAAAAAGCAAGAATCTAGACAAAAGAAGATCCTTCGGCACATGTTGAGCATGCGTAAGAGTCTCCTGTAAGGTTGGTTTACATGCCGAAGGTTGGCGGTGTTTTGCGTATGAGCGGTGCACGAGTTAAAGAGGGTTTTCACGTAGGAAGGGTGTGTGAGTGAAGGCCTTTGAAGGGATTTTTTTAAAAATATGCATTAAATGAACAAAGTACGGGGTAGGTAGAGTAGCATTTAATGATCGAAAAAAGGAAAAAACTATAAATAGAGGGTCGGGGCACTCTCATTTTACTTTGTAAAAATGAAGAGTTGGAGATATAAGCAAGTGTTATCAGCTAGGGTTTTTTCAAGTGGAAGATCTATGTGATTAAAAATGTGAAGAGAAAGTTTGATATTGCGAACCAAAAGGAAGGAATTACAGGCATGGAAAGAAGTGAAGAGATGTTGTCTTGTAAAGAACATATCAAATTTAGGATTTAGTAAACTAGGGCATGGGTTTAGAAGAATTGTATCACAGATATGAGATCGAAGGTTGGGAGAAGGAAAGCGAGTAACAAGGAGAGGATTAGAGTGATAAAATTACCTCGACCATGGCACCCAAGAAAGGAAAGGGCAAAGCTAAGGCTAAACAACTAGAACCCGAGGTAGATACTGCGAAGAATGGTATGTAGAAATGTAGTACCCAAATGGAGTGATGATGGGGAAGGAATGGGAATCCCATTTGAGAAGCATACCGGTTAGTGACTATAATCACTGCACCAACACTATAAAGAAATAAATGGCATTAGAATTGGTATGCCCAACCAACAAATGAACACCTGAAGGTTTTCCTATCTACAATGATGACGTAAAGGTCAAGCTGGCAAAGGTAGGGTTATTACAACTCTATGAGTTGAATTATTTTGGGAAGCCAAATCATTTGTACTAGTGGTTGATGTCTCGGTGCATGAGGACTACTTCCACTTTGCTTGGGCATAAGATGCACGTGACTCCCCAGTTGATTTCACAGTTTACAAGCCTCATATGTGAGGGAGATAGCCTGGAAGATGACCTTAGCAACAAGGAGGCTATTAAAGAGACCATCACAGAGTATGCCTGCAAGAAAGGGTCACGGTACTATGACATCTTAGACATCAAGGACCCTATTATGAAGATGGCTGCACACACACCTAGTAATGAAGTTGAATGGAAAAGAAAGATGGATGTAAGTCAACAAGCCATGGCTACATGTCTGCAGGAAGATTGCAGAGGGGACTATTTACAACTTGTCTGCGTACATTGCAGAGGAGATAGTTAAGTGCACGAAGGAAGGGGACAAAATCCTCTTTGTCAATCTCTTGCTCACCATAGTGTTTGTAGAGATTGGAGTGCTAGATGCACTAGACAAATTTGTGTGGGAGTTGTTCAGGATCCTCCATTCTGCTGAAATGCATTACGCAGTGACCCCACCCCGCGTAAAATATTAATGGCAAGTTTATGGTGGGAAACCTTGTACAGAGATTGTAGGGATTATTGTAAAGCATGTGACCACTATCAACACATTGGAAAACTAGGAAGGAGGGATGAAATGCCTTTGCATCCTATTCCTAGCATGATCCTTTTGAAAAATGGGTGATAGACTTTGTAGGACCTATTGCATCGGTAGCACGTAGGACGGGGTCACGTTATGTCATCACTTGCATGGATTATCTCACAAGGTGGGTGGAAGCAGCCCCAACTAAATATTGCATGGCAGCAACAATGACAAGGTTCCTATGGGAGAACATTATCACAAGGTATGGATGCCCTTTGAGTTTGACCAGTGATAGGGGTACGCATTTTCTGAAAGAGACCATGAGGATCCTGCTATCTCGAGTTCATGGTGGCTCATCATAAGACTACACCCTACCACCCATAAGCAAATGGAACCACATAAGCATTCAACAAAATACTTGAGTCATACCTTGACCAAAATTTGTGATGTTAGAAAATAGAATTGGGATGACAAGGTATCACCAATTTTATGGGCTTATAGGACTACGTATAAAAGACTAAATAAACCCACACCTTTTCAATTGGTGTTTGGCATGGAATCTGCTTTTACCGGTTGAATTTATGTTACCTTCTCTGTGAATAGTGCGCACATGAGGATTAGCCAATGAACCAGACTTTGGAAGAAATAATTGATGAACTAATGAAACTCGATGAGAGACGATCACTTACTCATTGGAGACAAATAGGGGAAAAGGTAAAGCAAAAGACTTGGCATTATCGCCATATTAGAAACAAGAAGTTTGAGGTTGGGCAGATGGTATTACTATATGATTCAAGATTTTTGTGCCATCGTGGAAAGTTGAAAGTCCATTGGTTAGGTCCCTACACAATCTCATACATCCTTGATTCAGAATGTGCCGATTCTGAGCGTTGGATGGAACGAAGTTTCTTGGACACTTCAATGGCAGTAGGCTGAAACCCTACTATAAATAAGCCTTCTTAGTGTTTGTAAATAAGGCATTTTTGCCAGCTTAGTTTAGAAATTTTCCTTTATGCATTTTCCTTTCCTTGTGTTCCCCTTTTGCGTTGTTTTTTTGGCACCTTGGGCACCGATAACCTTATTTCTATTTTTAGAGAATTTATGAGTGCACAGAGGACCACGCATCGTTTAAGTGTGGGGTGGAGAAAAGTGAAGGAGCAAAGTGAAGAAGCGTGTGATTAAAAGTACTAGGGAAGTTGTGTTGAAGAGCCTTGTTGAGTAGCCCAATTGAAAGAGAGATGAAGAGAAAAGATAGAATGGTTGGTGCCAAGGTAAAGCTACTTGTAGATCCCATGTACAAAGGAAAAGAAAGTGTAGTTAAAGCAACATGAGGTGAGTGAAAGCAATAATCTGGATAGAAGAAGTGCCTTTGGCGCATGTTGATTGTGCGTAAGAGTCTCTGTCGGTTGGTTTGCACACCGAAGATTGGATTCGTTTTCACACGGGAAGGGTGCACGAGTTAAAGAGGGTTTTCGCATAGGAAGGGCATGTGATTGAAGGTGCTTGAACAAGGGATTTTTTTAAAATCTGCATTAAATGAAAAAAGTATAGGGTAGGTAGAGTAGCCTTTAATGACCAAAAAAGGAAAAACTATAAATAGAGGGTCGGGGCACTCTCATTTTAATTTACGAAAACAAAGAAGAGGAGATATAAGCAAGTGTTATCAGCTAGGGTTTTTCAAGTGGAATATCTATGTGATTAAAAATGTGAAGAGTCGAGTTGAGATTGCGAACCGAAAGGAAGGAATTACATGGGCGTGGAAAGAAGTGAAGAGACGATGTCTTGTGAAGAATGTATCAAAGTTAGGGTTTAGCAAACTAGGGCACGGGTTTAGAAGAATTGTATCACAGATCTGAGATTGAAGGTTGGGAGAAGGAAAGAAGAGTAACAAGGAGAGGATTGGAGTGATAAAATTACCTCAACCATGGCACCCAAGAAAGGAAAGGGAAAAGCTAAGGTTAAACAACCGTAACCTAAGGTAGATACAAACGAAGAATGGTATGTAGAAATGTAGTACCTAGATAGAGTGATGATGGGGAAGGAATGAGAATCCCATTTGAGAAGCATATCGGTCAGTGACTATAATCACCACACCAACACTATAGAGAAAGAAATGGCATTAGAATTGGTACGCCCAACCAACAAATGAACACCAAGGTTTGCCTATCTACAATGATAATGTAAAGGTCAAGCTAGAAAAGGCAAATAAGTTCGTAACTCTATGAGTTGCCTTATTTTGGGAATCCAGATCGCTTGTACGGGGGTTGATGTCTCAGTGCATGAGAACTACTTCCACTTTTTGGGCACAAGATGCACATGACTCCCGCTTGATTTCACAATTTACAGTCTCTCATATGCGAGGGAGATAGCCTTGAAGATGACCTTGGCGATAAGGAGGCTATTCAAGAGACCGTCACAGAGTATGCCTGCAAGAAACGGTCATGGTACTATGACATCTCAAACATCAAGGACCTCATTATGAAGATGGCCGTGCACTGTAATGAAACTAATGGCCAAGAAAGATGGACGCAAGTTAACAAGCCATGGCTACATGTCTGCAGGAAGATTGTAGAGGGGACTATTTACAACTTTTCCACGTACATTGTAGAGGAGATAGTTAAATGTGCAAAAGAAGGGTACATGATCCTCTTTGTAAATGTATTGCTCACCATAGTGTTTACAGAGATTGGAGTGTCGAATGCACCAGACAAGTTTATGTGGGAGTACCTAGCAGAAGACCCTTTGCCCACAAAGAGGTTTGAAAAATATGCATGTGATACAATGATGGATCCCCACAAAGCGCGCTAGAAAAGTGGTATATGCACTTGAGAAATTCATTCGGGGTAGAATGGAGGATCCCTAAAAACTCCCACTGACCCACACAGGAGAAGCCGAGTTTGCGGTGTAGTAGCACTACTGCTTGGGCAAGTTCAAGCTTATTGACAAATCATGGAGCCCTTGGTGCAAGCTCCCTTTCGCGTTCACTGCCCAATACTTCCAAGCGGGGTAAACTAATTTAAAGAATCAAATAAGCTAAGGCTGGAGCTACGAAAGTTATGCACGAGCACAGGGATATGAGGAAGAAACTAAACTACCCCAGAGGTAAGTGTGCATACGTGGAGAAGTACGTGTTACACGAAATCCATATGACTAGGCCAATAACGCTTCCTATCGCTGGAGGATCTCATGGGTGCATGTGTACATGTGCATAAGGCCAAAGTTCGAGAATGACATGTACTTGGTGGATGAGATCTCAATACCCGAGGATCCCTTGGGAAAAAGAAGCCAACATCTAAGAAGAGAGCCAAAGGAGAGGAAGGAGCTCTAAGTGTGTCAACTCACTTTGCTTAGACAGTGAGCATGCCTTCTACAAGTGCCAAGCCAAGCACCTATGTTCAGAGAAAGAAGTATCCAGTAAAGGAGAAGACGCCAAAATTAGAGGTGCCTGAACAAACCACCACCATGGAGGAGTCACAAGAGGAAAAAGAGAAAGCAGATCTCCTAACCAAAGGACACCTCTCGGGAAGAAGTAGAGGGTGGATGAAAAGCTGACTCGAGGCGACCGACAACTTGGAGAGATATCTGGGAGAAGGAGAGGATGAGAGTGAAGGAGGTGGCGATGAGGAGGAAGAGCAAGAGAAACGTAAGGAATCTTTGGAACCTCATGTATTTAGTGTCTATGATTCGGAGGAAGAGAGTGGGGATGAAAATATAACAACATAAATAAATAATGCACAAAAGAAGACAAGACAAGATTTAATGTGGTTCACCCAATGTGGGCTACATCCACCAAGAACTTGCTCAGATTTTATTATCAACAAGAGTAAAACAACTCTCATAGTCTTCTCTCAGTTATGAACTCACAACAAATTCCAAAGATGTTAAACCACATCTAAACCACAATTGACACCCAATTGCTTAACCTTGATCACTCTTGATCACCTCTTGATCATTAAGACTCAAGACCTCTTGAACACTCAAGATATCTTCAAGATACCCTAACACCTCTATTTATAGGATTACAATCCTTTTAAGAAGTCCTAAATTTGACCCTAGAAGTTTGAAAGTCATGATCTTTCAACTTCCCACAGCTGGAAAAAAATAGTCCCGACGTTAACAACAACCAACAACATGTAACAACATGTTAACAACGTCAAAAATTACACAACAACGTCATAACAAATGACTATAGAAAATGCTCCTGAAGTCTCCAAACTTAACCATTTGAAGCTCCAACACTTCAACATATTTCAAGAAGACCAAAAATAGGCTCCACACCCCAACAATCTCCCACTTGGAGACTATTTCCACTGAGAAAAGTTCTTAACCCTTCATTATCAACCATGAAGGCCAATCAAAGTTGAACACAACTTCAACTTCTCCCTTGTGACCACCTTGGTCATCATATCCATAGGATTCTAACTGGTATGAATCTTTTCCAACTTCAACTTATCTTCTTCCAAAGTTGTCCTGATGAAATGATATCTCAGCTGAATGTGCTTCATCCTAGAGTGGAAAGCGGAGTTCTTCACCAAATGAATAACACTCTAACTATCACTATGTAGTCTCCCAACTTCCTACTTATGACCCAACTCATCAAGCAACTACTGTAGCCAAATCATCTCCTTTTTTCCTCTGTGGTAGCAACATACTCAACCTCTGTGGTTGACAAAGCCACAACCTTTTGTAACCATGAAATCCAACTCACTTTGTATCACCAACCGTAAATACATAACCTTTCATGCTCCTCCTATTGTCCAAATCTCCTACCATGTCCAATCTACATATCCACGTAATGTAGTGTCTGATCCACCAAAACACAATGCTTCTCCCATGGTCCCTCTCAAATACCAAAGGATCCACTTTATTTCCTGTCAGTGCTCTCTACCTAGATCACTCATAAACCTACTCACTACTCCCACTGCATGGGAAATGTCAAGCCTAGTGCATACCATAGCATACATCAAGCTACCAACTATTGATGAGTAGTACCTTAGACATCTATATTCTATCCTCCTCAGTCTTGGGACTCTACTCCTTTGATAATTTAAAGTGACCTACCAAAGGAGTACCAACCGGTTTAGCATCCTGCATACTAAACCTCTCCAAGACCTTCTTTATGTACTCTTCTTGAGATAATACCAGCTTCCTCTCCTTCCTGTTCTCGAGTTATTCTCATACCAAGGATTTGTTTTTTCCCCCCAAATCCTTCATAAAAAAGGAGTCACCTAGTTGCTTCTTGAGTACCTTTATTTCCTACATGTTCTTCCCTGCAACAAGCATATCATCTACATACAGGCATAAAATAATATAACTACCATCAAGAAACTTCTTGATGTACATGCAATGCAATGGTCTTCGAGTGACACCTGGAGTAACCCTTCTCCTACATAAAAAACTATCAAACTTCATGTACCACTATCGTGGAGCTTGTTTTAGGCCATATAAGCTCTTCTTCAATTTGCACACTAACCTCTCCTTCCCTTTGACCTCATAACCCTGTGGCTGCTTGCATGTACAATTCCTCCTCCAACTCACCATGAAGGAATGCAGTCTTCACATCCAACTATTCTAAGTGTAGGTCTTCTACTACAACTAAACCAAGAATAGTCCTAATAGAAGTCATTTTAACAACCGAGAAAAAAATTTCATCAAAGTCTATACCTTTCTTCTATGTAAAAATCTTTGACCACCAACCGGCCTTGTATCATTTCCTACTCCTCCATCTTCCTCTTTGATTCTATACACCCACTTGTTCTACAATGCTCTCTTTCCCTCGGTAGCTCCACCAGATCCCAAGTCTGGTTTTCCATAAGAGATCTATGCTCTTCATCCATGGCCTACTCCCACTTCTTCCTGGCATCCACCTGCACTACTTCCTCAAAGCACTCTGCTCTCCACTGTCAATGAGCAATAAATAATTCAAAGATGGAGTAAATCATTCAGGTTCCCTTCTTACCCTAGAAGACCTTCTCACCTCAGGAGTTTGGGGTTCCTGATGAGTAGGTACCTGAACTGGTTGTGCGAACATGTTGAACCTAAACCGGCCCCTTGACACCTTGTTGTCCACAATGTCCTCTAACACTATGTATTCTTTCTTTGATTCCTCTTTTTGTTCCTACAACTGATCTTTATACATGATTTTTTCATTAAAGACAATATCTCTAGACCAAATATTTTCTTGTCTTTAAGACTCCAAACACGGAAACCAAAATCATCTTCACCATATCCAACAAAGGTGCATTTCTCAGACTTAGCCTCTAACTTGGTCCTATCATCTTTATCAATGTGAACAAATACCTCACATCCAAATACTCTAAGAAATGAGTAATCAATTTTCTTACCAGACCAAGCCTCCTCAGGTATACCTCCATCCAAGGCCATAGAGGGTCCTCTGTTAATCAGATAAATAGTTGTGCTTACCGCTTCCACCCAAAACATGAGTGGCAGCCCCGCATGTAACCTCATGCACCTAGCACACTCCATGATTGTCCTGTTCATTCTCTCTGACACTCCATTTTCCTATGGAGTATTTGGAACCATTCTTTGCCTGTGGATCCCATTTACCAAATAGTAATCAAGAAATTCATTGCTGCAATATTCCCCTCCATTATCCACTTGAGACATTTCAACTTGAGACCTGTTTCATTCTCAACCAAGGCTTTCCATCTTTTGAAAGTTTCAAACACATCATATTTCTTTCTAATGCAATATACCCAAACTTTTCTAGTTGCATCATCAATGAAAGTGACATAATAACATGAACCACCAATAGAGTTTACCTTAGCTAGCCCCCATACATCTGTATGCACTAACTCCAACTTACCCTCCTTCCTGGTAGGTCCAACCTTGAGGAATCTCACCCGCTTTTGTTTCCCATAAACACAGTCCTCACAGAAGTCCAAATCTAACTCCTTTAATCTGGGAAACCTGTCCTTTATAATCTGCATGCCCTTATGACTCATATGACCGAGTCTCTGGTGCCACAAAGTTACATCTCCATCTACAGCAACTAAATTGTAATAATCAACACCACTGGTTAAATACAAAGTACCATTTTTCTTACCTCTTGCAACCACAAGAGCTCCCTTGGTAACCTTCCAAGAATCCACTATAAAACTAACCGTACAACCATCACTACCCAACTGTCCCACTGATATCAAGTTCCACCTCAACTTAGGCACATGCCTAAGTCCTTAAGTAGCCATGTGTTCCCATTCTACATTTTCACCCAAACACAACCTTTCCCTACTATGTTGCATGGTTCATCATCACCAAGATATACATGTCCAAAATCACCTTGAACAAAATCAGTAAAGTAATGTCTATGTGGGGTGGCATGGAAAGAAGCCCCTGAATCTAACACCCAAGATTCAACAATATTATCTAAAGAAAGAATTAAGGCATCTTGACAAACATCACCTACTACCACATTTACCTCTTTAGTTTCCTCCTTGTTCTTCTTATCCCGAAGAGCCCAACAATATTTCTTAGCATGACCAACCTTCCCACAGTGCCAACATTCTAACTTACTCTTGGACTTTGACCTTCCACGATCATTCGACTTCCCATGGTTACCTTTCCCTCTGTTCTTTTGTCTCCCTCTACTCTCCACCATCAAAGCATTTCCAGAAGTAGAAGAATCTCCGGTGCTCTTCCTTCGCATTTCCTCACTTAGGATCACACCTATTACATCCTCAAACTTCAGCTTTGAGTTATTAGAGACTGAATTACTTACAACCATAACCAAGTTGTCCCAACTATCTCAAAGGAGCACAAAATCAACAAATCCCTAACCTCATCATCAAAGTCAATTTTTACCGAGTTTAACATACTCACAACCGTATTAAATTCATTCAAATGATCAACAACAAAACCATTCTCAGACATCTTCATATTAAATAACTTTTTCATCAAAAATATTTTATTAGAGGTAGAGGGTTTTTCATATAACTTCCCAACACACTCATGAGACCTTCCGTGGTCTTCTCCTACGATGATATGTTGAAAGCAACCAAGATGCAAGGCATAAATGAATTTCCCCAAGTGCCTTTCTATCCAACAACTCCCAATCCTCATCCGACATGGTTGTAGGTTTCTTTGCTTTTCTAGCCAAAGGAACATGGAGGTCCTTCTGATATAAGTAATCCTCCATTTGCATCTTCCACAAACCAAAGTTCTTCCCATTGAACTTCTCAACCCTCGATCTTCCCTCATCTACCATAGCTCCCACTCAAGCTAAACTTTCCCTATGATTTACAACTTCAGCAAAAAAAAACCAAAGCTCTGATACCAATTGTTAGGAATTAGAGAACAAATATGTGGAAACAATTCCTCAAACCACAACGTAGTAGGAAACTATATAGCAAAATTATACTTACAAAAATATAACAACATAAATAAATAATGCACAAAAGAAGACAAGACAAGATTTAACGTGGTTCACCCAATGTGGGCTACGTCCACCAAGAACTTGCTCATATTTTATTATCAACAAGAGTAAAACAACTCTCATAGTCTTCTCTCAGTTATGAACTCACAACAGAATTCCAAAGATGCTAAACCACATCTAAACCACAATTGACACCCAATTGCATAACCTTGATCACTCTTGATCACCTCTTGATCATTAAGACTCAAGACCTCTTGAACACTCAAGATATCTTCAAGATACCCTAACACCTCTATTTATAGGATTAAAATCCTTTAAGAAGTCCTAAAGCTGACCCTAGAAGTTTGAAAGTCATGATCTTTCAACTTCCCATGGCTGGAAAAATAGTCCCGACATTAACAACCAATTAACAACATGTTAACACAATGTCGTACAACAATGGCACAATGACAATGCAAAGTCAAAACTTAACATTCGGGCTCTAACAACATTGATTCAAGAAGACCAAAACATACCCCAACAAGTCTAAGGGAGATGACCATGAATGCTCCTCAAAGTCTCCAAACTTAACCATTCGAAGCTCCAACACTTCAACAGCTCAAATTCAAGAAGACCAAAAACTCCTAGCTAACGCCACACCCCAGGTACACCCCAAAGTGGCCACGCACCTAAAGGAGGAGGACCGGTTAAAAGTGATAGCACTTATTGCTTGAGTATAGATCTCGTGGAGATCAAGGTCACTACCTAGTCCAGAAGTTGTTTACGACACTGGCACATCTATTGATATAAAGATGGCAAGCTCCTTGGTTTCAACGCTTGAGGTAGAGCTAAAGGAGTTCCAGGAAAAGAACAAGGGTGGGTAGAGAGGGATAAAGTTCTCGCTGAGGTAGAAAAGAAATTAGAGGTGATTGAGGCTTTAAGAATCTCTATTAAGGCCCGGCTAAAGGAACTATACCCCTAGATTACCGTAAGATGGAAAATATCATGGACCAGGTAAAGAAATGGAATAGATCGTGGACACTTTGGGCACCTAGGGAGCTGGCCTAAGCTTTGATGAAGTAAGCACCCTAGTGGGCGACCTATGCCAGAAGGTGAAGGGCGAGGTCGAAGTGTGGAACAAGCTAGAGGTAGATCTATGATAGGACTTCTAGCCTTTTGAATTAATGTCCCCCATTCTTCATTCTTTCCCCTATTCTTTCATTCCTTATTCATTTTGTAAGATATGTCTACATCTTGGTTCCATTAAACCAACTTTCACCTTGCTCAAGTAGAATGTTTCTGAGGATAGAATCTAATTCGCGTAGTGTGGGGTGATGTTGGGCCCCTAGAAAATTGGCTAAGTATGAAGGTTCGTGGGCACGTGGGATCCCACCTATAGAACGTGCCTCGTAAGGAAAAAGTGTGCAGGAGGAAGAGTTAAGAAGGCACATGGTTCACACAAAAGCATGAAAGAGAGGTTCGGTAATTAGTCTGATTTAAGCATCCAAAAGAACATGTGAAAATCATGATCGGTCGCACATGGATAAGATGTCGGCCGGCAACAATTGGCCCAGAAATAACATGCTAGTGATGGGATCTTCTAGAAGATCATCATGAGATGGAGTGGAAATCTGGTTTGAAGGAACATGCTCGCTTGAGGACCGGACACTTGGTGACGGATCGAGGGCGTGGCAAGGTGAGTTGGCAAGAGCACCATGGGAAGATGATAAATACAAGTGCCTCTTTCTAGAGAAGAGATAATAACACATAGATGGGGATATAGAGATAGAGAAAGAGATATACGAGAGAGAGAGAGAGAGATGAACATGGGTGAAGTTCTACAGATTGCTTTAGCGCGTGTGAACTTTGATGCGTGGAAAGAGATGTACTAGGCTTAGTATTGTAATTTCTTTTTATTTTGGCATACTTATACAAGCCTAGTGATGTGCATGAATTTGAACCCTTTATGGCTCTCTAGATGAAACAATGAATACTTTGAGGTTACCTTTGTAAATAGACATGGATATCGTTAGTTTTAATGTATATTTCATTTATAGGAGTTATCTTTCCTTATGCTATGAATGAATGATTGTATCTTTCTTTCTGTTATAATATATGTTATGGATTCTGTTAAAACATCTCGGTCAAGAGAGAAGCTCAAGGATCCGGAGGCCGTTCTAAGCCCTATGATTCTTGTATGTCTAAACTTATTTCCCGAATACTCTTACACTAATAATGGATAAATGCTTCCCACTAAAACTCACATAAAATAGAGACTCGACACCCATTCATGCCTCATGTGAGCACTCAACTTTGTTTGGTGATAGGTTTATGCATGGGATTGCTTCCTTTTATAGTGGGAGTAAAATTGACTACACGCTTTGGCTTTTTCAGATCAAGGGAGAAGTATTGTTAACCCATTTGGTATTGGTGGGAGTAACCAATCTGCACCTAGGAGATATAATTTCTCATTTAGGATATCTATGGTTGTATAGTCAATCCCTATGTTTGGGGAATTTTTAGGAAAATTACAAATACATAGAGTTTGGGCATTATGTTTGGGAGTGGTGCGGGATACACACTTACAACAGAGAAATATCACAAACCATCGGCACATAGTTGAGTGGGACGTTGGGGACATTTGGTGTGACCACTTTAGGCGCGTACTTGGTACATGAGGAATGGTGGATCTGGAGGCACAGGATCTAGGTGGATCCATTCGATCCGGTGGGGAGGAAACACCGAGGGAACCAAGTTTTATGGGTCGGAGAAAAAGGGCCTTAGCCACCTCCACAAGTATTTTTTATATGTCTTTGCACTTACTGGACTACAAAGGCATAAAGGATGTCGTAAAACATGCCCACAAATATGAATTATTGTGGAACACAAAGGGAATCACTACCCCAGAGTGAAAATGAAGTCAGTTTGTAACAATGTTGCAAGCATGCATGCATAGCTAGTATCGGAAGTATGAACCACATAATACGGTGGTGGATTACACCACGTTGAAGAACACCTTCCTAGTAGTGTTCCATATCCCCGAGTTTGAGCAAAGAGCATCAACACTCAAGGAAATCTAGTAAGGAGTGACAGAGAGTGTGTGGGAGTACGACACACGGTTCAAAAATATTATCAAAAACTATCCTATGACCTTCACCCTTCTCAACATGCTCAATGGTTTGTTTGTTGGAGGGTTAATAATATTGTTTAGAAGAGCATTATCGCACAAGAATTTCAAAGATCCACGCAAAGCCTTTAAAGTCACCCTACACGTTGAGCCTATTAGGAGCATTGATACCGGTGTTAGCCCTTTTCTTGAGGCTCAAATTATTGCAATGGCCAAGTAGTTGGAAAAGATGTCTACAAATTCAATGCATGAGGCTCATAGTGGGCTTTGGTGCATATATTGTGAAGTGGAGGGGCATGCAAAGGACAATTTCCCTCAAAAATTGGTACGTGTCATAGTAGAGAGACTATGATATTTTCCATGGGGATCATGATGTAAATAGATGTCCTCTACTACAAAGTGCACAATCAATAAGAATGTTTCTTGCTATTGCAAGATTTATACCTCTACAACCCATAATACTAAAGATTGCAGGTTGATTGACCATATTCATGATGCTATTTATCTTAGTGTGCACTAGACTAGCCTTGTAAGCTATTCCAAGGATGATGATCATCACTATAAAGGGCGTGTAAATGGAGGAGCATGTGGAAGAGGATTTTGTAGGATTTTGTGGTTATAGTAACGCACGGAGAGAGGAAGAGGTGAGTTCCCACGAGGAACATGTTATAACTATGGGTTTATAAAGCATTATAAGCATGAGTGTCTTGATCTATTGCAATGCTCATGGTGTGGAAAGAAACATAAGTGTGAGGAAGTCCCTAACTTGTTTCAAAGCACATGAGCCAACAACACGTAAAGATAAAGGCATTGGAATGATAGGTATAAAGAATTCCAACCCACAATGTATGCCAAGAGTGGTGCGTGAGTTAGGATTAGAACCTATACTAGTGGCAATGCAAGTAGAGGTTACACACTCAAGGGAGATGCCAAGGTAGAAATTGGTTTTAGGGAAGAATTGGTACATGGGAAGTATTCAAACCCTGCTCATCGAAGGAAGTGTGTCAAAATACTATGGATGTGATTCGGGTTTACAAGGAGATCCAATGTCTAAAGGAGGAGAAGTCAAGGAAGTTAGAGCAAAGGAAGAATGTCGAGGCTCCACGGAAGGACCTAGATGAAGTCAGGAAGTATTTAAATGTTAATACAAGAGAATATTATTCCCTTTCTAGGAGAATGGATGTGGGAGAAGGTACCTCGTGCAAAGTTGAGCGTAAAGGTAGGTTTTACATGCTAAACCTTCCTCCTCACAAGCCTTTACTATGATAAGGACATCACTTTGAATGCATTTGTTGATGGTGGCTTCTTAGTAATATCCTCATTGACATGGGAGCGGAGGTCAATGTTCTTACCTTGATGTCATGACATCAAATGGGAGGTCCGCATTATAACCATCTTCAAATATGTTGTATATGGAAAACAAGACAAAGGCCATGCTCATTAGAGTCTTGAAAGATGCAGTTATCACTATTCAAGGGGCCAAAATTCACTAAGGAGACTTGAAAGTCTTAGTGCTCACTTGAGGAAGACAATTTTCCAAGCATTGTTTGGGTGCCCCTAGTGTTACAAAAACAATGTTGACCTTCGATTTAAAAAGGGGTATATAAGTTTTGAGAACAAGGAGGAACGAGTCATCATCCCCTTGACAGATGGAAAATCAACACCCTATACTGAGCCCTTAGGAGAGGAATTCCTCAACAGAATCTATGTGTGCTCCATCAGAGACCCTAAAATAATTCATCCTACGAAGGGGTTATTAATTTGAAGATGCTCAGTCGATGAGTGATACAACTAGCATAACATGTGATAATTGGGTGCATAGACCTTATGAGTTGATTGGGAAAAAATTGATAGGATCTGTAATAAGGGTAACGAAGGTGTGCTCACTCAAGCACCTGGGAAGAAATAATCTACCAAGTTACTCTAGAGGAGTAATCCCTAATGATTTCTTATGAGAAATAGAGGCTAATTGGAAAAATGAGGACAAAAGGAGAAGTATGATTAGTTATAAATTTCTCGAGAATGTAGTGTGCATATTGGTGGGAAACACATCACGAGAGTCTCCTAGAGTGACGTGAGGTAAGATTCACATTCTCTGTAAGATTCTGTAGAAGCAATGGGCCCATTGTTTTCCAAGACTACCATGGCAAAGAACCCGCCTATTCACATATCCAAGCATGTGAGAAGGCCTGGATGGAGAAGCGTAAGATTTTCCACCTTCATTATGGGTACATAAGTTATATTCCACCTTATATTTTTGTGTGCATTCATGGTATATCCACTCAAGAGACACACCATCAGACAAGGAATTGGCAGGAGTTAATGGCTGATCTCATTCAAGATTTTGAGTATCGGAGTACCAAGCCATCAGTGGATAAGGCATTGCAAGTTGTCAAGCACCTTACAATGGGAGATAGTGCTATGGAAAAAGATAGGCTACTAGAGTTGTTGGGTGAACCTAGTTTGGAGACGTGCTTTGATGAAGAGGAATCAGAAGAGATACAACTTGAGCGCACATGTATGGAAAAGGAAAAAGGAAAAATGGTCTATGTAATAGATGGTGAAGAGATGGAAAGTTTGGATGTTAACCATTCCATAGGTACACGTGAATTCATAGATAACGTTGATGAGTGAGTGCATGCCTGCCATGAGCCCTTGAAAATGAATAAGGTTAACATTGGCTCAGAGGTAAAACCTAAGGAAGCTATCATTGGGGACTATTGGTCAGAGAAATAAGTTTCAAAGATCATTGATCTATTGCGCAAGAGTTCCAAGATTTGTTCCCATGTGGGTATCATGAACTCAAAGGCATCCACCATTCTTTGGGGATGAGGATCAAGTTAAAGGAAGGTGTGCACCTGATTTAGAAGAGGCCTTATCGGATGAATCTAAACTTGCGCGTACGGGTCAAGGAGGAAATAGATAAGATGATCGCTTCAGGCATCATTGAAGTTGGAGGAATCATAATGGATAAGCCCAATGGTCATCAATATTAAGAAGGATGGAAGAATAAGGATATGTGTTGACTACAGGGACCTGAATGCAGTATGTGTCATCGATCCTTTCCCAACCCCCTTTACTGAAGAAATTCTAGAGGGAGTAGCCGGGTGCGAGGTCTACTCTTTCACAAATGGGTTCTCAAGGTATCACCAAGTCAGGATTGCAAAGGAAGACCAGAGAAAGACAACTTTTTCCACTTATTGGGGAATCTTTTCCTATACGGTCATGCCTTTTGGATTGAAAAATGTACATGTTGTATTCTTGTGCATTGTGGTATAAGCATTTCAGGACTTCATCCACAAATTTCTTCAAGTCTACCTGGATGACTGGACTATGTATGGGTTGGTAAAAGACCATTGTGATAATTTGAGGCCAATGTTTGAGAGATGTTGGTAGTTGAGGATACCCCTCAACATTAAAAATGTGTCTTTACTACTCCATTTAGAACCCTGTTGACCATATTATATGTAAGGAGGGCTTGTTAGTAAATCCCACAAAATTTGTTTTTATTGTGGGATTGGGAGAGCCTACTAGTCAGAGCACATGCAAAGATGCATAAATTTCTTGGGCATATAGGGCACTACAGAAATTTCATCAAAGGATATGCCAAGATTGCCACACCCTTGGAAGAATTTTTAAAGCACAAGATTTACTTTCATTGGGGAGAGGCGTAATAGAAGTAATTTGACACTTTGAAGGATAAACTTGTCACTGCGCGCATATTATGCTTTCCTTCTTAGGATAAGCCTTTCCATGTGCATGTTGATGCCTCTCAAACAACCATTGGAATAGTACTAGCACAACCTAGTGAGGGGATTGTTGATCACCCTTGTGTTTTGCAAGTAGGAAGTTGACACCAACAAAATGGAATTATACCACTATTGAGTGCGAGGCACTATTAATGATCTATGCGTGCATAAGTTCAAATAGTACCTATTGGAAACACCTTTTATATTCTATACAAACCACATGGCATTGAAACACTTGGTGAACAAGCCTTTTCTCGCAAGAATGAATATACCTTTGGGTCTTGTTATTTCAAGAATTCAAGTTTTCAGTTATGGTAAAACCAGGGAAGAGAAATTCAGGGCCTGACCACTTATCAAGGATTGACTCGGGGAGGATGCACAAAGCATTGAGGATACCATTTCGGATGCACAATTATTTAGGTTATGACATGAACCCTCAAACTTAAAAGATATCACAGTATTCTTGAAAACCGTGTGGCATCGAAAGGGATGAAGGCTCTGGAGAGGAAGCAATTGGCTATACGTGCCACACCTTACATGTTGATTAGTAAATATCTATATAAGTTAGGACGTGATGAGGTTTTACACCGATGCGTATTGGAACATGAGCGTGTGCCAATTATGGAGTAAGTGCATGGTGGGATTACAGGAGGACATTTTGCAGAAATGCTACCACATGGAAGATTCTAATGGAAGGGCTTTAGTGGGAAACCATCTACTAGGATTGTATTGAATTTTGCAAGGCCTGCAACCATTGTCAGTGCCTAGGAAAACCTGGAAAGAGGGATGAGATGCCATTAAGGCCAATAGCCAAAGCACAAAGCCATTTGAAAAATGGGAAATCAACTTTGTAGGGCCAATTTCACCTACCGCATGAAGGACTGGTTCACGCTACATCATTACTTGCACTGATTACTTGATAAGATGGGTAGAAGCACCTACAAAGGATTTCACTACAGCGACAACTACTAGATTTTTATGGGAGAACATAATCAATAGATATGGATGTCCTTTGAGATTGACAAGTGATAGGGGTACACATTTCTTGAATAAAATGGTCAAGATTTTGTTAATAGAATTTATGGTGGCCCATCACAAGACTACCCCTTATCACCCTCAAGTGAATGGAACTGCTAAGGCATTTAACAAGATACTAAGTCACATGTTGACCAATATTTTTGATGTCGAAAGATAGGATTGGGATGAAAAAGTATCAATTGTTCTATGGGCATACAGGACAACCTACAAAATATTGAATAAGGCCACACCATTTCAGTTGGTGTTTGGTGTAGAGGTTGTTTTTTCCATTGAATTCATGTTACCATCACTGCATATAGCTCACATAGGAGGTTTAGATGATGAACAAGCCCTCGAGGAAATATTGACAATTAATGCGCTTAGATGAAAGGCGATCACTTGATAGATGGATTCAAAAGACTGAAAAGGCCAGATAAAAGGCATGGCATGATCATCATATCAAGAACAAAAAGTTTGAGGTCGGGTAGATGGTTTTTTTATATGATTCCAAGTTCATGCGCCATCCTGGGAAATTGAAATTCCATTGGTTGGGCCCTTGTATCATCTTGTACATCATTAATTTAGGCGCATGTTAGTTACAAGTGTTGAATGGGAAAAAATTTCCTGGTCATTTCAATGGGAGTAGGTGAAGCCCTACTCTAAATAAGCCTTCCTTGTATTTGTAAATAAGGCAAGATTACTAGCTTAGATAAAAATTTCCCTTTACGCATTTTTTTCTTTTTTTTTGTTTCCCTTTCTTGTTGCTTGTTCCTTTCCATTGTTTTTTTTTCCTTGTGCACAGTGAAACCACATTATTTTCAAAAGATTGTGTATGCACAAAGGACCGCACGTTTGTTTTAGTGTGGGGTAGAGTAATACGAAGTGAAGTATAAGTTAGCAAAAAAAGTTAAATGGCTTGGTTAAAGGATAGAAAGCGTGTTGGAAAATGGTGGACGAGAATGGTTGGTGTCAGGATAAGGATTTATAAAGACCATGTACGAGAGAAGGAAAATCGCAAGAACATGAGGAAGGTGAGGGAAAAAATTAGGTAAAGGATAAAGAAGAGCCTTCAGTCTTTGTAGACGCACGCGTAAAAGTCTTCGGTCGATAAGGATTTTTACATGCACCATAAGGTTGTAAAGAGTTTTTGTGCAGGATTGGGTGCGTGGGTAAGGGCGCTTAAGGTTGGATTTAGTGGAAAAAGCTACATTTAATGCTAAGTATATTGGTAGGTGGCATAGCATTTATTGTTGGAAAGGAGGAAAAAGATATAAGTATGAGGTTGGGTGAATCATTATTTTACCTTACGATTATGAAGTGGAAGAGATCTTGCGAACTAGGGCATCTAGAGAGATTTGTGTAAAGGAAGAAGAATCATATAGATCTAAGTGCACAACTAGGTTGATCTACGAAATGGAGTGGAAGGAGTACACGGGCATGGGAAGATTTATTTTGGAGTGCGCCATCTTGTGGAAGGGTTTTCCTAGTTAGGGTTTTATAGCTAGGGCACGGAGGTAGGAGGATTCTTCATGGAGCTGATCCTTAGAGTTGAAAGAATAGTAGAGTAGAGTAAGGAGTAATTTAATTTTTAACTAATAAGTATAATGTCACCAAAGAAGGAAACCATCTCACCAAAGAAACAAAAGGGCAAGGGAAAAGGAAAACAAACCACTGTCATCATGCTAGTTCCAATGAAGAGTGGTATGCAAAGATGCAGTACTTAGATGGAGTGTTGTTGTGAAAAGAGTGGGAATCACACTTAAGGAATATGGCCGTAAACAACGTAATCATCGTGCACAAGCACATAAAAAGAGATGGCATTGGAATTGGTCTATCCAACTAATAAGAGGACACCAAAAAGAATATAGATCTACAACGACGAAGTGAAGGTGAAGTTAGAGAAGGCAAGGTTGTTGATAACTATATGATTTTCCCTATTTTGGCAAGCCCAAGTAGTTATACCATTGGTTGATGTCACGCATACACGAAGACCACTTCTATTTTGTAGGCCACAAAATTTACATAACTCCTCAACTCATATCAAATTTCACTAGCCTGATTTACAAAGGAGACTCCATAGATGATGACTTGGATTATAAGGAGGCAATTAAGAAAACTATGGATTCTTATGACTATAAAAGGGTTCACACTATTTTGATATCACAAATATCCCTGACCCTATTATGAGAATGGTCGTGTGCTTGGTTACCAAGATGAATGATCAAGAAAGGTGGACACAAGTGAACAAGGCATGGTTAAATGTATGCCGGAAGATTTATAAAGGCACCATTTATAACTTATCTACCTACATTGTAGATGAGATCATTAGCAACATGTAGGAAGGAGAGAAGATACTATTTGGAAAAATTCTCCTCACCATCGTCTTCTCGGAGATTGGATTGCTCGATGGGCCGAGAATTTTTATGGGAGTATCCGAAGAAAATCCCTTGTCTGCAAAAAAAGGTTTAAGAAATATAATTGTGAGACCATGACGGGTGCTCATAAGGAACACCCTGGAAAAATGGTAAAATTGGATGCATGATGCATTTGGGGTAGAGTGGAGGATACCTGAATATTTTCCCACACTCATAGATAGGGAAGTAGATTTTGTTATAGATCAGCATTTTTATTGGCTAGTTCACCTTAACAGATGGGACTAAGATTCCATGGTACAAGCTACCATTTTATTTCACCACATAATACTTCCAAGTGGGGGTAAACCATTTTAAGGAGGCAAGAGACTAAGTTTTGACCTTAGTGAGGTAGATCAAGACCACTGCAAGTGTTCCGAAAGATCGTATATCCAAAGAAGCATGCATATGTGGAGAAATATGTCTCCCACGAAGTGTAGATGATAAAACCAATAACGTTGTCAATCGTCAAAAGGGCTGCAATAAGGGTATATCTATACATAATGCCAAATTTTGAGAAGGGTGCCTACATGGAAAATTATGTCTCCATTCTAGAAGACCCCATAGGAAGAAAGAAGGCCACGCCAAAGAAGAGGGAGAGAGAAGAGGTGTAGGAGAAGAAAGCACCAAGTGTGTAGACAACACAATCTGTGGGTGCACCGGAAACAAGCACTAAGCCAAACACTTACACGTGTAAGAAGAATTCCCTAGTCAAGGAGAAGACCCTAGAAGAAGAGGCACCAGAGCAAGAGGAGCCCCTCACAAGAGAAGAGTCACCAAGGAAGGATTCACCCACTGAAGAGAAAGAGAGGGAAGAGTCTCTTATACTGGAATCACCAGTTAGAAAGAAATAGAAGGTGACAGAGAAGGAAGACTTAGAGGAAACAGAGGGCTTGGAGGCCTACAAGGGAAAGAGGGATGAAAATGAGGATGAAGAAGTTCATAATCATCTTGTGTATGATATACATGATTCAAGAAGAAGAAGTAATAGAAGGGAAGAATGGTGAGGAAGAAGTAGATGCTCAAGGTAAAGGGGTGAGTGAAGAAGTAAACGCAAGAGATTAGAGAACCCCAAGCCTCACAAGAAAATAAAGATGATTACAGATTTTATTTTCTTAAAGCATCCCGACCTACCACCACCCAAGCAAAAATATGCATCAACCTTGCGGTGCACTCAGAGGATTTGACTCGCATCCTCACTATGGAGAGGTGGCCACTCACCTTAGAGTCTACAGAAGAAGTGTTGGCATGCCAAGAGAGAGAATAAAAATTGAAGGTCATAGGGATTGTTTCTCATTATACCAAACTCCTTGCTGATGTGAAGGCCACCATGTAATTTGCTGAAGATGCCTAAAAATTGTGTTGATAGAGATAGAGTGGCGGGCATCTTGGTTGCTACATGATGAGACGAAACTCAAGGAGTTTTATGAGAAGAATAATGGGAATAGAGAATAGTTGGATAGGATCTTAGCTGAGGTGGAGTTGAAATCGAGGCTATTGAGACCTTTCAAGGCTCGATCAAAACCCGTTGAGTTATACCCCCAATCACCCGCAAGATGGATGCAATCGATGATTTGGGAAAAAAAAGCTGGAGGGAATTATTGAGATAATGAGTGCCAAATATTTAGGGCTAAGATTTGAGGAAGTAAGCTCCCGATAGGTGACCTCTATCGAAAAGTACAAAACAAGGTTAATACCTAGGATAAGATAGAGGTATAAATAGGGAAGGATTTCCTCTCCTCCTTCAACAATAAACTTGTTCTCCTTCAATCCCCATTCTTTCATTCTTTTTCCAACTATTCAAAACCCACCATTCCTTATTCATTGAAGAGAAGTGTTTCCAAGACGGAGACCATGCGTAGTGTGGGGTGATGTTGGGCCTCGGGAATAAGCTAAGTACAAGAAGGTACGTGGGTGCACGTGACCTATATGAAGAAGGCCGCACAAGGTAAAGGAACACAAGACAGGGTTTTAGAAGGGTTTAGCAGAACCCAAGGCATGCGTGCAAGGCAAAGGAAAGGGTTTCATGGACTTAGCCATATTCGGTGTTTAAGGAAGCACATGAGAAAAGCATGACCCGACTAAGCATGTAGAGTGGATAAGGTGTCATCCTGGCAACTCGATGGTCAAGGAAGGAATATTCCATACGATGGAAGGATCCAGAAAGACATCATTGCAGAAAGTGGAGAGCTTGGATGGGAAGAAGCATGCTCCATTGAAGGACCACATGGACACTTGGCAACCAATCTATTACTTTAGGAAGGCATGGTGGTGGATGCTAAATCTATATATAGAGATGCTCAGGTAGAAGAAAAGGGTGTCAAGAGAGATATCAAGAGAGGCAGAGAAGAAGAAGAGGAGAGGTGAAGCTCTACAAAAATAGTAGTAGATTCTATGGGTTAAGGTTCTCATTAGGAGGACAATAGGAGAGATGGCATATCTAGAGGGATGGGTCTATGAACATCTTTATAATCTAGAAAACATAGTTTAGGATTTTGATGTATAAGTCTTATCTGCATTAAGACATTTGGTTTGTAATGACCTTGAGGAATGTAATGTGGTTACTAAATAGAGAGTAATATGAATATATGGCTTTCTTTTAAAATATATACATTGTTCATGTGTATAAACCCTAGTTCCTTTTCTTTTTATTATCATATTTGTTATCTATTTGATATTTTCCTTGTTATCTAAATGGATGCATTTATATAGTAACTCATCCTAAGACCCTCAGAATGAATGCATGGTTATTTCCCTTCTTACATCTAAGCTTCTGTCAATAGGGGATGTATTCTCACAAAACACACATAAAAGAGGGGCTTAGCACCTGCACATGCCTCATGTGAGCTCCCAACGCTCGTTGGGTGATAGGCCGGTGCACATGGGATTAGACTATTATTTCTAAGGACATAAAAATGACTACAGGTTTTCGTAAGAAAAGAAGGCACTAGTAAAATAAATTATGGATGAAATCCTTAAACTAATCATATTTTAGAAAGAATTATATCGTCATCAAGGTAAAACTGAGTTTGACATCGTAGTATAATTAATTTTTGAATATTATGTTATAATGCATGAGATATTTGGGTGCATACATGAGATTTTGATGTTTTTCTATCAAACACGATTTATTCATAGATTATACAAATTAAACCTTTGGTTTGGATATCCAAGGAAAATCCAAGCCTATGTATTAGGTATTCCAAACCCCAATAAGATGAAACATGAGCACTTTATAACGTGCTTAAAATTGAAAGTCAAACACAACAAAACAAAAATAATTTGTGTCCCACTGTCACAAAGTTATCTACAAATTCTGCACATTTTGATTCTTGTTTATAATTTTGTATATTTTATGTTATATAGAGAATTTTTGTCAAATATTTAAGTTTGTTTCTACGGTTTATTATATTCCTAACACTCATTAACATTTTTTTATCAATTTTCTTGTGGTGGTAAAGATATTTTTGAGAATTATGGGGAGGAGACCACAAAGGAAAACACTCGAGAAATTAGAAAAACAAAGGGAATGGATGAAAAAAGGGCATGAAAAAATGAAATTGAACACGTATTTAACAAATATTGGAGATGTTGTTAACTATTGTATATCATTCAACAAAGCCAAGAAAGAAGGAAAAAAGAAAACAAGGGAGTGAATGCAAAAAATATGTGAAAAAAAGAAATCAACGCATGGAGATGAAGATATGTCATCTCTTCCAAATGAAATTGAAGGTGCAACATATCCTCAAACACTAATTAAGTCAATAAATAATGAATATTCAATGAATGACGATGCAATTCCAAATTTAAACATAGATGTTACACCAAATGACCAACCTATTGAAAACACACACTCTTTATTGAATTATGAAGAGGAATGACAAATAGAAAATGAACAATGTTTAAATAATACTCAACAATCATTTCCATTAAAAACACCGATTAATATTTTGTGAAAAACACCCAAACATTTACTTGAGATTGATGAAAATATTTTAAACTCAATGACTAATATGATTTGTCAACGCACTTGTAGAAGAAAATCTAATCAGATATGGAAAACATATTTTAATTACTTAAATGAAACATGTAGATGTCAATTGTTTGTTGAAATGATAAAAATATTAATTATAGACCTACAATGAGGACCCTTGTTTTAATACCAACAAGAAAAATCTAATGAATTCATATCAATTAGTAGGTCCAACCTCACGTACAAAGATATTAATGCTACTTGACGTGTTATCACATCAATTATAGTAAGCAAAGAAACAAAAAAATCTTGTTTAGTTATAAAAACAAGTATTGCACTATAAATCAATAGGAAAAAACTATATAAAGCTCTTGAGCATTGTGAAAGAATTGAAGATACAAAATAGTAATGAATTATGGGAATTCTCTCGTAGATTACCACAAAAAGACAAAGACATAGTTGATGACTTAAAATCAAAAAATTTATAATTTTGGAAAAATAATACAATGGTTTCACCTAATGAAAAATATGTTTTAAAAAGAAGAATTGGTTCTAGAAACCGTGAATCACATCCTAAACATTTTTTGGATATGACACAAACATAACATTTTAATAAGTTTAAATAGACACGTCCGAAATACAAATTAGTCAAAGCTATTTTGAAATGTCAAAACATTTTTATGTTAAAATAAATCACTCACAAACTACTTGTTGTAGGATCCATATTGAATTCGCTATGTATTATGATATTTTCTAGTATATGTGTTAATTTTCATACTAAGAATATTTTGCATGAGTGTATGATAAATATTCCACCTAAATCAGAAATATATTTCATCTCGAATGTTTTTTGTACAAGAGAAGGACATTTTTTTATAAGAAACCATGTTTAGAAGGAACTTGTGATAGTTGTGGTGGTTTGCAATGTTTGCAAAGATGTATACACACAAAGAATACACATGTAATAGGAAATGAATGGAAAATACAAGTCGTGGCATACACTTCAAAATATGGTAAAGAAGTAAAGAGGTGTGAATTAGTGAGGAAAGAAATAAGCGTATCAAAATTTATGAATATATTTTGAGAGAAGCTAGTGTGTATGAATATGCACAACATACACATAGAGCTCGATGGTTAGATGAGAAATTTAGGCTATGAAAGGACACATTTCCTCTTGGTACCATTTTGTCGCTTATTGATTTTGCAGGAATTATATACTCTACAACCACAAAATGAAGTGCAATCGCAATACTACAACTTTATTCATGTTTCCATATTTGTTCATATAGTATTCACTCATGATCTCGACAACACAGAGAGGAAGAGAGAAATATTTTGAGGGAGTACCATTTCTATATTAGTGATGATCATGGACATTCATCATAGTTCGTGAAAGGTTGTTTCAAGATCTTCTATGGCAATTTGAATAACATAAACATCATATTTGATAAACACATCATATGGTCAGATAATTATACATCACAATTCAAGAATGCATGAATGTTCTATTAGTTGAGTAGGATGCATAGGATAAGTGGTGTTTAACATTTTGGAATTTTAGTGATGCCAGACATGGAAAAGGAGAACATGATGGTGCAGGAGCGTGTGTTAAAAGATCCCTAGCAAGAGAAGAATTGAAGTACAAAGATGGTGCAAAGTTGATTAATGCAAAATCCATTATGGAATGGTGTAACTCAAAAATGGGTCTAGGTAATGAGGGTAATTCTATAGTTTGTAGGTTTTCTTGGTTGTTAGAAGAAGCTAACTTTGAAAAATATGAAGATTTTTGTACACTAACGAGATCAAGTGAGTTGCACTCTTTTAGAAGTTCAAATGCAGATTCATGGACTATTTATACAAGGAAAATGGCATGATTTTTCTCTTCATGTATGTATTCATTTTTGGATGAATGTGAGCCAAAAGAGTGGGTTGATGAATGGTGTTGTAGACAATTATATCCACTCGACACCTATCAACCTCCACGAGTTCTACAACTCACAATGAGTGAATCATCAATCAAATTTGACCATATATCAGATCTAGTGCAACCAGGGATTATATATTTGCATTATTTTATTAAAATTTATCATTTTTATCATTTTATGTAACATATTTATTAACCATTTATTTAAATTAATTATTTTTTTTACAATTTTATGTAGGTCATGTTTATGTGGTTGTTGCAAAAGAAAATAATAAATAAGGAACATCTTATTATTTGTATCGTTGTGTTGAGGCAAAAATAAATTGATAGCCCTAATCATAGATAGAGAAGTCCTAGAATATCCTATGGGGTCTGTGGTTATTACTGTAACATGGTTAAGAAGATACACAATAAAGAAATCTAATTCATGGTTTTTTTAGGACTTCAACACTCATAGAAAGATTATTCATTATTCTCACCTAGTTGTTGCATATAATGTTCAATTGATTAAATATGGAGGTAGACCATGCAATAAGGTCTTGTGGAAAGTTCTTGAGTCTGGCCATGAAGCAATACTTGACACCCTAAAAATTAGATCGAGACCCTAATGGTTCACTGGATTGAATTTTTACAAATGAAGATACACAAAACTACCCTTAAGCCTGCCAAGTGGCTTACTTTCTCAAGTCAAAGGTATGTTCACTTAAGATTAGATATACATCTATATGAAATTAATTTGAATATTTACTCTAATGATTTTATTTTAAAATTGTGTAGGTTTTAAAATTCTATTTAATTGTTTACTAACATGTTAATGTAGGAGAGTGGTGCCAAAAAAACTTCCACCTTCACATGGTTAGCACTATTAGAAGAGAATTTATTATTCTCAAAGCTAAGAGAAGCTAAGGAAAATTAAATATTGGAAATGAAAAACAAGACGAAATTATCATTTCACCACCTATATTGTATGAAAAATATTTTCTTCAAATTCTCATTTCACAACCTATATTATATAAACAATCTCTTCTTAACAATTTCCCTAGTACTTGTTTCGAATCGAAGGATATTGTGCACCAAAATGAATCCTCACCTAGCGTTGACCAAGCCACCCCAATGCAATGGCACAAGCAGATTTGGTGCTAGGGGCATGTGTAATATGCATTTCACGGCACAAGGTAGACTCTATATCCATTTAGTTACTTTTCCCACCTCTCATAAACAAGGTAGTTGTACAAGAAGACTCAATGATGGTTCTAGGCACAAGACTAGGAAATATGGTCCTAATATTGATATTCCAAAATATGAAATCACTCATGAGACCTACCAAAAATATATGAGGTTTGTCAATCCTTGTAGTGCAGAAGATCAAGAGCATCTTTCACTTTGTAATCACTACTTGTAGATTAGAGGAGCATGACAACTCCTTGGATGGAGGGATTCCTATTCAAAAATAGTGAGAACTTTGTGAATATCCTTAGCCACAAGGACAATTTAGAAACCCATAAACCCAACCCATTCAATGGTGGTATGAAGAATGGAGAATAAGAGAGAGAAAATTTTGGAGCCAAGGAAATTGTAGATAAGTTGTTGATGGTAGGTGATGTGGGAGGAAGCTACAAGTTCACCCAGAAGGCATACAAGTTATACCCTTCCCTCAAGGGATTGTCACCCATGATAACTTCCATTGAGGTGCACCTTTTTTCTCATTCTAAACTCTCTTCAAGCCTCATCAACTGGTATGCCATCTTATAAGTAACCTCCTCCTCTGATCCCACTCTCATTAAGAAACAATATAGAAAACTAGACTTTTATTGCATCTTGATAAAAACAAGTTCCCAAGAGCCAAAAGATTTTTTAAAATTATCACACAAGCATGAGGATTTCTCTCTAATTATATCAGAAAGGCTACCTATGATGTCATGATAAAAAAACCAACAAGGGCACAACCCCACCTTCCTCCAACTGAATTCCATAGGTACTACCACTACCATTAGCATTGCCAACAATCTAAATGGGAATAATTCTTCAAGTGTGGATTCCTTTCCTAAAACTTCCATATTCGATGACAACCAAAAATAGAACCAAAAATAGAAATAGGACCAGGAACATGACCTAGACTAGGACCTAGACCTAGACCTGGACCAGGACTAGGACACCCGCACACTCACAAAAAAGGCCTTCATTGTGCAAGACAATCCAATTCTTCAATATTTTAAAGGAGGGAAATGCCAAATATCCAAGAAAATTTTGGTGCAAATAAATGTTACCCAATACAACTATCTCCTTTTTCTATAGCTTGTGATTTATATTTGGAGCTCCAAGAGTGTTATAAATTGAGAATAACAAGTCCAATAGTATTCTTGGGTCCGACATTCAAGAGCACAAGTATATGTGGGGAGAATTTTTTGGCATAGATGTGTAATATGCATTGCAAGGCACAAGGTAGATGTCATATCCATTTAGTTACTTGTCCCACCTCTCATAAACAAGGTAGTTGTACAAGTAGACTCAATGATGGTTCTAGGCATGAGACTAGGAAATATGGTCCTAATATTGATATTCCAAAATATGAAATCACTCATGAGACCTACTTTGGAAATATATGAGGTTTGTTGATCCTTGTAGTGCAGAAGATCAAGAGTAGTTTTCACTTTGTAATCACTACTATAGACTAGAGGGATTTTAAACAATCTCCAGGTTTCCTTGTGGTTGTCATGCCCTCCTAGTTGAGTCGTCAATAAAATTGAAGTTTTTTTGATTCAAAATAAATAAATATTTAGTGAGAGTGTGAGAGGAAAAGAGAGTGAGAGTGAGATTGAGATTGCGAGAGAGAGAGAGAGAGAGAGAAAGAAAACATGAGAGGGAGAGAGAGAGGGAGAGGTTTTCAAATGCATTATTTTACAAACATAATCTCATGACACTAAACCGATCTGTACTAACATGTCCAGTGGCTAGGTAAACACTATTAGAGGCTTTGTTTTGGTGTCAAATGGTACTATTTCTTCCAGGATACTTTATCAGGGCGTAGTCCCTTAAGATCCCTAAGAGAAAAAAATGCTAAAAGTTTGACGGGTGATTTCTCGGTCTCATGTCATCTTGAGAGGTCTTGTCTAATCCTACACCTCTGCTTTGGGACCCTCTAAAAATTATTGTCTTGGTTTTCTCCATCTCAATTTGGTTCTCACATTGTCTTATTGTTTACAACAACACAAAATATTGTAGTTTGAGTCAATGTAAGGTTGTCCAATGCATTATTTTGAAAATGGAAACTCTTAGCATCGATCGATTATATCGACATGTCTCAAAGTGTCTAGCTAATCGCTAATGGAGGCTTATTTTTGGTGTTAGACGGTGTCATTACTTATGGCCTACTTTTTCCGGCATAGTCCCTTAAGAGCCCTAAAACCAAATAAGGCTAAAATTTCACCAATTGATTTCTCGATCTCGTGGCGCCTTGAGAGGTATCATCTAATCCTAAACCTCCACGTTAGGACCCTCTACAAAATATTGTATCAGCTTTCTCCATCTTAATTTGGTTCTCTTTTTTTCCTATTGTTTGCAAAAACACAAAATATTGTGTAGTTTAAGTCGGTGTAAGGTTTTCCAACACAATATTTTGCAAACGGAAGCTCTTGGAACCAAACCCACTACACCTACATGTCCGGGTGGCTAGGTGATTAACTAGAATTTACTAAATCTAGGTTAGCTAAGAACTAGGTAATCTAATCTAGGAGGAAAATAAACACTATAAAAATAAATAATCTTAAGCAATATAAATTGGCTAAATAATTAAACTAATAAAAATGAAACCCTAATGTGCAAGAGTAAAGTGAGGAAGGAACTCATCTGATTGTAGATGATTGTTGCAAAGTGTCGCAGGGATAGAAAATTCCAGTAGCATGAACAATCGCATATAGGTCCCGAAAAGAATGGATCTGGAAGATCTGAAAAAATTGGATTGCCCAGAAGGTCTTGGGGCACCTTGGTCTCTAAAAACAATCCACAACTAGTATTTTCAGGATCATTATGACTTGTAACCCTATCTATTTGTTGCACTAGATTTGTTAAACTACGTTGAATGTACCAAATGAAGCAAGATGATGTTGAAGACCATAAGAGACAAGAAGTATCAAATTCATAAAAAAATGAAAGATGCAAATGATTATGTTAGACTAACCTCATATGCCACAATAGTGGGCTTACTAAATTGAGTGTTACACCGCATTTCAAACCTAGATATAGTTCTGTGTGTGTGTGTGTGTGTGTGTGTGTGTGTGTGTGTGTGCATGTCGTGCCCTAGGTTCTCTTGTGTCATCCACAATTTATGAAATAACGAGTAATAACTAGATGTAGAAGATGTAATAGTATGTGTGCATGGAATAGAACCAAATCCCTCCCCTTATAAAGTGTTATGTAGATGTCCTAGCTTGTTCCTTGATGATGGAGCTATGTGGATGCCAATGTAATAGATGAATGCAACTCTAGATGGAGTGATAGTAGTGTATGATGTTAGGTCCCTCATTATGGTCTCATAACTTTATATTTATAGGGTTCTCTTGCTCTAATTTCATAATTAACCCTAAAAAGGCTGACCAAAGAAACGATAAATGTAAAAATGGTTAGAAGAGGCCCAAAAAGTGGTAGGAAAGTGCTAGAAGGATCGGGAAACCCCTAGGTGGGACTAGGGTGCTTGATAGATGCCCCGATTACGACTAAAATTATGGGGGATGTGCGAAAATGGCTAGGCATGTAAGCTGCAATAGGTCATAAATTATGAAATAAAATAAATAAAATGGCCAAAGGGACGGGGTTAATTAGTACTTTCTTTGCTCAATAACCTTTGAAATAGTAGTATGAGACTAGGATAAATAAATGTCTAAAGTGCATGATTTTGTTACTACATTTTCTCCCATTTTATGTTGGTGAGCGGAAATATTGGTAACATAAAGTAGATAGAGATGCATACCTTATGTTCATGAAGAGTGTAGGAGAAATGTACCAAAGGACTATAAAAAAGCATGGAATGATAAAAATATGGAGGTGCATGGAAACTATAAATGAAAAATGCACAAATAAAAAGTGATGAGAGTGATCCTAGGGCAAAACATATGTGTGTAGTTACCGCAATGTGTACTGCATGGTTAGTATAGCATGTGTGATGTCACAAAATGTTGTTTTTTGTTGTTATCACTAGTTCTTGCCCCATTTGACTACTTATTTCTCATACGACCGGACTGCAAGGAGAAGATGATCAAGTAGTCAAATATATATGTATGTAAGTGTACAAAAATGTTATGTAAAAGATGCATGTAAAAGTACGCTAATGTAAATGTAAGTGTAAATACATGTGCATCTCATCCATGTTGAGATAGAGTGTAGAAGGATATCATGTCTCAGAACTTTTTGGGCGATCTCATGCCACCCCTGGTTGAACAAGTGTAGGGAGGAAATGCTAAATTGTGTGTAGAGATCTATGTCTTGTCCTAGTTTTTGGGCCATCCAACTCCACTAGACAAAGAAGTGTAGGGAGGAAATTCTCTATGTCATCTAAGCTCTAAATGCTTCCCATAAATGCTAAGGACACCATGTCCTATAAAATCCGTTGTGTATGGGGTTTGTAGACTTTTTTGAATGCACTTGCTAAATATAATTGAATTGAACCGGTGTAGAATCTTTGTATTAGTATGTAGAAACCTCCAAATGATGCCTCCCTCTTTAGGGGTGCATGTGACATCACGATGGGAGACATGTGACCCCAAAGAGGACCAACCACATGTACGCTAAAAAGTTCTAGGTAGAAACCAATGCACGTTAAAACAAGAAAGGATAGCCAAAGATAAATGTAAACACGAATGCATGTCAAAAATAATGTATAATCTATGCAAATAGTGTAAAAGCTACCAAGAAAAGGAATATAAACATACAAGAAGATGAGTAATCCACACAAAGTGGGTTGCAAACATGGGACATCACTCACAATGTTTCAAGACATGCAAGGCCATCATGACCGCAAAAAAACAAACAAGTGTGCACACCAAACATAGGGCAAGTCCCACAAACAATAGTAAACAAGAGTAGATAAAATAATATAGTGTAACAAACAAGTATGGAAACCAATATCCTTGCATAAAAATGTTGTACATGAGGCACCCGTTAACATGTTAGAAAGATAACTAGTATGTCAAAAGTGTGTATAAGCAAGTAGTATAAAGTGCTAAGTACAAAATGAAGGAATAACACATGGAACATAAAAATGTGTGGATGTCTTCAACGACTAGTGTAGGAAGGGTAGAAGGCAAGTATCCATGTTGTATGTAAGAGACCAAGTATCTACTATCACAACTAGAAAAATTTGTGAACACACACGTGTGGATGATATAGATAAATGACATACAAGTAATCAAACTAACATGTGTAATTGTTTCACCTGATTCTTAGACGTTTCTTTGAAGTATTGATGAAACAGATAGGGTAACAGGCGTAGGAGGAATACCTATTTAAATGTTGGTTGATGGGTTGTTGCGTGCGTATGACTTCTAAATCCACAGCTGATTGTGAGAACTACCTTAATGAAAATCAAGACCACCGAAAGAGTTAAACAATATGTGCAAAGTGAACTTCCTAGCATGTGCTAGATCCGAGAAGTGTGATACTTCCTAAACCACCTGTCACCCATTGTTTTAAACAATTTAATGCAAGAAATAAAGTAAATCCTATTGTAATTTGAAATGATTTAGGTATCTCACTTAAAACACAATAAGAAAGATCTAATCTAACAGGCTAGGTTAGAATAGGATCCAAGGTCAAGTAACATGTTCTAGGTCTCTATAGTCCTCGACAGAGATCTCGGTAGATCTCAGGTGGATAAAGGTGAGGTGGAATTTGGTGGATAGGTCATTGTTTTGAGCTGTATGGGCAAATACAGAGACCAATTCCAGCTTAAGGGTAACCAACGATGCGGTTAGGCATAATCAGTGCATTCTTGTGGAGTTCTAGGAATGCCATATAATGAGTTTTGGGTCTCCTTTGTGATTGCACAAAGGATTTTGGTTGGTCGAAATGAGGTATTTGGTAGCTTGGGTGGGGTTTAACGAGGTTTTAATGGGTATATGAAGGGGTGAGTGTTGGAGGAGGTCAATGGGTGGCTAGGTAAACAATAGGTGATAATATAATAACGAAATGAAATGAACCAGAGAAGTATAACATTTTACTTACTTGGATTCTGAGCCTGACAACTGTGAATGAGGGATGGAGGTGTTGGTAAGAGGTTGAAGGTTGCAGGTGATCACCAATCATAGGAGAGCTTCGCATGGGCTGCATGTGCATTCCTCTTTGCTTGGTTAGATCAGATCATTGTTGGGGTGGCTGTGTAGGAGAAAATTTCTGATCTCCTTCCTTGCATGCATGTTTTCACCTAAATTGATCTCAAAAGATGTGATATCCCTCAGGAAGATCTCAATGTTTTGCAAACTTTTTCCAATCTTTGCCAACCTTGAAAATAAGGTTGTTTTGGGGGTTAAAAGGGTAATTGACAATGATGTTCCGCTTAACTGCTATGGTTAGGGCTAACTGGTGTCGGTTAAGGTGAGATTTCCTAGGTTTATTAAACTAGGGAGATCCTCTGGATTTTCTAAGATCTCATGTCGTTAACCCGTGGATTGAACTAGAAGCTTCTTGTAAGCATGTGGGAATGTGGTTAGAGGGAATGTAGACATTGATTTTTAGGGTTTGGGTAAGTCTTAGTTAGTTATGGCAACTTACTAAGAATAGGTCTTAGGGTGAGTTGGCTTGATGAGGTGTCTAGGTGAAGTGTATGTGTAGATATTATTTAAATTAATATATTTAAATAATAAATATGGTGAGGATAATGAATTAATTTAATTAAATTAATATTAGTGAGGTGAAGAGGGCCATGGCTAGATGAATGTGATGAAGGGTGCTTATTTGTTGAAGGACCAAAGGGGAGTGTGACCTAATTTTAGTGTCTACATTTTCCCCTTTTTGTTGCATAGCTTGTATTGGTAAGAGATGCTAACAAAAATAAGATGTGGTTTCCCCATGTGTGGGTGAAGGTGATCCCCCTCAAACCAGGAACTGACAAGGATGAAGGTAGAATCGGTGAGTGGTTTGATAAAAGGTAAATGTGAGAAAAAGGTAGGTGGGCACGGGGAAAAAGGGTTAAAGGTCTACTCGGGAAATCTGAGGTAATGGGTCAGGGTCAAAGGTAGCAATAGTCAAACACACACACACGTATAAACTGCAGCACACTACCAGGTTGAAGAGCAGGCAAACTCTACATCGTCTAAGGTTGATAGGTTTATCCAAATGAGGTTGAAGTGATTCCGGTATCCAAGGTATAGGATATGGTCAGGAAACATGATGTAGGTTAGGTGCAGGAATGTTTAGGTATGTTCTCGATACACCAAAGGTAGGGTCAGGATAAATGGTCATGGTAATAGGCTAGGTAAGGTCATTAGGTCAACAACACAGGTAACAATGCCACAAGGTATAGCAAACACATGAGGTCAAAGGTCACTAGCGATGGTCCAGTCCAAATATCTAGGTCACAACACGGGTAAGGCCAAGGTAGGGGTAAAATAATGAGTCCCCAAAGGAGACAAAGGGAGGTAGGAAATGATGAGGTTAGAAGGGAGGTAAATGGTGTGGGTAAAGGTGGGGTTGGTTAAATGATCAAGGTGAAGGTTGGGTGGGGCAAAAAAGGAGGTAGGGGTAGGGTAAAGGGGTAAAATATAGGGCAATGTGTAGGTGAGGGTGACCGATGCCGGTCAAGGATAACCAATGGCGGTATAGGTCAACCGATGATGGTTAGGTAGGGCACGTGACCGATGTTGGTCAAGGGTAACCGACATCGGTTAGGTCGGGTTTGTTATAAAAACAAAAATCTACATTTTTGTTATTCATTTGTCTTTTAGCTAATCGAGAAAATGACAAAAGAGAGAGAAAAGAGAGAAAAGTGCTCAGATGGAATGGAGCATTGAGTTGGCAGTGTGAACGAAGGGTAATCGGTTGGTGAGAAGTGGGTCCACAGGATCAGTGCGAGGCATTTGATTGGGTAGAGGTGCAGGTAGCGATTTGGTTATGGTGGAGACCGAAGAGGGATTGGGCGGGCCACCGGTGCAATGGCTGACGTGCCACCGAGATGATGGCAACATGACGAGGTAAGCACCCTACTCTACATGTATGTGATTTGATAGATTAAGGGATAAGTAAATTTTTTTTGTAGGTTTTGTTTTTTTTTTTTTTTGTGGGTGGGAATGGGTTAAATTTGGAAATGGGGGGAATAGTAGGTTAAAAGATGAATGGGGAGGGGAATAAATGGTATAGGGGGTTGAGGTCCAAGGGTAGTTTAGGTCATTGTAGGTGGGTAAAAGGGGCAAGGGGAGGTTTTTTTAGAAAAGGGGGGTTTTGGGAAATCATGGGTTTTACCACGACAAAGACCGGCGTCAAGTTTGGCCGGTCGGTAGGTAACCGGTATCGGTCACCAAACAGTGACCGATGTCGAAAGGGGTGAGGGGGTCGGTAAGGGTGAACCAGTATCGGTCACCAAATAGGTGACCGATGTCAGTTAAGGGGTGACCGGGGTCGGTAAGGGTGAACCAGTATCATGGTTGGGTTATTAGGAACAAGGGTCCAAAAGTGATGTGGGCTAGGTGGTGAGATGGGTAGGTTGAAAATAGGGTGTGGGAAAATGATAAGTGGTAAATATGGATATGATAAATGTAGATTAATGTTTTGTTTGTATTGGATGTAGGGGAGAGTGCAACTACATATGCGGGACAGGGTTCCACCTCTATTGGTGACAATGCGCAGTGCAACGACCCCGAGGAGCTACAACATGTGGAGGTAGTGGGCTTGAGTGGGGTTCATCACTATCGACATGTAGTCCGATAACCCATTTTGATGGTCATGCTCATCGATAGATGGGATTCTCGTGACCAACACGTTCCACCTACCGACGGGTGAGATTACTATCACCCTGGAGGACGTGTTCTAGATTCTTCGATTACCCATATTGGGTGCACAGTCTACTTTGTCTCCTTCGAGGCCTCAGGAGCTGATTGTGACTATTTTTGGAGAGGGGATAGATCGAGATTCCATAGTGCCAACTTGAGCTATGGAGAGATGTACCTAGCCCATCCGGAGGAGACGAGGCTAGTGGTTCTGTTGATGGAGGCAGTGTGTTGCTATGCACTACTAGATGCAGAGGGTGGATGTTTTCCCCGATCACTGATGGGGGTACTCCATGATATGATGGTAGATGAGACCCACTTTTCCTAGGCACCAACATTCTTAGTGTGTAACATACAGGAGTTGTGGGCATATGGGCGGCTACGTAGGTTCATCCTATGTTGTACCTTCCTACTGCACTATTGGGCGTATGAGCACATAGTTTATGTGTGGCCTATAGGATGCCCCAAGCAGATGCATTCCTAGCAGATTTTTGTGGGTGGGGTATAGGAGATGGGTGCCGGTTATTGGAGAGAGTGGAGATCTGAGAGGCCCACACATGATGTGGCCTATTTCCGGTAGTTACTAGAGGGGTTTTCTAGAGTGGACATTATCTGGAGGCCGTATGTGGGATTCCCCTCATATAGGCATATGCATGAGGAGCTAGCTGAGCTCCAGCTAGAGAGATGGATACAGGTCACATGCTGGGAGTATGAGATGATCCCGTGGAGACAGATTCTCAGTGGCGTTCGGGCTGGGCTAGTATATAGACATACCTCCGCCTTTCCCATAGTACTGGAGAGACGACGTGGAGAGGCCTTTACCTCTACCATAGCCTACAGTGCCCACAGGGCAGGAGGAGCTAGGTAGTGGACCGGTGGATAGATGACGCCGGGTGCACAGACAGGTATAAATAGTGGTGGGCAGCTCACTTACGAGCCATACCACCCAGACCGGGAGCCTGGATCTAGCCACCATCACGGTGCAAAGAGAGACCCCTATAGGGCAGTGGCTACGATTATTACCTAGTTGGGTATACTGCAGACACAACTGGAGGGCTCTGAGGTGGAGAGGTAGTAGAGCTACATGTACAGGTGGCCAGAGGCCCAGATGGCTAGTGGAGGAGATGGAGATGGAGAGGAGGGGGATGGTCAGGTGGCAGCCTTACAGCTCAGGTGACAGTTTACAGGCCAGTTGGCCACAACCCAAGCATAGATTGGGGTCTTACAGGTCCAGATACATGCATAGGGGTAGGGGGCACCACCACAGGCACAACCATCATAGGCACCGGGACTGGGTCCCAGCCACAAGCAGGAGTGGGATAGGGACAGGGGCCGAGACCTATGGGACCACCATAGACCATGCATGTATCTAGGTTATGGGATGCCCTAGGTGAGGCTAGATATTACTAGACTAGCTGATGGCAGGCTGGGATAGACTTCATATCCTATGCCAAGTACAGGCACAACAAGCATCTAGTGAGAGGATGAGATCCCACACTCACAGTGTGGAGAGCATAGGGGGTCAGTGAGCTCGAGGCCCAATCAGGAAGAGGCTACCAATGCACGAGACTAGCTCCAGTTGAGGCACCAAAGTAGGGACCCAGGGAGGCCGAGGGTACAGGTGATATAAAGATGGAGGACATCCACCGAGATGCCTAATATGTGGTCACCTAGTTTTTGATGTATGATAGTCATTTTTGTGATTTATACCCTCATGCTGAGAGATAGTTGTATTTTTTATCACATACTGGCCTGCATGCCGATGATAAGTGAGGATGTATGAGAGGTTTTGTATTTTGAGCATATATACCGCACCACGTGCCAAGAGATTTTTGTATTATTTCATTATTTTATTGTATATATGAGACCCTAGCATGTCGATGACATTTTAGTATGTATTGTGCCTTGCGTGACATGATGAGATGATGGACATGATGAGATAGCCATGTATATTGTATTGAGATACATAATTATTTATATGATGAGATACATGTGATTCTTGATTTGATTGATGTGTTAATGAGATTTTGATTTGTTGCTTTGTTGATTTGTTATTTTGATATGGATGGAAATTAGGTGAGTTCGGCATGATGGAGTCAGGTTGGTTTAGGCATGGATCGAGTCGGTATGTATGTTAGGCATGGATCAAGTCAAATTTGTTTAGGCATGGATCGAGTCAGGTCTATTAGGCATGGATCATGTTATAGGCATGTTGAGTTAGGTTTGTTTAGGCATGGTTGAGTTAGGTTGGTTTAGGCATGGTTGAATTAGGTTATTAGGCATGGTTGAGTTAGGTTGGTTTAGGCATGGTTTAGTTAGGTCGGTATAGGCATGGATCGAGTCGAAAGTAGGTAAATTATGTATTCATTATTTTATGCAATGAATGATAATATGGGTCATATGTGAGATGTGGTATAATCTATGCATAGTGATGATAAAGAAATGGTAGGCGTAATAAATGTATGTTGTGATAATGATTAAAATATGAAGCAACTTGTTATGTATTTGGTTTAATTTCCATTTAGGGTATAAAAAAGGGAAACTAAGTGAGGTGTGATGTAATGTGAGGAACATGGAAGATGAATTGTTTAGGGTAGAGAATGGCCGAGCTAACCTCCAAGGGCCCCATGCCCTCGTAGTGCTTTCCTACATAGTCCCTGGTGAAAAGGACCTCAGGCCGATGTAGTTCTCCCATGAGCTAGGGAAGAATATGAGGAGGTATGAAAATGAGTTAGTAGGTTTTAGGCATGGTGTGGGTTTTAGATCTGTTAGGTGTGGGTGGATTATAGGTAAAGTGATGTAGGTGGGGTTGATTGGTGAAAGAAGAAGATTACCCCAAAGGTAAGCGTCGAGGACCAAGTCCTTGTATAAGGTAATCAAAACATAAACAAAGACAGTTAAAAGATAAGAGGGGGAAATAAAGCCACCTGATTGGGTGGGATCATACTCGAGTAGATCATACCTTGGAGGAGGTGATGAACGTAAGACCCTAAAGACATTGCATGATTGATTGTCTATGGTGAAAAGTAGTCACGTGATCACCAAATGTCTAAGTTCCAAGAAGTCCCTTGAGGTAGTAGGAGATGGGAATGGGAATGGTAAGAAGGATAAAAGGTAGTTAAATTTTATATGGTATAGGTAGCATGTTTTCAAGCAAGAGAACCTAGGTCACAATGGGAAAGTCCATGACTAAAAGGTTTGTTGTTTTGACTTATAGTTGAGATAGATTGATCGATGTGGGAAGTCTATATGGGATGAAGAAAATTTAACTCCTTGAGGTCTTCGTGAAGTTGATCGATGCGGGAAGCTTCGGTTGCTCTCATTTTTTTTTTTTTTTTTAGAGCTTTACATAGCTGTCCTTTGAGGGAGCAATCTATTTATAGCAGCAATTGTCGAGAGGAAGATGTCCTTTTGAGGGAGTCATCTTTTGAGTGGAAGTTTGACTCAAGGAGTTATATCCCATGTGAGGGCTTTGAAGTCATGGACTAGACCAAGGTGGAGGATAGGACTCTTGTTCAAAAGGCAAGGTGGAACAACCATGGGATCTCATCTAAAGGTAGATGAAAAGTATCCATGAGAATCATGCTATGTGCAATGTCGTGGTACACATATTCAAGAGAAGATAACAAGTGATGGGTACTCACATGATTCTTGTTTAATCATTAGTGAGGTGTATGAAGTGAATAGCACTCAAGGGATGAGCATGGAAAGAGACAAAAGGTGAGGTAGGACTACAAGTCAACAATAGAATGGTCAAAGATGTAAGGTGTTAAGGGGCTCAGTTTAGGTTTACCATCGAGTGAAGATAAACGATAAGCACCTGATCCATAGGTATGAGTCATGATGTATGGTCCAAGCCAATTAGGAGCAAATTTTCCCCATTTACTTTTTTCTGCTTTAGTTACATGTTGATTTTCTTTCAGGACAAGGTCACCAACTTGGAAGGTTCATGCATGGACACGTTTGTCATAGGCACGTTTGATACATTTTTGGTAAACTTGAAGGTGATCCAGAGCGTTAAGATGACGTTCATCTAATAACTCAAGTTGTGCTAAATGGTCCTGATGAAATTCATCATCATTGAGCATGTCATGGAGAGAAATGTGGAGTGAGGGAATCTAGACTTCGAGAGGTAGGACTACCTCTATACCATAGACTAGAGAAAAGGGTGTGGCTGCAGTGGAAGTGTGAATACTAGTGCGGTATGCCCACAGGGCAAAAAGGAATGTGCGTATGCCAATCCTTCCCAGTATCATTAACCACTTTCATAAGAATTTTGTTGAGGGTTTTGTTAGTGGATTCAGCTTGGCCATTGGTTTGTGGGTAATAAGGTGATGAGAAACTAAGCTGAATGCCAAAGGCATCACAAATTTTTGCAATGTTTTGTTTTTGAATTGTTTTCCATTATCAATGATGAGGCGATGAGGAACACCAAAGTGACAAATGATGTGGTGGTTAATAAACTCACATATTTTCTCAGCTTTCATGGAGATGAGTGGTATGGCTTCCACCCATTTTGTATAGTATTCGGAGAGTAGTGATGATCCATTGATGGCATTGGGAAGAATGGGGATTGATTTCTCCGACAAGATCCAAACCCCATTGAGAGAAGGGCCAAAGGTCACGGGTGACCTGTAAGGCATGATTGGGTGTATGATGAAGATTGGAATGTTGTTGGCATTTTACACAACATTTGATGTAGTCACAACAATCATGGTTAAGGGTCAGCCAATAATAGCCCAGGTGAAGAATACGCTTAGCAACAACAAGGCCACTAAAGTGACCTCCACATATGCCATCATGAACTTCCTTAATGGTATAAGGAATTTCAAAACTTGTGAGGCATCGTAAGAGAATACCATCAAAGCCACGCTTATAGAGGAGTCCCCCAGATGACGTAACGAGAGACCTTTTAAGGAAGGTGCATGTTTCCATTATGGGTGAGATCAAGGGGTAAGATGGAGAGAGAAAGATAGTCAGAGTATTGTTTATACCAAAGGTCACTCGAGTCGGGGGTAGTGGTTCCGATGGAGTAAACATCATGAGGTAAATAAGAAGGTGATTGGAGGCATTGTATGGTGACAAAGATTTTAGAATCGACTGGGTGAAGTGGGTATTTGGGAAGCTAAGCAGCCATGGTATCTACAAATTTGTTGGTTGAACGTGGGATGGTTTGAAGGGTGTAATGATCAAAGGTGGTCAAAAGTACATCTACATGATGTTTATACTTTGAAGTATCTCGTTACGACATTGGTATATACCATTGACTTGGTTTACGACCAATTGAGAATCACCAAAGATGTTGATTGATTTGACATCTAGGGCATAGGTGGCTTGAGACCTAATACAAGTGCTTCATATTCAAAATATTGTTGGTGCAATCAAAATCTAGTTTGAAAGACAAAGGCATGGGTTCACCATCAAGGGAATGAGGATAATACCAGCCCCACCCCCACACTAACACTTGGAACCATCGAAGAAGAGTGTCATTTGGTAAGGGGTTCATCCAGGGAAAGGGTAGCAATTGACTCATCTGGAAAGTCAAAATTAGAGGGTTGATCCCGGAAATAGGTGCATCGCCAATTGGTCAGTGATAGCTTGGCCCTTGATGGACTTTTGATGAATGAATTCAGGTCAAGATCAGCTAAAAGCATAAGCCATCATGTGGCACACTGATTTTGATAAGGTTTGGCATACATGAAGTGTAAGGGGTCGGTGTTGGTCACAACATAGGTTTTGTGGTTGAGTAGGTAATGACGGAGTTTGGTGGCAATGAAAACTAAGGCTAAGCAAAGTTTTTCGGGATGGGTGTATCGGGTTTCATAGTCCAAAAGAGTACGACTTATGTAATAAACCACCTACTCCCTGTGTTGTTCATCGTGATGAGTGAGCATGGCTCCCAAGGAGTGATGATCGTAGCTGAGATGTATAGGTAAAAAGGTTGATCATCTTTAGGTGGAATGAGTACGGGTGGTTGGAGAAGGTATTGTTTTAAGGCCTCAAAAGATTTGTGGCAGTCATCATCCCATTTAAAGGAGACATCCTTCTTGAGTAGATGATGAAATGGTTGACACCGATCAGATAATTGTGAAATGAAATGGTGAATAGACTGATCAAACTTACCTTTTAGCAGCTGAAAGTTGTCTAAGGTTAGTAGGTGGAGGCATTTCGAGAATGGCCTTGACTTTAGCAGGGTCAACTTCTATACCACGTAGGAAATGATAAAGCCTAGGAGTTTTCCTGAGAGGACCACGAAGACACTTCTTAGGCTAAAGGCGATGCTATATTTAATGAGATAGTCAAAGATGGTTTTGAGGATGGCAAGGTGCTCGAGTGGCATTTAGATTTGGCCAAGAGATCATCCACATAATCTTCCAATATGCGATGCATGATGTCATGGAAGATGTAAGTCATAGCCCACTGATATGTGGCACCAGCATTTTTAAGGCCAAAAGGCATGACTCGATAGTAGAAGGTCCCCCAAGGGGTGATGAATGAGGTTTTGTGTTGATCCTCTGGGGCAAGCAAGATTTGGTTATAACCCGAGAAGCCATCCATGAGTGATAGCATCTCATGACCAGCGGTAAGGTCAACCAATGATCAATACTAGGTAAGGGAAAGTCATCTTTCGACATGCTAGGTTGAGGTCACGGAATTCTATGTAAATGCGGAGTCCCCTATCATTTAGTGATAGGGAAATGTTAGAAATCCAACGAGGATAATCAATGGGTAAGATGAAGGAAATGAAAGAAGGCGCTGAAGTTCTTCTTTGACGAGAAGAGCAATGCGAGGGTGCATTTTCCTCAACTTTTGTTTGATGGGTTTGGCATCGGAATGGTTACGATATTGTGGACCACTATGGTGGGGTCAATACCGGCATGTCTACGTAAGACCAAGTGAAAGTGTGGTTATGGTTTTTGAGAAAAGAAGTGATGGCTTCTTGTTCTATTCAAGAACATCTAAAGATTGACCAATCTTTAGGATGTGCGGTCATCCTAGTATGAATGTTGATCTCGATAGTCGATTCATTCAACATGGTTTACGTCTCAGAAGGTAATGACCGATGAATATATGAGTCTTCTTACACCAAGGTAGGTGAGTATAGATTCATCATCCTGACATTGAACAACATTAATTGAAGGTGTATCATCATCGATCATTTCAGGATATAGGAAGGGAAGAGTGGAAGGGGCCTCACCCTCACATTGATAAGTCAGAGGCCCCAAGGAAATGGTGTTTATGAAAAAAAAAAAAGTTAGGAGGGATAGATTCAGGATCCATCGACTCCATTGATGAAGGTGGTGATGAAGGCAGAGTGGGTGAAGAAGGTGGAGAAGGGATTAGTGTCCTTAATGAGTTCAATGTGGGCCTATTTGGTAGGTGGTTCAAGAAAGCCGATACCACTACGGTCGTTATGTTTGTGGGTGGTACATGGAATGACAATATGGCAGCCTTTCTCGTAAAATCCAAAACCAAAACCCTTCCACACACATCGATGTAGGAAGGTGTGGGTAAACGGGTGATTGTAAGTGATTGGAAGTTAAAGAAAATGGGTGAGTTTGTGGCGGTGGTTCGGGTGTGTAAGTGGTAGTATAAGTCCCCATAGGTGAGACTAGTACGAAGATGAGGAGGACCATAAAGGAGAGGTGTTCTCCTATGCGGTGATCATAACGAGGGTGTTGGTGAAGACTTCCATACTCTTGTGGAGTAAGGAATGTGTTGACACTATATAGGTGGTACTCCCCAGAGTGAGGCGTTGAAAACACCTTCCAAGGGATCGGTGGTTGGTATGTGGGTAGGTAGCTGAATAGATGATGTGTCAGAGGTCGATGCGGAGGTGGAGTTAATGGATTGGGAGGCTAATGGGTCAGGCCATGGAGGTTGTGGCGGTAGGAATGGAGGAGGTATGTGCGTGGTAGAAGCAACGGTTGTATTGGTAAGTGGAGGTGTAGGTGAAGCAAGTAGTGGTTGGTCATGGAGGTAGATGGCTTTAATAGGTATGAGCACATCATTGGGTCGGTAAAGCATGTTGCATGTTTTAAAAGGTGATGGGTCAGCTGGAATGGTATAGGTGTGTCCTTCATGTTCAAACTTTACACAACGATGCAAAGTGGAAGGAACGCAACCCATGACATGAATCCAGGTCTGCCAAGCAACAAGTTATATTGAAATTCCCCCTCCAAGATGTAGAATAGTTATGGAATAGTGTGGGGCCCACGTGAATGTGGAGGATGATGGTGCCTAGTGTAGAGGTGATAGCATCATTGAATGAATGCAACATGACAGGATGTTTATGCATGTAATTTTTAGGTATGTGCATTTGAGTGAATGCATGGGATGAAATGATGTTAATGCTAGCACCCCCATCAATCATCACACGTCATACCCATATGTCATCGATGTGGACAGAGATGAAGAGGGTTGGGTCTAGGTCATCATTTTGGTGTGGCATGATCTCTTCCTCTGAGAAGCTAAGGGAGGCTACTTGGTGAATAGGGTGGGGTGAAGATGAAGGTGGTAATTTGGTGAGAGAGGCTACATGATGAGGTGTGATAATGGAGGCTATGGTGTAGGGTCATTGGGTAAAACCTCAATAGATTGAAGAACCTCCATGAGAGCTTGATGATGGGATTCTCGAGGTTTGAATGAGGTCATATAAGGACATTTTGAGGGGAGATTGGTGTAATTGTTTGAGCATGGTGCGATGTGTGACGCCATTAGAAATGGGGTATGTGGGGCCATGGATAGTGATTTTAGGTATGGGTGCAGATGGTATGTTGGGTATGGGATTAGTTGGTGGGTCAAGTTGGCCTTTTCTTTACCTTTATCCTTCTGAGCACATGTAGTGACGTGTATCATGTTGATCTGAGGGGAGTTGGAAAATGGAGAAGGTGTAGGGTGAGTGGTATAACGACACGACGGGAAAAAACCTACCGGAGGAGAAAAACCTATGAGGTGAGCTGAGCACACCGACATTTGGGTGGAGGTTTGGTGAGTCTCTGATGCGAACCATGTTAATTTCAAATCTTGGGGTGGCTCTAGGAGCTGTGGAGGTGGAGGTCATGGTTGTTGAGTGGACAGTGTGGGAATGGGTGTCGGTGAAGCAGGGTCCTCATCGAGAAGGTCATCATCATCAAAGTTGGCTTCTAGAGGACACAACTAGATAAGGATGGTTTTCAAGGCCTTGCAGTTCTCCACATCATGTGCCCTGGAACATGATGGTAGGCACAAAATTTTGGTGTCATCAAACCCTTTTGGCTTGGGTTTGAGGGGGTCGTAAGGTCTGAGTGGTGGTAATGTGATGACATAAGTCTCAAGGAGGTTGGTTAAAATTTTGGCATAAGACCCTACTAGTGGATCGCAATGGGAAGTGAACGTGGGTTTGGGTATAGGTGGGTGGTTGATTGTTGAGGAAAGTCTTTGGAAGAGGAGGAGTGGATCAGCTATGGTTTGGGTGTGGCATGGTTTTGGGTTGGTCATGTTTGTTTAGGTAGGGGTATGGTGGATGAACTGGCAGGAGGGTGTATGGTTGTTTTGACTACCTTATTGTGGGGTAGTGGAGTTTTGTTTTTGGGTTGCACCTTCTTGGGTAAAGGTGATATGGGTGTACGAGGTCTAGAAGGAAAGGTAGATGGGGGAAGAGGATGAGTTACCCATGGGGATAATGGGGTGCTATGAAGGTAGATGATGTGGGTCTGTGCAGGGGTGTGGGGACAAAGATCAAGTGTAGTGGGTAGTGAAGGAATTGTTGAGGTATTGGAGGTATGGGTGGTAAAGATGTTGTGGGTGTGGGTGTAAGTCATGTTGGGCATTTGGGTAGGTTAGAGGTTTGTGAGGAAGGAATGGGTTGTTTTGTTTTTGGTTTATTGATGGGTGGAGGTTTCTTGACCATGTTGGGAAGCTGAGGTCCTAAGACGGATGGGATAGGTGCATGTGTGATTGGCACAGCCGGGTATGAGTTCTATGGGTTTGGTGCTTCTGTTTGGGTGTCAGAGTAGGTGTGGTGTTGACTTTGGAGGATGTAGCTAAATCCAGTTTGATAGGTGGATGAGTAAGGCTGGTGGTTGGGGTGACCCCTAAGGTGGTAATAGGTTTAGTCAAGGTAAATGTTGTAGGTGTGGGTTTGGGTTTAGATGTAGATTGGGTTATGGGTAAGGGTGTGGTTTGAGCTATAACAGGTGTCGTGGAAGGATTCATGATAGAGGTGGTTATATTTAGTTTGATTGGTCAAAATATTTTTGGGTAGATAGTGGAAGTATCAGTAAGTGACATCTGCATCTGTGTTGAGACCGAAGTAGAAGATGCCCCCATAATAAGGCTCTATCCACATAATCTAAGTGATCGGTCCAAACGTGAGAATGGAACGTCTGTGGGTGGAGTTGATGAGGACTTAATGGAAATTCCCATAAAATGTGTCTTAGAGATGGGAAATTGGCTAGCTTCAACTTCCATGGGTAAGAGAGCCGAAAGTAGGTCTACAGGATTTTGGGTAGCTGATGGAGAATGCTCACCAAGAGGCAAAGGTATCTCAACTAGGTCTATGATAGGTGGAGGAGATGATGGGAGCTCCTCTATAGGTGGAGGAGATGATGGGTGCTCCTCTGTGGGTGGAGGAGGTAATGGGTGCTCCTCTGTGAGTGGAGGAGGTATTGTGGGTACCGGTTCTCTAAGTGGAGAAGCCAAAGGTGAAATGGTCTCGATGTTAGTGGAAGACTCCTCCATAGGTGATGAAGGAGATGAAAGGTGTTCCTCTATGGGTGGAGGAGTAGGTGGTGGGTTCCAATGTGGAAGGAGGATTTCGGGCTAGATTTCCTCTATGGAAGGAATGTGAGGTAATTGGGAGGTGATAGGTACATCATTAAAGATAGCGTGGACCTCATGGGTATGGGTATCATGAGTTGAGGTCTCACCAGTTTGATCAAATGAAGGGGCATGGTTGGGAAATGGTTTCTTGAAGATGTGTAGGTTTTGGTTGGCAGGTGCATTAGGATTATCCATGGTTAACTCACCTTTCTCGAGCATTTCTTGGACAATATTTTTGAAAGTGATGCAATTTCCATCACTATGACCCTTTACTCGATGATAGTTACAGAAGTCATGTTCTTTATACCATGCGGGCATGGGGCGAGTAGGGTCAAAACCAGTGTGTGGTTTTATAGGTGGAAGGGTGATGGCTCGATTTGATAAGATTTTCTAAGATAGAAGAGTAAGGTTCCCCAATTGGGGTGTATTTCACTACTCTCGTCTGAATTGAAAAGTCTGGATGGGTGAGAGATTAGATGAGGGGTAGCCTGATTTGATGGATGAGCTGGGCCAGCCTTGAGTACCACTACATTAGCGGTGCCCTTAGCCTTTGAATAATTGTTTTGTGGTTTGGAAGAAGAAGAGGTATCATTCAACTTGAATGCCAATTCTTATTACGTAATTGGATTTTCTTCTCTTCGATGGCCCGAATCTCTAACTTTCATGCCATAGTGAATGCTTCATCAATGTTTGGAAGGTTTGGACCTACAAGGTCGGTGAGATATGTCTAGCACAAGCCCGTGAAGAGCTCGATGAGTTCTATTTGTGGTAGTTGGAAGGTGAGTTGATTGATCAAGCTACGCCAACTGAGCGACAAAATCTGTGATAGATTCATCCTCATACTTGACGCATGGAGTATAGGTCGTCATGGTAACCTTCTTGATGATATTGATAGAGAAATGATCCAAGAAGGCTTGGGCTACCTGATTGAATGAGAATATAGAGTGTCTAGGTAACCCACTATACCAATCTAATGCAGGTCCAATCAGAGACATGGGAAAGGTTCTCAATAGCAAAGCATCATCATGAGCGATCAGATAACACCCGTGTTTGAACGACCAAAAATGTTGTTGTGGGTCTTCTTTACTATTGAAATGATTGAATTTAGGCATTTCCCAATGCACGGGGTATGGGCGGATAGGAATGGATGGGTGGATGGGTTCATTGCAAATCTCATCATAGGTGAGAGTGTTGTGGGAGCCGAAACCGATGCCTCCAATGTCTGCATCTTGTCCAACATCAATTTGATTAGGTCGTTGGTAGGTTGTGATGATTGGGTGCCTCTTGTAGCATGAGAGGGTTGGTTTTGGGCATATAATGGGGGGCACTCTAGTGTATGGTGCTTTGCCATGTAGGTTGATTGAGAAGAAGAAGGTAGAGAAAAAGGGGTATGTACCCAGAGTGAATAATGGATGAAACGAGAGGCTATTGATAATATGTATATGGAGGTGGAAGGGTCGTGGTAACCCTAGTGGCAATGGGGGCTAATGATTGTGGAATGGAAAGGACCATGTTCTAAAAGGGGTAGGGGTCACCGACACCGGAGGTGGTAGTGTAGCTATGGGTATGTGTGAGACATTAGGGGTGGATGAGGTTGCATTTTGGGTAGTTGTCGAGGGTATGGTGGATGTGGCAGGTGCCACGGAGGTGGCAGACGACATGGCAATCATAATGGGTATAGGACCTAGCTATGAAATGACTGGGGTAAAGTAGATGTGGGTAAAGCATGGAGCCAGATGGGGCCGATGCAGGAGTGGGAGCGAGAGTCGGGGGATAGATACGGGCATGTCATATATCAACTGACCCGAGGCATCTCGAGTGGATGAATGGGAAAGGTAAAACTACAAAGTGGCAGGGTTTTGGTCAAGGAGTCATGTGAACTCCTCATCTCCGTGGCGATAGTGATAGGCTGGATGGGATCCATGGCTGGTGATAAAATGGAAGGTGGTGAAGGACTAGGTGGGAGTGGTTGACAACTGGCATGAAATACAAGTGCACTTGCTTGTTTTCGGTCAGCACCATGTGAACCAATACTGATCAGGTAAGGTTGTTTCTCTATAAATGACACAAAAAATAGAGAGAACAGTGAATCATGGTAAAAGTGTATTAGGTACCAAATGTGGGTTGGAAAGTGAAACAAATAGCTAACCGATGCCGGTAGGGAAAACCGACACCGTCGGGGTAACCACTATCATCCACACTCGAAAAATGGACAGTGAGTGAAAAACCAGGTATAAAGTCAAATCTGACAGGTATGCCAAATCTAATGGTGTTTTACAACGTCACTGGGAATGATGGCAGTGACAGGACTGTGAAAAGTGGAAGAAGATGAATGAAAATGTCCTTTTGGGTAGGTTAACAAAAGGACTTGGAACCGACATCGGTTGGGTATAACCGATGATGGTTAGAGGGTAACCGAAATGATGGTTACTGTGAAATTGAAATAATGATGAAAGAATAGTGGTTGTGAATTAAAATTTGATGTGGAATCAGACCCAGAATTCTGAGAATGATGATAATATGGTCCAGGACACACTCAGGTGAAGTTGAATACACCAGCTGTGATGAGGAGTGTGCAAGGATGAACAAGAAAAATGAAGAACATGATCTCTCACCTCAAAACGTAAGCCAAGCAAAAACACTAAGAAAAATGTGATCCTAGGAGTGCCTTTTCTATTATGTTTGTTTAGCTTATGCTATTTAAGGACTGACACATGAACTGTGAAATAGAGTTTTTTTGGTGAGGATGGCTTCCTACGAAGAAGGAGATCTAAAAGGTGAGGTTTCAGGTATGTTATGGTGGGGGCGGGCTTCACTCAGAAGTATGACTCGACAGAGCAACGCACTGGGTGCCCACTATGCCATGATCATGTGATCACCTACAACTTCTTCTAGGTAAGATGTTGTTTAAGAATGTGTGTATTTTCAATTTTTGTGAGGTTTGGTAAGACTCAGAGAGAGAGAGAAAGAAAGTGCTTTCTATGGTTCATTTTTCAACCATCATCTGGTCATGACTTCCAGCATATAGGTTGCCTCAATTAATGTGAGCTAATGCGATAAATCAGAATGCAATGCACTTATTTTTAAGCCCAAATCAAGTGTGAAGTTGGATGACACAAAAATATGAAGAGGAAGAGGGATGCTCTTTCACTACAATGCAGAAAACACGAAGAAATGGTTCTTTTTAATTACACCAAAAGAAAGGTTTCCTTTAGAGAAAATAGAAAGAAAAGGTGGGTTACCAAGGAAGAAAATTAATGTGTATGCTTTTCAGAAGGGAAACAAACACACAACTTTTCCTAGGAATGAATAAAATGCAAGGAACCCGGATGGGTCCCACTGCAGCATGCCAAAATGTTTCACCTGATTCTTAGATGTTTCTTTAAAGTATTGATGAAATAGATAGGGTAACAGGCATAGGAGGAATACTTGTTTAAATGTTGGTTGATGGGTTATTGCATGTGTATGACTTCTGAATCCACAAATGATCATGAGAGCTTCCTTTTGGCTAGGAGGAACTACCTATAATGAAAAGCAAGACCACCAAAAAGAGTTAAACAATATGTGCAGTGAACTACCTAGCATGTGCTAGATCCGGAAGTGTGATACTTCCTAGATGGTGTCAGTCCACTATTTTAAACAATTTAATGTGAGAAATAAAGTAAATCCTATTGTAATTTGAAATGATTTAGGTATCTCACTTAAAACACAATAAGAAATATCTAATCTAACAAGCTAGGTTAGAATAGGATCCAAGGTCAAGTAACTGGTTCTAGGTCTCTGCAAGTCTGACAGAGGTCTCGTAGGTAGATCACAGTGGATAAAGGTGAGATGGAATTAGGTGGATAGGTCATTGTTTTGAGCTGTATGGGAAAATACAGAGACCGATGTTAGTTAAGGGTGACCGACGACGTAGTTAGGTGTAACTAGTGCCAATTACTGTGGAAAACTAGAGAATGCCACAAAATGAGTTTTGGGGTCTCCTTTGTGATTACACAAAGGATTTTGGTTGGTCGAATGAGGTATTTGGTGATTTGGGTGGGATTTGGTGAGGTTTTAATGGGTATATGGAGGGGGAGTGTTGAAGGAGGTCAATGGGTGGCTAGGTAAACAATAGGTGATAATATAATAATGAAATGAAATGAACTAGAGAAGTATAATGTTTTACTTACTTGGATTCTGATCCTGATGCCTATGAGAATGAGGGATGGAGGTGCTTGGTAAGAGGTTGAAGGTCTGCAGTGATCACCAATCATAGGAGAGCTTCTTGCATGGGCTGCATGTGCATTCCTCTTTTCTTGGTTAGATCATATCATTGCATGGGTGGGGTAGTGGTAGGGAGAAAAATGCTTGATCTCCTTCCTTGCATGCATGTTCTCACTGAATTTGATCTCAGAAGATGCGATATCTCTCTGAAGATCTCAATGTTTGCCAACTTTTTCCAATCTTTTCCAACCTTGAAAATAAGGTTGTTTTGGGGTTAAAAGGGTAACCGATGGTGGTTCCAACTTAACCGGTGACGGTTAGGGCTAACCGGTGTCGGTCAAGGTGGGATTTCCTAGGTTTACTAAACTAGGGAGATCCTCTTGATTTTCTCGATCTCGTGTCGTTAACCCATGGATTAAACTAGAAGCTTCTTGTAAGCATGTGGGAATGTGGTTAGAGGAATGTAGGCATTGATTTTTAGGGTTTGGGTAAGTCTTAGTTAGTTATGGAAACTTACTAAGAATAGGTCTTAGGGTGAGTTAGCTTGATGAGGTGTCTAGGTGAAGTGTATGTGTGGATATTATTTAAATTAAGATATTTAAATAATAAATATGGTGAGGATAATGAATTAATTTAATTAAATTAATATTAGTGAGGTGAAGGGGGCCATGGCTAGATTGAATGGATGAAGGGTGCTTATTCAAGGACCAAATGGGAGTGTGACCTAATTTTAGTGTCTACAATAATAAAGTGACCACGAACAAGCCAAAGTAAGCAAGAATAAAAGTAACCATAAATGTAGTATGTTTTGGATGGATGGAATGGAATGGAAGATGGAATGATAGGATCTCATGTGCCCCGAGTAGACGGAAATGTATGCAAAGTGAGGTTCATTTTCCCCCTCGTGATCAAGAATGAACCGTAAATGAGAGTGCGTCATCAGGAAATGGTCGAGTAGTGTATATCATTTCTAGCGCGATATGATGAATGTGTATGTGTATTGTTGATGATATATGACATATAGAATAAATGTGTGTGGAACTTATATCCTAAGAATATACCACTATGAGATGAAGTGTGGAGTGATGATTTAGCCCTAAGTGTATATCACTATGAGATGAGTGGATGAGTGATGATTTAGCACTAAGTGTATATCACTACAAGATAAATGATAAGGAGTGGTGATGTAACCTAAGGTGTATACCACTACAAGATGATAAAATAGGTGACGATTTAGCCTAAAGTGTATGTCACTAAGCTAGAGATGTCACATGATGAAAGGTGGAATAATACGGGTGTGATAAGTGTAAGGTTCATTTGATTTGTAAACCCTTGGCGGTTGAGTGTGGACCGATGAACTAAAGTGCGTCATTGGGTGGTGAGTGTAGTGCGTAGAAGACAATGTCGTATAGATGATCGGTGATGGATATAATGTTAAATGTGTAGGATGTGTAATATGTAATGTGTAAAATGCAATGTAATAGGTGTAGATAGACTAGTAATGTAGGATGTAGTGATGAAATGTAAAGCTAGACTCATATGTAATGTAACCTAGTGTAGTATGTAGAATATAGGTGATGTATAAATGCATAGTGTGAAATAGCCTAATGGCATATGTAACATGTAGAATGACTAATATGTACATGATGAGGATGTAGTATAATGTAGAATATAGACTAGGTGTAGAATGGATGGTGTATGATGCACGATGTGTGTGATAAAATGTAAATATGTAGTGCCTATAATGTAGTGTGTGGGGTTCAATGTAATGGTAATCCCTCAACATTCAAGTGTGAACTAAATCACAAGAGTGTGTCATTAGGTAACGATGCTAAAGTATATGATGAATATGTTAAATGTGATAAAAATGAGGGTGTGAGAGTATGAAAAATGTGATTATGCTAAGATAAAGTATGCAAGAATGCGTGGAGTGTGATGTAGAAGTATGTAGATATGCTAGACTAAGGGGGGGAATCAGGTGGTATGCCCCCAAGTGTGTACGTAAGTAGCTCATGTAAATTCATCTAGAAGTTGTCATCTTCTTCTGGTCATAATCAAATGGGTAAGCATTAGTAACTTGGTAAGAAATGGTGTTTGGTTGGTCACGTAAGGATCCATTGAGGTGTAAGTGATACATACCCATAGCATATTCCTCATCAGTGAAGGGAGGAAGTGGGCAACCATGGGCATACCAATGAGTAAGGTTCTATGTATAGCCTAGGAAAGAACTATTGCAGATGAAAATGCGTCTAAAAGGCATAGGGAAAGATATATTTGTATGGTCAGGGTCTAGAGTACCTCCAATATAATCAAGCCATGATTGGCCTAATGTGAGTGGTGAAGATCTAGGAGTGCAGGAAAGAAAAATCATGAGATAAAATATATGAATACTATAAGCGGCAGGGATGATGATATACCCATAATAAAGATGAGAAGCATATGGCATAGGATGGAGATCATCAAGGTAATCCCTAAGCAATTCAAACCCTCATGTGTACATATAGTGTCATCACACGTAGGATCAAATGGAATGTGTTCCCAATATGAATTATTCATGAAAAGAGTGCAAGTGAATGGCGGGCATGCTAAGATGTGTGATGCAAGTGAAGGTGAATGTGATAGAGCGATGTCCATAGAGTGGACAAGTCCCTGATAAGGAATCATATCAGTAGTAGCAAAGAGGGTGACATAGGAGAAACAATGTCTATCACGCAAATGGTATTGTCAAGTGGTGGCAAGTGAGGGAATTTGTCTAGAGGTTGGGGATCATTGGTAGCGTTAGTATGCGTAAATGGGGAGACTAGTGTTAGGAGCATAAACAAAGTATCGAAATAGGTCACGATCCACGAGGATAGTATGTTCAATTCCATCATGAAGGAATTTAACACAATGATGCATGGTAGATGCAATGGCTTACATGGCATGAAGCCATGGCCTACCGAGAAGACAATTGTAAGAGACCGGGAAGTCAATAACAAAGAAGACAGTGTGTATAGTTTTGGGGCCGATTGTAATAGGAAATGTAATATGAACTATACATTGATGAACAGAACCATCATAATCACACAATGAAAGACAAGATGGGATAACATCTTGAGCAGAGAGGCCAAGGTGTTGAAGGAAAGACATGGGACACAAATTGAGCTCAGATCCGTTATCAATTAAGGCTTGTTTTACACCAAAATTCTAAATGTGACAAATGATATGCAATGGTGGATCATTGTCAAAAGTGGCAAGATCATTCGTCAGGAATAGATGGGAAATTAATGTCTTGAGAGAAGGAATCCACAAAGGTATTGTAGACTATATTGGGATGGGTATTGTTAGGAATTGGAGTAGTAAGTAAAATACTAATGATTTTATCTCACAATTCAGGATGGAGAAGCAGAAATTCATGAATGGAGATAGCCATGATAAAGAAATGCTAAGAAAAATGGGGATCCTAGGAGTATGTAGGTTGAGTCGGGTTCACCAAAATGATTAACAAAAATTAACTAAATCTAGGTTAGCTAGGTTAGCCCCTCCTCTAAGTTTTTTTTTTTTTTTTCAAAGTGAATGGGCCTTAGGTTTCAATGTATTTTTATCGGTCAAACGTTCTCGCATTATAATGCGAGTGTGTTATAATGTGACCCTGAATTTTCTCTGTCACGTTATAATGCAACCGAGCCATAATGCGGGCGTGTTATGGCCAAAATGGCCAAATAACATATTTTTGTCTACTTTTAGGCCCCCATCTTTGTGCACTTACCCTAGATCTGACATGCTTCAAAGAATACTCAAGTATATTATCGAGCCTAAGGTTTTGGCATGATACAGACTCAATTGGGAAATTTATTTCTCCAGAGAATGTATAAAATGAATATTGTCTTTCATAACGACATATTTCATGAACACTCTTTTCTTATTCTCCATATCATCCAAAGATGTAAGAGAAGAGCATACTCAAATATCAAAGTAATTTTAATAACAAGTTTGAAAAAAATAATGTTATAAAAAATCAACACAACTAAACTATGACATTCAATTACCAAAATAAGCTCTGATACCATATGAGAATGTGGCTCAATATCAAGCATTAATAGAGTAATAATGCATAGATAGAATAAATTTTTAAGAGAAAGAAACCAAATATAAGCCAAAATATATAGATTGTATATTGAAAATGAATGAGAAAATAGCTTTATAAGAGGTGTATTAATAGGAAGTGGGGAAGTGTAATCAACACCTAAAAATAAATCTCATATATTATGCGAAACACTTAAGCAAGCTAAATACATGTGTAGGAAAAATCTACAATGGAATAAAAAAATTACATTAACATTCATTTCCTTACACTTCTTAAGAGTGATAACAATATGCAACCATCTTTGTCTCACATATCTCAAAATTTTCTTATTATAAACTTATCTTCTATGGTTTCACTGGTCATTCAAACGTGCACTGTGTGTCTCGGATCTAGAAGATCTAGTTGTTTGAGACAATAATGGAACTGTCTCAAGTTGTGGGACCTTGTGCGCTTGAATGCATTTTTAGAAAGGCCGAATCTACTAATAAAAAAATAATGACATTAACATTCATTTCCTTACACTTTTAAGGTGATAACCTCAAGGTGACAAGTGACGTGCACTGTGTCTCGCATCTAGGGATAAAAGGATAATGGAAAGGAAAACTAATTTCATAAGGGGAAAACTAAGCTAAAAATGCCAAGTGACAAGAGGATAAAAGGATAATGGAAAGGAAAACTAATATAAGGAAGGTGATAACACCAAAAAAGAGGGATGAACACCATCCGTTCTAAGTGAAAATGAAAGGAAAAGGCATGAAAGAAGGCTAGGCACACATAGCACAACTAAAATACATTTACCATATTAGTTTCATGGAACATAACTAAAAATGGAGTTACAAGGGACATAGAGTGACACAACAAACACACAATGTAAAATAAAGGCAATAAGAAAGAATACAAACATGCTTAGGACAGAGAATAGTCACAAAAATGATGCTTCCATTATTTCTAGAAATGCACAAAACTGATTACAATGGCGAAAGAGGCCGATATCCACATGCACGAGCTAAATATAGAGGTTTGCAACTTAGAATATAGAAAAATATGAAGTCCTTAGAAAAATGTGTAAGGATCCAAAGTGTCCAACATTAACAATGAGCCCAACTCTTACATTTATAGATGAATCAATGAAAGAAGAAGAAGAGGAGGAGGAAAACCTAAATTTGAAATACAACCACCAACAAGAAGCATTCAATGCCTATAAATCCTCCTACAAATCTATCAAATGTGCTTTCCCCAAGTCTGTTTGGTGTATTGAGAAGGAAGGAATACTGATTAGATCAAATTGGGTGGTTGGAGTAATCATATCTACTCATTAATGCCCAAAAATGTCATTTTTCCATTTCTCACCTACTAGATCCACCAAGAATTTGAATTTGAATATCTAACATTGTAGCCTACATCAACAGCTATCGATTGAGACTACTAGGCACATGCTGATCGGAGCTCTAGTAAAAAATATATGGATGTCGAAGTTTGTCAAAGTCTCCACACGGGAACACAAAACATGTGGCATGCATTCTGATTGGTTGAAAGATGGCCAAATGTTTAAATGCTTTTCATTTTATGCCACCATTGTCACTCATTGATTTGTTGTTGAAATATTTGGCACCCTATTGGCGCGCTTTGATTGCTTGCATGGCACACACTCAAGCTTTTCGAGATGATGTGGCACAAAATGGTGTAGAAGAGAGGCACAAAAGTATGCACGTGGAAGAATGAGGTGTGGGAGAAAGACAGAAGGAAGGCACGTGCAATCGCAATGCACATGGAGGAAATGGGGAAAACTGGTGAGTAGAAAACATATAATCAAGACACAATTTTATGAAATAATGTGCGGATCATGCGAGAGAGGCTAGGGACTTAGCTAATTGAAGTGAGTGCAAGTCACACGCGGAGGATGAATACCTCTACTTTGGGAAGAAGGAAAATGCGCATGCGAGAAGATGCGCGCAAGGGAAGAGTGGAACAAGAGAGAAAATGAAAAAAGTAAGGGAGAGAAGTGTAGAAAGCAAAGCACTCTTGGTGTGCAAGAGAAACGCACCAAGGAAATGTACCAAGTAGATAAAAAGAGTGTGCACAACCTGCAATGAAGGTTTCGAGGCGAGAATATGTATGTAAGTTGTCAAATAACTAGGAGAGTTATTTGATAACATTTTGGTGACTTTCAAGACCATCTTTTTCTTTAGATGAAGGAGATCAAAGCAGCTCTGACATCCATTGGGCATGGAGTCTACTATATAATCATGAATCTTTGATCTAGGATCTTGAAGCACTACCCCTAAAGTCACTTAGAGAATCATTTCTTGAATCTATTATGAACCCTACAAAATGTTGAAAGAAGGTAATCGACATCCTAGAATAAAAAAGAAGAGCACGTGCAAGAAGTACCCAAGAAGAATGAACTATCTACAAAACAAACAATGTGTGTGCAATGCACTTTGAGGAATAAAAACAACTCTAATATATACAAAATGATGCAGCAAAAACTTAATGGAAGGGTTTGAGATAGATCCCATTTATTGGGATTTGCAGCATGTTTTCCATCAAGATGAGTTAACTCAAAAGATTAGCCTCCTTGCATGAACTGATGATGTATGGGCCACTCCAAAGTGCATCAAAATTTGAATGACACCCTGTTTAGCTTTTGTCATCATCCCATTTCAAGACCAAGTCCCCAATTTTGAAAGCTTGAGGCCTAGCCTTTTTTTCAAACCATTTATTTGTTTCTTGTTGATGTTGTTCTAGCTTGATCATGGCAGAGTTCCTTGATTCTTCAAGATTAACTAGCTCTACCATTCTTTTCTCTAGTATATGTCTTCAAACTCCAACTGTTGGGCAAGTGCTAATGAGTTCAACTCAAGTGTCAAAGGAAGAGTAGCCTCCTTTCCATAGACAAGCTTGTAAGGCAAAGTTCCTATTGATTTTTTAATATGATTCTATCTACCCAGAGCATGAGTGAAACCTTTGTGTGCCACTATCTTTGGTGATGTTCATTGTGGTGCTTCATGATCCTAATCGGTTCTTTATTTGTTGATTCTACCAGTCCATTGCTTTGAGGGTAATAGTTGGAAGAATTCTTCAGATAAATGCCCATATTTAGAGCCCAATCAAGTGATTTTAGTGCCAAGGAAGGCTTTTGCATTATCATAGATAATGGTTTGAGGAATGCCAAACCTTGTGACTATACCTCGAGAAAGTCAAGAATGACTGAATCAGTTGATTCCTTGAGCACGAAATCTTCTGTCCATCTGGTGAAGTAGTTTATAGCTATCAACACCCACTTGTTTCCAGTGCTTGAAGGTGGATTGATCATGCCTATGAAATCAAAACCCCATTATGAAAAAGGTTGATCCACTTGGATTGGTCGAAGGGGAAGCACTACCAATTTTTCTTTCCTACAAAGAAAACACATTCCTTACATTTTGTGACCCACTTATGTGCATCTGCAAAAAGAATAGGCCAAAAGATACCTACCATTATGATCTTCATTGTTGTAGGTTTTGGAAAAGAAGTGTCCACCAAAGAATCCATCATGAAATTCTGCTAAAACACTTTTTCAGTCTATGTCGCATGATATACACTTAACAACACGCCATCAAGATTATTCTTGAAGAGAAGTCCATCAATCAAAACATAAGTAATAGATTGCAACCTCAGATGTCTTCTCTTTGATTTGTTCAAACCAGAGGGTATGTGCCCTCGAAAAGGAATGTGATCATGTCCTTCATCTAGTCATGTGCTCCAGGATCTATATTTTGTTCAATTCTACATGCGGAGAGTTTCATCTAAAAAATAATGAAGTTTCAAGTTCATTTTATGCATCCTCAAAGAAGTTGCTTGTAGAGCACACTTCCTCTTACCAACTTTTGTGGCCTTGATAGTCACATCATACTCCATGATTTTGGTCACCCATCATTCTCTCTTCTTGCTGATTTCTGCTCCCATGATGAAGTCTCTAATAGAGGAGTGAGAAACTAACACCTTGATATGATTTGTGGCGAGCATACTTTTGAACTTCTTGAGTGCATGCATATGATGGCGTAGATCGTTTCTCCATGTGACTATATCTTAATTCATAATCCTTCAATATTTGGCTAAAGAAAGCCACTGGTTGCTCTAGTTCTTGTTCATTTTCTTATGTTAGGACAACAACAACACTTGCATCAGCGCCATAAGCATAAAGGATAAAATCCTTTGAGTAATCCAGGGTTAATGAGTGTTGGTGCACAAAGCAATCTCTTGCTTGATCTTGTTGAAGCTTTCCTTTCCTTTTGTTGTCCATCTGAAAGCTATGTCTTTCTTGAGCATGAGGGTGATTAGTCTTACCAGTCCTTGCAAAGTTAGGAATAAAGCACCTAACAAAGTTGATTTTTCCAAGGAAGGACTATAAGGCCTTTCTTCTGCCACCGAGCAAGAGAGAGGGCAACTGATGGCTGAACACGCTTAGGATCAATTGTTATGCCATCCTTTAAAACTACATGGCCCAGAAGCTTTCCCTGTGCCACCACAAAATTGCATTTTGGGGTTGAGAGATACCCCATATTTTTGCATCTCTCAAACTTTCTTTATCCAGTGTGCCATGTGATCCGTGCTTTGCTTTGAGAAGATTGTGATGTCATCAAGGTAAACCAAGATGAACTCATTGATATAGCCTTTGAATGTAATATCCATGGCATGCTAAAATTTTGCCTACATATTTGATAGACCAAAGGGCATCTTTTGATATGCATATGTTCCCCACTTGGTTGTAAATGCCATTTTGAATTGATCTTTTCCTTTACCAGATCCGATTAAACCCTGAGTATCCATCCAACATTGAGAATCTTTGCGTGCCAATGCCATAGTCTACAAAATTTTCTCCATAGAAGGCAAAGGATAATGATCCTTTAGAGATGCCTTGTTCAAATCTCTAAAATCAACATAGAGTTCTATTTCACCATTCTTCTTGCACACCAGAACTAGATTCACACCCAAGTAGAGTACTTGATCAGAAATATTATCTTGGTATCAATGAGTTTGGATAACTCCTTTCTCATGAGGGGCTCTATCTTTGGATTGATGGTCACTACTTTTGTCTGATGGGCTTGATACCAAGATCAAGGTCAATGGAGTGTTGAGAAACACTTGGATCAAAACCTTTGAGGTATTCATACTCCCATGAAAATATATCACTATATTTTTGATAGAGAGAGATGAAGGCCTATTTTTCATCATGCATGTAAGTTTACTAAGTAATAACTCCTTTTCCACATGCAATAGTGATTGGGGATTAGTCTTCTTGTGCGACGCGCATATACTTTTCTTCACCCTTGAACTCATCATCAAGGCTAAACATTTTCTCTAAGGTGACCATCCCTTTAAGCAAATTGTTTTTTCTTTAGCTATATCACTTGGTCACCATAGTTGTCATGCAAGTTATCTTGCATGCTTGATGAGAACTCAACTTCATTCTAATGAACTGGATGATATGCGTGTCACTTTCAAACACTTTCAACTGGTATGTTGTTGTTCGGAATGGATGGTATAATCAAAATCTTAATGTGTTGAGTGTTTCCTTTGACAAAGTCCTTGGAGGAGAGAACTGTGAACCAAGCAAGGCCATTTGATCAACTTCCTTATTCATTTTACGTGGCACCACTTACAGATTTAAAGCATCAAATATCTCAAGGAGACCCCAAACTCGTAATCTTTGAAAGCTTATTTTTTTGCACACTTGTTGGTGACTTGATGGATAACCAATTCCATGAGTCACCCAAAGATCTCGCATCACCTTGATTTTCTTCTTTTTAGCAATAAGCATACCATGCACTAACACTTCATACTCTTCCACATTGTTATTTCTACTTCTAATTTCTCATCCATGAGAACAAGTATAATTTCCTTCTACCATCAAAGTATAACTTCCAGGGTTTCTTCACTTTTCTTGAGTGCATGTGGCAGCATAACTTCTTCTTCAAAATGTAGTAAGTACCAATCCCAATTTCAAAATATTCCAGCTCTTTAGCATATGGGTCAAATTTATGGTGCCTCTTCACCCACTCATCAAGTACTAGATTAGGATAGAAGGTGGAAGAGGTTGTTCTTCAAAAACTGAAGCTTGCTCTTCTTGGATTAAATAGTTAGCTTGGAGAGGAGATGGGACATATGACTCTACATGATAGGAAAATATTGGCTCAACTTGTATGGTAAACCGGGTACCATACCTTGTCTTGAGTAACATATGGGTCCAATCAAAAGACAAGTAACCACCCACTTTAGCGGTAAAATCTCTTGACAAACATAAGGCAAACAAAGGGGGTAGATCAATGATTGACACATCTTGAGTTATATTTAGGCTTGGACATGCATGGAGGGTTAACTCAATATCCTTGATGATTCCCAAAGTAGTGACAAATTGAACCATCATGTTACATGACTCCTTTTGTCAAGGGGTTATACTTAAAACCTAAGACATCAACAATTTTCTTAGGCATGACAAAAGCACTAGCACCTTGAGTCAATCATGCGATTATGGATAAGATGTTTACCTATTATCAAAGACATGTAGAAGGGTGTGGTTTTAACAACTTTACTTACTTTCTTCTCCTCTTCTTGAAAGATATTGACATTAAAATCCCTTTCCTAAAATCTAGTTTTTAGAACTTGGTCATTTTCAACCTTTTTGGGTTGGGTGCAATTTTCATTCATGTAACATCAACCAAAACTACACCCCTCCTTTCCTTTGGCACATTCTAGGGAGTGTCAACACTCCAAATGTTGTGCCTCTCAATGTTGCGCCTCTCAAAGGTGTGCCAAGGCGCATGCACCAACTTGTCAACACTCCAAATGTTGCGCCTCTCTAAAGTGTGCGCTATGGCACTAAAAACGTAGTGTCGACACTCCCAAAGCTGCGCCATGGCACAAATCTCTTCGTGTCGACATCTACCTAAGTGCGCCATAGAAAAAGTTGGTGGCACATTTATTGCACTTTTTGCTATATATAGGCATCCGACCTGTCATTTTCACAATTCAAAAAACATGAAAAATTTATTCCTCTGTACTTGTCAGCATTCCTATCAGCCCCACGTGTTGCCATTTGTCACGTTCATGGACCCCACATCATCCCCTTTATCGTTATATATATCCTGGTAAGTGGCCCTTGCCCTTCTTGTGGATTTTTGTGGTTTTTATAATGGTTTAGGTGATTAGGATTGATAATAAACAAATGAACCCAAATACTCAACTCCAAAACCCCTTCTCCTCCTTCCAGATCTACAAAACTAGAAGACTATACCACAAAACAACTCAAACTCATTTGTCCCTTGTTTTGCTAAGTTTTCCCTCCTAACATCAAAATCGGAGCCAAAAGAGTGAAAATCATAAATATTTTTGCAAATCAACCCACTATTTTTCCTTCGGTGCAAAAATTCATCCTTGTTACATCAAACACAATCACACCACAGGCACACTATCCCTACATGCGGCATAAGCCTTCTCCACACCTTATAAACATTGTCACAAAATTTCCCTAGGCAAGCGCAGCACTGCACCAAAACAACTACAACAACATCTGAATGTTGTGCAAACCTTTCCCACACAAAACTAAACCACTTGGCACACCTCACTCTCATGCAACATCTACCACATCTGCACCAATGGCGCATCCTAGGGACCTTGCAACACCAACCATATCTGTGCCCCACTTAAAAGACTTCTAATGGCGCAAGCACACATCCCTCGACACCAACATCTGAATGTTGTGTGTAGCCTTTCCACGCCCTGCGCCCCTTTTGGCATTGTTTTCTCCCATGCAACACTTTCCCAAAGTGTGCCTTGCTTTTCTAAGACCCTGCAACCTATAGTAGAGCTGCGCCTTGCACCCAGAGGCTCATAAATTGCTAACTTTTCATTCTGTAAGCTTTGATGGATGACTTAACAACTAACATGGCTCTTCTGCGATGGACTTCCCTGATTCTTCTTGCTAGATCAACAACTGAACTCAGATCCACACATGTCTTCATCGAGTAAGAAGCCAACTAAGTCCAAGGGTAAAGCCAGGCTAATAGAAGAAGAAATGAAATATAAATACCAAAGGGTCAAGATGCCTGAATCTCTTGCAGAGTGTGATCTGGATATCAGAGATTCAAACTCGGCACATTGACATGGAGGACTTCTGGGCCAGAACCAAGAAGGTCACAGGTAGCCCATGGATGGATAAATTGGTTGGCAGTGGTCTGCACTTTGCTGACAGGATCCCCATGTGAGCACAATCAACAATGAGTTCATGATGTTGGTGGGCCATTGTTATAATAAGGACACAAGATGTGTCAAAATGAGAAGGGCGAGGTAATAATCAACCTCACGGCCCGACATTTTGAGATCATGTTGGGTATCCCTCACCACCGACATTTTGTAGCGGTAAGCCAAGAGGACTGCATGAAGACATGGAATGAAAATGAAGACAAATGTATGCAGTTGATGAATGAGGTGTACCTCAAGAACAAGAAGGTGACAAGTAGGTGGCCACAAGTCATTCATCGTAGTGACTTTTCGAGGAGGCTGAGTGACACCATCACCTTCCTGAGTAGGGTGTTTGGGCTCCCTGATGCCCATTACTTTCACAAGTGGATGCTCAGGTATTTAGAAACAATGAGTAAAAATGTTCCTGATCAACATTTTGAATGGGGAGAGATTATCAACAACACAATCTCGGAGCAAGCTTCAACAACTTTCAACAACTGGGAGGTTCTATATGAACTCCTATGTGGTATATGTTGCTGCCTCAGAGAGGGACTACCCAACATTGAATCGGTATGGGGTATGGCCCCAGGTCAAAATATACGAGTACTATCCAGAATTAAAACTGAGAACAACATAGCCCAATTCAGTAAAGTCAACGACGTCTTCTTCTATGGCGTCATCTACCTCTTGAGGCCCAACATGACTTACTGGTCGAGATGACCAAAAGCGTGGTCACCACCACAGAGAAGTGGGGAGCGTTATTCACACAATTCCCCACTTTCACCTATCTCAGAGCCGCTAACTTCTTGGGAGAGCCCACCAAATTTCCAAGGTATGCGGGACCCAAGCTGATCCTATTGGAGCTGTCTAGACAGCTTATCACATACCATGAGAAGTGTTTAAAAAGGAAGAAGGGTGGAACTCCATTCCCCTCACAAGGGTAGGTACACTACACTTCACACAGAGAAAAGCCCGGAGATGTTTGCAGAGAGCTTGAATTGCTCAACTTAAAGCATAATTTCCTAGCGAGGCCAACCTTTGATCCTCGTGATTGCCTTCCAAGGGAAAAATCGATCCAATTCACATCCCTCAGATCAAGATATCTACATCGATCTATATCATGAAGTCGAGCTCAGATGAAAGGATCACTCCCACCTGGCCCTAGCAGAGATCATTCAATATGGTGTGGCCATCATCCCAAAGGGTTTCCAAGCAATTGATCAAGAAGTTGATCAGGTTTATCTAGACACGGATGGGGACAATTGGCCATTTTCTGAAAATTGATAGAAACAAGGCCCCTCAGACTATTGAGGAAAGGGTCAAAGGCACTCTGCAACACACCGAGCATTGGTGCAAGAAAAATGGTATCATCTACCTTGGGGTAGACTTTACCACGTCTCCCTTGGGTGATGCACCCACCAGGCTGAAACACTTTCCTAAAGGCAAAGGAAAAGATATAGAAGGAGAGGCAAGCACTACTCAAAAATAAGTTCCTGAGAGCCCTCCTTCCACCACACCGAGAGAAACAAGTTGTGGACTTAGTGTCCCCAAGAAGAGAAGAAGTGGCCAGTGCTCCAACGGACACATCCACTCAGGATGTCATCACATCTACAACTGGTGAGGTCCCAACCATTCCCTCTCTCTCTCTCCTCCTTCCCCTCCTCATGTCACTCAACCAACCACTCCTTTGGTTGTGTCTTCTCCCCCGTCTTCTACCATTCCCCCTCCCTCTTCCTCCATCTTCTCTTCCCTCATGGATCTGTCCCCCAACATTTCTTCCCTCATCTCACAGATCCCTTCCACCCCCACGGTTTCCTCTCTCTGCAGTCACTCCTAACCCCATGAGCATTGGAGTGTTGGCTTCTTTCTCAATGCCACCACCAAGTGTCTCGACACATTTCCCCATGTCCACTGTAGTTGCTCCTTCTTCCACCCCCGTTTCCTCCTCTTCCTCTGGTCCCACTCCCTTAAGTCCAGAATGGATCTCCAAACACCTGAGCCAACACAAGAGGAAAGTCCCTATTGCACACCTATGGACTTCTCTGTCATTATTCCAGCTAAAGGGCCTAAGAAGCAAAAGGCTATAACCCGCTTCTCTCAAAGCACTTCAGGTGAAAGGGTTATGGAGATCGCATACCCTGATCTCACAAAGAAGAAAGAAGATCTGTCTCCTACAGATTTTACAGTGACTCAGGTCACATGGGAACATCATCAGAGAGCCTGCAAGGAGAGGCCTTATCCATAGTGGATGCCCTTTGCAAAAAGCTTCAAGAAGCAAAGGAAGAGAAGAGAATATTAAAAGAGAAAAACAAGCATCTTCTCCAAGCCCTACAAAAGATGGGCAATGCCCCTCCTATGACTGTCACCGACCCTCCCAAAGTTCTTAGTCAGGAGAAGATAAATGAGTATGCCAAGATCGGTGAGCAAGGTATAGCAGTGTCCTCTGAGAGAGAGATCCTCAAAGATAGTGAGGAAGTGATTACAAAGTTCACAGAGCTCTATCAAAATATAGATCAAGCTAACAAGGAACTCCAGGCAATAGCAGGACCTATCTCCAAAGAGTTGGACCATGCCAGGTTACAACACGAGACATTCCAGAAGATGCTCGACTGCCCAGTCGATGACTTGGTGAAATTTGGCATTTTTTGATCACCCGCGAGCACCCAACAAAGTCCTTGCTGCTTTAGACTATCGGGTTGACCAAATGGAGTTTGTCTTGGAAAAGATAGACAAAATCAAGGAGGAAGCCCTGATGCAATGCATCAAATGGAGCAGATCATCTTAAGAATGTCTCCAGGGTTACTCGGTGCATCATACACCTTGAGGAAGGTAGATGATACTATTCAGATTTTCAAGGAAATCACGTCGCAGGGTTTAGCGTCAGAGGCCACTTTTGATATAGAATCTATCAACAACCTTCTGGCCTACCGCAACTTTGTTGGATACCTGATGGAGGTAGGAAATGAATATTTCAAACTCCCGAAAGACTCAGAGATGAATGGGAAACTTGCAAGTCATCGGGGATCACACCAAGGGTCCCGCTCAGGATCAACTTCAAGCGATGGTAAGCAAGTTCATGGAGTATCGAGCTCAATTTCACATTACCTCCCCTGAGCAGAAGCAAGACACTCCTTTCAAGCCAAGGGATGATGATGAATAGGCTCCTTCCTCCTGGGATTAATCCCATTTTTGTAAAAATATTTAAAAGTATGTTGGCACAAATGATGACATCATCCATGTTGCACCATGGGATGTTGTCATCCACAAAATTGCCCCAAAGTCAACATTTGACTTTTAGATATTTTGTAGATATTTTGTAAATAGTTGTTGGCTCCTTTTTGTCTTCTTTCTCCTTCTCCTTCTATAAATACTTGGATACTTGTAGTATTCAAGGGTGAGAAAATTTGTATGAAAAATAGAGTGAGGAGAGAAAGACTTTGAGCTTTCTTGTAACAAAACAATTATTAATACAAAAATTGAGACTTTGTGTTGAATTCTTGTGTTATGTGTTAGATCTTTCTTAAGTTAGATCTGCATGCTTATTCTATTGGATTCACATATGCTTTTGTCATTTGTTTATCAATATTATTTTTGTTTGTTTATGTGAGTAAGTTTGGCTCTGTTTACTACCAGCCCAAAACATAAACCCTCTGACCTTTCTACTTTGGAATTCATTTCTTTTCTCCTTTCAGATCCACCTTTCTTCTATTCCTTCCTTCATTCCTTTTTCTTTCTTCATCGAACTAACTCTACTGGGATGAGATCCCAAACCCCCTGAAGGTAGAATACTATAAGACTTGCACATATTCCTGCTGGTAGAATAGCAATAAACCAGTTTCACTTTGTTGTCTCAAAGAGGGGCTATGCCCTACACACTGTTGGCTGTCTATCCATAGATCTGCCCACCCGACAGATTTTTGGACCAACAGTTTTTGGTGACTCTACTGGGGAAAGAACCAGATCTATGTGAGTGTTATGTCAGCTAAAAGACACCAACAATTTTTAAAAGCTACTTTGGGAAGACTAAGAAAATAGATAAAACTATAAAAATCACTACCTGTTTGCAAATCTTAACTCTTTGTTTAAAATCCAAAATTTTTGCAAAAGTGATCCAAACTAAAATTTTCTTAAGAGATCCATAGATCTGGACCAGTTAGAAACCTTTAGTTCACTGAGTTTTTATAAAAATCTCTGTATTTTCATAGATCTGAGATTCTGATAGTTTTACAAATATTTTCAAACCCTTGCAAAAAAGTCAAATCTAAGATCCAAAAATCAGCTTACTAAGTTAACCATCATTTTATCCTCATTAATCTTTGTCATTAAACCACAATCGGTTTTCAAAAGAGGGATAAAATTAAATATTTAGAAAAGTACATGCTGCTGATTTTTGTCAAAAAAATCAAAAAAATCAGCAAGTACAAACAAAAAGAGTTTTTATAAATCTACTCTAAAATCACTACAGATCTGAATAGATACACTAGCGGGTGAGCCATTTACCCATAGTAGGAGAGCTCATGGAGAAGTTGATCCTATTTTTGATCTACTTCAAAGGCACAACTTCAGTATTACACCAACGCCTGCTTCACATCACTGAGTTCAACTGATCGGTCAGCCAGAAGTGCCTCGCCTCCACGAAAGAACCATTTTCACAAGGAGCCTCCACATCAATTTGCAGTGCTCTGTTACTAAGTGGAACCACCCTCCCCGGCTCGCGTCCTCTTTCCAGCTTTTCAAATGGCAGTACCATGGGGAAATGCTATGGGCCCTCTTGCATTGCCACATCCAGTTCACGCACTCCCTCATGGAAATCACAAGAATTTCCCAAGATTTGATGGGAGTGGAAATCAAAGCATGGATTCACATATATCTACATTCATTATGTCATGTCATGCATCATCCTAGATGTGACCCATGAAGATGTGTCGATACACCTCTTTCTAGAGACCTTGCAAGGACCTCGCAGCAGAGTGGTTCCAACATTTACCGGCTGGATCTATCACCAGTTGGGCCACATTACAACTACGTTTGAAGACAGGTATAAGCCTTCATAGAAGATGCATTTGTGTTACTATCAAAGATTACTCACTTAAGAAGGAGGCCAATGAAACCATGCATGATTTTATCACCCATTTCAATTCACTGATTAACCATGTGCCACCTACCATGTTGCCAACACCAGAAAATCAAAAGTGTTTCTTTGTGAATGCCATGAGCTCAAGAGTAAGTTTCTTACTCTTACAAGAACAAATCACCACCTTGGTCCTCACTCAAGCTGCAGCCATTCGGATAGAAGACAACCTACTTATATCTGGTGAGTTAAAATGAGAGCCATCCAAACCTAAGGCTTCAACTCCTTCTCAAGCCACTTCATCAGATCCGGCATTCCAAAAGATGGCAAATGACTTGCTCACATTAAAAAAAATTAGCTCAAGCTTCATCTACCACTCCATACTGGGATATCCCACGGAGGAACTTCACTCCCAACAACACCCCACAAAGGCCGTTTTTCCTACTACTGCTCTCCAAGGTTAGCACTTGAGGCCCCTCCGGTTAATGCCCTGTCGAGATCGAAGAAGAGGAGAAATTTATGAAGAACCTTCATCACAAGGTGAAGATGATCAAGATGTCGGTGAACCGACTGAGTGACTCTACAATCGGGTATATGGAATTTGAAGATGAGGAGTCTGATGAAGAGGAAGGTACTCAAGGGTATGCAAGTGGATAGTCATATGTTGTTTTCACCCGCTCACAAGGAAAAGAAGCGAAGTTGTTGCCAAGATACAAAAGGAGAAGGCTATGTCGAACACGTCTCCAACCATTGCTAAAAGAGGTAATCCTCTTCCTGCTCAACCTCCTATTAAACCTTTTACGAAGAAATCTTTTCCTCCCATCTCTCCTCCAAATCAGCCTTCTTCTGTTTCCATAAAGACCAGTAACCCTACCCTACCATCGTGAAATGAGGGACTCATTCCTTCATCAACGCAACCCTTGGTCGCATTCGACATAGTCGATCATGCTAAAAAGACCAAGATTCAAATGTCTGAAGTTGAGTATCTTCAGTCTAACCCCGAGTAGCTTGTAAGATTGACCAAATATATCCAAAGCCAAGCTGTCCCCCTCTCCTGTCTCCCCCAAAAGGAATCCTTTCCACTCCTCCTGCATCTCGCATAAATGTTGCCTCGACTTCCACATCAGGAAAAATTGAACCTTTTTATCTCTCCCTCCTAATCAATGGTCACAAACTAAGCAACTACGCATAATTGATTCTGGGGCTTCCGATAATGTAATGCCGCAAAAAGGTCACTCATGCTTTAGGCCTCACCCTTACCAAGCCTTTCGGTAGATGTTACTCCATGGAAACCAAACAGGTTCCATTAATTGGTCAGATCAAAGATGCACAGTTCACATTTGCAGCGTTCCCAGAGAAAAGGGTAAAGATGACCATCCTCATTGCTGATATCCCAGCAACATATGGAATTCTACTAGGAAGAAGCTTTTGTAGAGAAGTTGGTGGAGAGATTCATATGGACTGGTCCAAAGCCAGAATCCCCATCAAGGGTGTAATGCAGACATTGGAGCCTGAATCACAAAAGAAGTACCTGGTCACCAACTCTGACGACCCCAAAGCCCAAATTCTCTTCGAATCATCAGGGATGGGGAACTACTTCTTATCCACTGAGTCTGATAAAATGGATGTTCTCATCCAGGAGGAGGACCTTAACAAGATATGGACACTACAGTTTGATGGCAGTTGTGCAACAAGTGGATGTGGCACTGGAGCCATCCTGATATCTCTCTAAAAGAAGAGATTTTCCTCTTTCTTTCAAATTGTAGTTTTTCAATACAAACAATACTACTGAGTATGAATCTTTGTTACTCAGCATGCAAGCTGCAAAGGAAAGAGGAATCAAGAACCTAAAAGTACAAGGTGATGCCGAACTGATCATCAACCAGGTAAAAGGGGTGTACCAAGTGAAAAATGACAGACTCAGGCACTACCAACACAGTATGGGACAACATTGAGGAATTTGACACTTTCTCAATAAAATCCATTCCAAGAGCTCAAAATGACATGGCCGATTCATTGGCCATCTCAGCGTCTCTTATGCTCCCTCACCTAGGGTGAAAATAGACACATATACCATTGAGGTAGTCTTTCACCCAAGTGTGCTAGACAATTCTCAGCACTGGCAGGTATTCAACGATGACAATCAACTTGTTGCTTTTCTAGAAAAAGTTGATAATTTCAATGAGCTTCATTTTGAGGGATCTACTTCTACATGCCGTGAATCTATCACTGGTCAAGCAAATGAATCAAAAGAAGGTGATGGCATATGTCAGCTCAAGGGAAATAAAATTCTGAAGGGTTTAGTCTCTCTGGAATGATTGTTTGACAAACATGATCATTTTGTCAAGAAGAAGTGACAAGATGATCCTAACTCCTCTCCAGAGACCGAATCGGTCAACCTTGGGTACTATAGAACATCCACAGTTTGTGAACATCGGGAAATGTTGTACACCCGAAGAAAAGTGGAAGTTTGTCAAATTGTTGAAGAAATATATGGACGTATTGGCATGGTCTTATGCCGATCTAAAGTCTTTTAAGCCTAAGGACATTCAACATGACATCCCATTAAAGATGATGTCAAACCCTTTCACCAGAAACAGAGGCATTACAATCCCAAGATCTCGGTACCATCCAGGTGGAAATACAAAAAATGTTGGATGCGAGAATCATCTTTCCTATCCATCATAGTACCTGGGTCACAAACATCATGCCCGTATGAAAGAAGAATGGTGAGATACGCATATGCGTAGATTTTCACAATCTAAATCAGGCATCCTTGAAGGACAATTACCCGCTCCCCATAATGGATCAAGTTCTACAGGTAGTAACCGGTTCAGAGATGTTGTCCATGCTTGATGGTTTTTCGGCTATAATCAGATTGAAGTCTCACCTGAAGACCAATTCAAAACAACATTCACTACTCCCTGGGGCACATTCACCTACAACAGGATGCCTTTTGGCTTGACCAATGCTGGTGCCACCTTTCAGCAGATGGACTTCACATTCAAAGGTATGATGGGAAAGGTCATCATAGTTTATTTGGATGACTTAACTATGTTCTCAAAAAAGTGAAGTGATCATTGTGATCATTTGGAGCAAGTATTGATTAGATGCCGAGAACACGGGATTTCCCTAAATCCAAAAAAGTCTATTTTCGGGTCACTGAAGGAAAGTTGTTGGGACACATTGTCAGCAAGGAAGGAACAAAGATAGATGTCGAAAGGGTTAAGGCTATTCAGAGCCTTACCTTACCCACAAGCAAGACCGTGTTCACTCCTTCTTCGGAAAGGTGAATTTTCTCAGACGCTTTGTTCCCGACTTCACTTGAAAAGACTCATCACATATCAAATATGATGAAAGGGTCACAAAATTTCTAGTGGAGTGAAGAAGGAAAGATGTCATTCGAGGATATAAAAGCCTCCATTGCTCATGCACCCATCCTGGTATGTCCCGACTTCTCCAAGGATTTTATCATGTACAGTTATGCATCTCGCATATACTATATCAGCCATCTTAATGCAAAAGAACTCTGAGGATGTTGAATCTCCAATCACTTTCATGAGCTCCCTCTCAAGCCTCATGAATTGAAGATGTCTCAGTTAGAAAAACATGCCTTCACCATTGTCAAAGCAGTCAAGAACTTCCAGTACTACATCCTAAACTCTCATACGGTAGTGTTGGTTCCTGACACGGCAGTTAAGTCTATCCTAACTCAACAGAGTTAGGAAGCTTACGAGGGAATTGGATCGCAAAGGTCCAAGAGTATGATCTAGACATAAAACCAACCAAGCTGGTAAGAGGCAAGGGCCTATGTCAGCTTATGGCTGAAAACAAAGATTCAGAGGTCCCTAAAGAGAAAGTTGATTGCATCGATGGAGCGCAGGGTCAGCTTAAGAAAGTTGATTCTCTACCTATGGTTCTATTTGTTGTGACTACCAACGATGAATGGTATTCAGACATCACTTTCTTTCTCACTTATGGTGAGTGTCCAGCTCATCTAACTTCAAAGGAAAAGTGGACTGTAAAGCTCAGGGCAGCTAGATATGTCATATGGGATGACGGTTTATACAAGCATGGGATTGATGGGATCTTCTTGCGATGCGTTGACAAACCACAACAGATCAAATTGCTTGAAATTTTCATGACTCGGCCTACGGCGGTCACTTCTCCTCATCCGTAACAACACATAAGATCATTCGGGCTAGGTACTACTAGCCAACACTATTTCAGGATACAACCACCTGGGTAGCAAAATGTGAGCTCTACCAACAGTTTGTTGGCAAACCAAAATTGGCTTGCTTTTCCCCTCAGGCCCATCATTATTGATGAACCATTCAGAATGGGGAATTGACTTTATCGAGCACTACATCCCCAATCAAGTGCCAGACATAGTTATGTCCTAACAACAATAGATTACTTCACCAAATGGGTGGAGGCCATACCTATCAAAAATGCCACCTCTGAAGTTGTTTGCAACTTCATCAAAGAAAATATCATCATGAGATTTGGCATCCCACACAAGATCATTGCTGATAATGCTTCCAACTTCTCCTCATGGGAAGTTATCAGTTTTTTCTATGAATACGGGATAACCTTGGCCCATGCCTCGATTATTACCCCCAGGGAAATGGTCAGGTAGAATCTAGTAATAAGAACCTAGTAACCATCATACGGAAGCTGGTCGATGAGAATCAACGGTCATGGCACAAGTCATTATATGATGCTTTGTGGGCAGACCGTATTACTCCGAAGAGGTCTCTCGGTATGTCACCTTTTCAAGTGTTATATGGAATCAATGCTTTGAACTCCCCATTTCCATGGAACTCCCTGCTCTACGCTTGGCACGAGCGATCGAGATGAGACTTTCTAGAATTCTCTAGAAAAGAGGATCATGTATCTAACAAAACTTGAAGAAAAGAGAGTAAGAGTGGTCGACAGGATCACCGAACATCAGAATCAAGTCAAGAGACTATTCGATAAAAAGGCTAAGTAGAGGGATTTCTAGGTGGGAGATCTCATCCTTCTATGGGACAAGCGAAGAGAGCCAAAGGGCATGCACGGGAAATTCGACTCTCTTTGGAGAGGGCCTTTCAAGATCAAGCAGCTCAATGGAGAGAATAGCTTCTATCTCTCATATCTAGATGGAACTGAGCTCCCGCTCCCCTATAGTGGGCAACATCTCAAAATATTCAGGAAGTAGAGCTTGCTCTCTTCTTTGTATAGTTTTCTTTAGTTGTGTGTTTGTTTTTGTCGTGTGTTTTCTTTCTGTTTGTTGTGTGTTTTCCTTTCTTTTTCGTCACCCTTGTTTTTGACTCTTGTAACCCAATGGATAGGCACATGTTGATCTGGGATTCTCTACCCTTAAGCTTCACTCAAAGTTAGTCCCCAAAAAGAGCCAACTTGTTATCCTATAAAATTGACAAGGGCAATTTTGTAGGTAACCATACCAAAATTTCCATTTTGGTCCCCCGTTGAGGTCTCTTAGCATTTGGAATGGCATAAAATCCCTTTCCGAAAAATCTAGTTTTTAGAACTTGGTCATTTTCAACCTTTTTGGGTTGGGCACAGTTTTCATTCATGTAACATCAACCAAAACTACACCCCTCCTTTCCTTTGGCGCATTCTAGGGAGTGTCAACACTCCAAATGTTGCACCTCTCAAATGTTGCACCTCTCAAATGTGCAACCTCAAAGGTGCACAAAGGCATGCGCAAGGCACATGTTACAACTTCAACACTCCAAATGTTGTTGCACTCTCTAAAGTGCAAATGGCACTGAAAAACAGTGTCGACACTCCCAAAGCTGCACCATGGCGCAAATCTCTTCATGTGTCGACATCCACTTAAGTGCGCCATAGAAAAAGTTGGTGGCACATTTATTGCACTTTTTGCTATATATAGGCACATCCGACCTGTCATTTTCACAATTCAAAAAATGTGAAAAATTTATTCCTCTTACTACTTGTCAACATTCCTCACACCCCATGTGTTTTTTTGTCACGTTCATGGACCCCACATCATCCCTTTATCGTTATATATTCCTGGTAAGTGGCCCTTGCCCTTCTTGTGGATTTGTTGTGGTTTTTATAATGGTTTAGGTGATTAGGATTGATAATAAACAATGAACCCAAGTACTCAACTCCAAAACCCCTTCTCCTCCTTCCAGATCTACAAAACTGGAAGACTCTGCCACAAAACACTCAAACTCATTTGTCCCTTGCTTTGCTAAGTTTTCCCTCCTAAGACATCAAAATCTGAGCCAAAAGAGTGAAAATCATAAAAAATTTGCAAAACAACCCACTATTTTTCCTTCGGCACAAACTTCATCCTTGTTACATCAAACACAAACATGCCACATAGCACACTATCCCCTCATGTGCATATAAGCCTTCTCCGCCTTTATAAAATTGTCACAAATTCCTAGGCAAGCAAGTGTTGCACAAAAAACAACTACAACAACATCTTGAATGTTGTGCAAACCTTTCCCACGCCATGCAAACTAAACCACTTGGCACACCTCACTCTCATGCAACATCTACCACATCTGTGCACCAATGGCACATCCTGGGACCTTGCAACACCAACCATATATGCCCCCACTTAAAAGGACTTCTAATGGCGCAAGCGCACATCCCTCGACACCAACATCTAAATGTTGTGTGTAGCCTTTCCGCCCCCACCGTGCCCCTTTTGGCATTGTTTTCTCCCATGCAACACTTTCCCAAAGTGTGCCTTGCTTTTCTAAGACCTTGCAGCCTGCAGTAGAGCTGCGCCTTGCACCCGAGAGGCATAAAATTGCTAACTTTTCATTCTGTAAGCTTTGATGGATGACTTAACAGCTAACATGGCTCTTCTGCGATGGACTTCCCTGATTCTTCTTGCAGATCAACAACTGAACTCAGATCCACACATGTCTTCATCGAGTAAGAAGCCAACTAAGTCCAAGGGTAAAGCCAAGGCTAACAGAAGAAGAAATGAAATATAAATACCAAAGGGTCAGGATGCCTGAATCTCTTGCAGAGTGTGATCTTGATATCAGAGATTCAGAACTCGGGCACATTGACATGGAGGACTTCTGGGCCAGAACCAAGAAGGTCACAGGTAGCCCATGGATGGATAAATTGGTTGGCAGTGGTCTGCACTTTGCTGCAGGGATCCCCGTGAGCAATCAACAATGAGTTCATGATGTTGGTGGGCCATTGTTACAATAAGGACACAAGATGTGTCGAAAATGAGAAGGGCGAGGTAATAATCAACCTCACGGCCCAACATTTTGAGATCATGTTGGGTATCCCTCACCACCGACATTTTGTAGCAGTAAGCCAAGAGGACTGCATGAAGACATGGAATGAAAATGAAGACAAATGTATGCATTGATGAATGAGGTGTACCTCAAGAACAAAAGGTGGTAAGTAGGTGGCCACAAGTCATTCATCATCAGTGACTTTTTAGAGGAGCTGAGTGACACCATCACCTTCCTGAGCAGGGTGTTTGGGCTTCCTGATGCCCATTACTTTCACAAGTGGATGCTCGTATTTAGAAACAATGAGTAAAAATGTTCCTGATCAACGTTTTGAATGGGGAGAGATTATCAACAGCACAATCTCGAGAGCAGCTTCAACAACTTTCAACAACTGGGAGGTTCTATATGAACTCCTATGTGGTATATGTTGCTTTGCCTCAGAGAGGGACTACCCAACATTGAATCGGTATGGGGTATGGCCCCAGTCAAAATATACGAGTACTATCTAGAATTAAAACTGGAGAACAACATAGCCCAATTCAGTAAAGTCAACGACGTCTTCTTCTATGGCGTCATCTACCTCTTGAGGCCCAACATGACTTACGGTCGGATGACCAAAAGCATGGTCACCACCACAGAGAAGTGGGGAGCGTTATTCACGTAATTCCCCACTTTCACCTATCTCAGAGCCGCTAACTTCTTGGGAGAGCCCACCAAATTGCCAGGTATGCGGGACCCAAGCTGATCCTATTGGAGCTATCTAGACAACTTATCACATACCATGAGAAGTGTTTAAAAAGGAAGAAGGGTGGAACTCCATTCCCCCTCACAGTGGGTAGGTACACCTACACTTCACAGGGAAAAGCCCGGAGATGTTTGTAGAGCTTGAATTGCTCAACTTAAAGCATAATTTCTGGCGAGGCCAACCTTTGATCCTCGTGATTTCCTTCCAAGGGAAAAACTCGATCCAATTCACGTCCCTCAGATCAAAGATATCTACATCGATCTATATCACGAAGTTGAGCTCAGATGAAAGGATCACTCCCGCTTGCCCCTGGCAGAGATCATTCAATATGGTGTGGCCATCATCCCAAAGGGTTTCCAAGCAACTGATCAAGAAGTTGATCAGGTTTATCTAGACACGGATGGGGACAATTGGCCATTTGCTGAAATTGATAGAAACAAGGCCCCTCAGACTATTGAGGAAAGGGTCAAAGGCACTCTGCAACGCACCGAGCATTGGTGCAAGAAAAATGGTATCATCTACCTTGGGGTAGACTTTACCACGTCTCCCTTGGGTGATGCACCCACCAGGCCGAAACACTTGCCTAAAGGAAAAGGAAAAGATATAGAAGGAGAGGCAAGCACTACTCAGAAAGAAGTTCCTGAGAGCCCTCCTTCCACCACCGAGAACAAGTTGTGGACTTAGTGTCCCCAAGAAGAGAAGAAGTGGCCAGTGCTCCAACGGACACATCCACTCAGGATGTCATCACTACTACAACTGGTGAGGTCCCAACCATTCCCTCTCTCACTCCTCCTCCTTCCTCCTCATGTCACTCAACCAACCACTCCTTTGGTTGTGTCTTCTCCCCCTCTTCTACCATTCCCCCTCCCTCTTCCTCCATTTTCTCTTCCCTCACAGGATCTGTCCCCCAACATTTCTTCCCTCATCTCACAGATCCCTTCCACCCCCATGGTTTCCTCTCCTCAGTCACTCCTAACCCCATGAGCATTGGAGTGTTGGCTTCTTTCTCAATGCCACCACCAAGTGTCTCGACACATTTCCCCATGTCCACTAGTAGTTGCTCCTTCTTCCACCCCCGTTTCCTCCTCTTCCTCTTGGTCCCACTCCCTTAAGTCCAGAATGGATCTCCAAACACCTAGCCAACACAAGAGGAAAGTCCCTATTGCACCTATGGACTTCTCCATTATTCTAGCTAAAGGGCCTAAGAAGCAAAAAGCTATAACCCACTTCTCTCAAAGCACTTCAGGTGAAAGGGTTATGGAGATCGCATACCCTGATCTCACAAAGAAGAAAGAAGATCTGTCTCCTATAGATTTTATAGTGACTCAGGTCACAATGGGAACATCATCAGAGAGCCTACAAGGAGAGGCCTTATCCAGTGGATGCCCTTTGCAAAAAGCTTCAAGAAGCAAAGGAAGAGAAGAGAATATTAAAAGAGCAAAACAAGCATCTTCTCCAAGCCCTACAAAAGATGGGCAATGCCCCTCCTGACTATCGCCACCAAACCCCCCCAAGTTCTTAGTCAGGAGAAGATAAATGAGTACGCCAAGATCGGTGAGCAAGGTATAGCAGTGTCCACCTGGAGAGAGAGATCCTCAAAGATAGTGAGGAAGTGATTACAAAGTTCACAGAGCTCTATCAAAATATAGATCAAGCTAACAAGGAACTCCAGGCAATAGCAGGGACCTATCTCCAAAGAGTTGGACCATGCTAGGTTCAACACGAGACATTTCCAAGAAGATGCTCACTACCCAGTCGATGACTTGGTGAAATTCGGCATTTTTGATCACCCGAGCACCCAACAAAGTCCTTGCTTCTTTAGACTATCGGGTTGACCAAATGGAGTTTGTCTTGGAAAAGATAGACAAAATCAAGGAGGAAGCCCTAGATGCAATGCATCAAATGGAGCAGATCATCTTAAGAATGTCTCTAGGGTTGCTCGGTGCATCGTACGCCTTGAGGAAGGTAGATGATACTATTCATTTTCAAGGAAATCACATCGCAGGGTTTAGCGTCAGAGGCCACTTTTGATATAGAATCTATCAACAACCTTCTGGCCTACCACGACTTTGTTGGATACCTATGGAGGTAGGCAATGAATATTTCAAACTCCCGAAAAGACTCAGAGATGAATGGGAAACTTGCGAAGTCATCAGGGATCACACCAAGGGTCCCACTCAGGATCAACTTCAAGCGATGGTAAGCAAGTTCATGGAGTATCGAGCTCAATTTCACATTACCTCCCTGAGTAGAAGCAAGACACTCCTTTCAAGCCAAGGGATGATGATGAATAGGCTCCTTCCTCCTGGGATTAATCCCATTTTTGTAAAAATATTTAAAAGTATGTTGGCACAAATGATGACATCATCCATGTTGCACCATGGGATGTTGTCATCCACAAAATTGCCCCAAAGTCAACATTTGACTTTTAGATATTTTGTAAATTTTGTAAATAGTTGTTGGCTCCTTTTTGTCTTCTTTCTCCTTCTCCTTCTATAAATACTTGGATACTTGTAGTATTCAAGGGTGAGAAAATTTGTATGAAAAATAGAAGTGAGGAGAGAAAGACTTTGAGCTTTCTTGTAATAACAACAATTATTAATACAAAAATTGAGACTTTGTGCTGATTGATTCCATTTCTTCTCAAGGTTGATTATTTTATCTTTATCATTATATTTACCTCTAGGTTACGCCTATTGCTTTCTCGATGATATGACATTCTTAGACAAGTTTCAAATCGGGGCCTTCAATTCATCATCTTCTTTCTTCTACATGGGAGAATAGGACGTGGATAATGGTTACGTGCTTTGCCAGGAATCGGAGCAATAGTAGGTTGCAGGCCTTTGGAGACATCTTTGGGAATAAGGGCGGGGAGGTCTAAGAGCCAACTTACTAGCTTTGGATGAGATTGTTTTATGCCCTTGTGGCAACATTGTATGCACTAGGTAAGGTTCTACCTCCCATGGATTGAATCATGACTGAAATGTCACTATTCAAATCCCTTAGATAGTACAAGAAATCATGTTGTGTTATAGGCCTTACCACTTGAGAAATTATATCCCAAGTCTTCTAGAATTTGATGTTAAAATTAGTCATCTACTCATTAGGCACACGCTTTGTTGTAGTCATCTACTACACCGGTGATAGATGATCGATTTATTGTTAAAGTAATTACATAGAGTCATTCCAAGCTCATCCCGGTGTAATAGACGTGAGGTCTCGAGCCTCGGTACCACCGGAGCACTTTACCTTTGAAAGAGGTGGAGCAGACCTAACTAAAACATCATCATGAGTGATCGAGATAGATAGAGAACATGTTCGCCACACCTTGAATTTGTTCAACATGGGTGACTTTATTCTCTCCCATGAAGTATGGAATGCTCATGAGCACGATTGTCGTCATATCATGTTGTACGTTGAGATTGAGCGAGCTTTCACCAAAAGTAAAGCTAGCAAAGTTCCTCGGGAGGGCGGGTTGAAGCGCCATGGTAGGGTGCACTTATCTCGCTTTTAGGAGGAGTAGAGTGTGCACGGCCTTGGAGATGGAGATGCGCACACGAAAGATTTGTTGTGTGTGCTTCTTGGTGAAAGATGGAGGTACTCGAAGGATCCTTCAACTGCAACACTTTATCAGTATGCACTCTTCTCATAAAAGGTGCTCAGGACTGTAAAATAGGAGATCGAAAATGTTGAGAGTCGTCAAATGTGTTGAAATAAGCCTCTAAAGGCTGGAAATACTAAGTTCACACACCAGAAATTAGCAATATGAAATTTTAGCTTTCACTGCTTGTCCCACCGGGTCATGCAGAAAGCGATTGGTCATTCAAACGTGCACTCGCATCTCAGATCTAGAAGAGACGAGTTATTTGAGACAACAATGGAACTATCTCCAAGTTGTGGGACCTTGCGCGCTTGAGACGGATCTCTGGAGAAGTCTGGTTCCTCTATCTATTTCTACTGCTATTGTTACTCCTGATTTTGAAAGGGAAAGCTAAGATAAAAATGCCAAAGGACCACGGATAGAAGGATAACATAAAGGAAAACTAATCTAAGGAAGGCGATAGCACCAAAAAAGAGGATGAACACCATCTGTTCTAAGTGAAAATGAAAGGAAAAGGCATGAAAGAAGGCTAAGCATGCATAGCACAACAACCAAAACACATTTATCATATCAGTTTCATGGAACACAACTAAAAATGGAGTTGTAAGGGACGTAAAGTGACACAGTAAGCACACATGTAAAATAAAGGGAAAAGAAAGAATAAAAACACACTTAGGACAAAGAATAGTCACAAAAATGATGCTTTCATTACTTCCCGAGAATGCACGAACAATTCTGATGGCAAAAGAGGCCGATATCCACATGTACGAGCAGGATATAGAGTGCTGCGACTCGAATACATAAACATGAAGTCCTTATAAAAATGCATAAGGATCCAAAGTTTCCAACATTAACAATGAGCCCAGCTCTTACATTTATAGATGAATCGATGGAAGATGAAGAAGAGAAGGAGGAAAACTTGAATTTGAAATACAACCACCAACAAGAATCATTTAATGCACCGTGCAAATATGTCAAATGTGTTTCCCCAAGTCTATTTGGCGTGTTAGAGAAGGAAGGAAGGCAAATTAGATCAAATTGGGTGGTTGGAGCAATCAAATCTGCTCATTAATTCCCGAGAAGGTCATTTTTCCATTACTCACCTACCGGATCCATGAAGAATTTGAATTTTAATATCTATGCTTTAGTAGCCTACATCAACATCTATCGATTGAGACTAGGCGCATGCCGATCGAGCTTTATAGCGAAATATATGGTTTGTCGAAGTTTATCGAGTTTCTTGGGCACGTAAAACACGTGGCGCACACCGGTTGTCAAGAAGATGGCCAAATGTGTAAATGCTTTTTCATTTTCTACCACATGTCACTCATTTATTTGTTACAAAGATGCGGCGCCTTGTTCACTCGCTTTGATTGGTTGTGTGTTACACACTCAAGCTTGTCGAGATGATGACGTGGCGAGAAAATGGTGTAGAAGAGGGTGTAAAAGTATGTGCGTGGAAGAATGAGGCATGGGAGAAAGATAGAAGGAAGGTGCGTCTGAAATCGTAACACGCGTGGAGGAAATGGGGCAAACTAGTGAGTGGAAAATGTATGGTCAAGGCGCAACTATTACAAAGTAATGTGCGGGACGCCTTGAGAGGGCCATGGACTTAGATGATTGAAGCGAGTGCAAGGTGTGTACATGGAGGATGAATAACTATTGGGAAGAAGGTGAATGCATAGAAGATGCACTCAGGGGAAGAGTGGAACAAAGAGGAAAAGGAAAAAGAAAGGGAGAGAAGTGCGAGGAATCAAAGCGCGCTTGCCATGTGAGAGAATGCAGCCAAGGAAATGTGCCAAGTAGATAACTAGAGTGTGCGCAACCTACAATGAAGGTTTCAGAGCCAGAATATGTATGTAAGTTGTCCAGATAACTAGGAGAGTTATTTGGATAACAATTTGTCCATAAATCCTCATTATATGCACTAAATCATTTATCTTTGTGCAATATTCTCCAACTCCTTCATTGTTTGACATTCTCAAATTTTTAAAATTCATTTTCAAAGTTTGGAGTTTTCTTCTCTTACCTTACGAGCCTTGATATAAAGTCTTCAAGGTATTCCATGCCTCACGGGTATTCTTCTTTCTAAACATTATTGGATAAATTATTGGTACTATGGTAATCTAGAGATAGAAGGAAGTTTCTACATCAACGGTTTCTTCTTTTTGCACTCTTATGATTATGAGACAAAGAATTTCAATTTGTAGATGAAATGTATTCATTGATAACATTCTCTCAAACCCCCTTCCAAACAAGAACCCTCTTGATTGATCTCTCCAATACTCAAAGTTGTCTCCTTTGAAGATGATATTCATAGAAGAAGAATTCACTGAAGCCATGATTCTCCCGATAATGGAAAAAAATTGAACCTTTCTTGAATGAGGATTTGATACCAAATGAAATTTTTTGATGTGTAGATGAAGCACAAATCATATCTAAAATATCCTTTTAAATGAAGCTAGTGATCATCCAATCTTTCCCAAAATAACTAGCTATTAAACTAGTATGCTTATAAGTGAGATTGATAACAAAATATGCATTGGATAACTTCAAATAATTAATCCAAATATTGATGGGTTGTATTATTGAATAATTTTATATAAAATCAAATATAAACTCAATGCAAAAAGCATATCCGCTTAGCAAACAAATCCACGATATTGCACATTCAATTAATTAACAAACAAAGCCCCAAGGGTTGGCCTCAATGGTATGTCATTGCACTGGTGACCACTAGGTCATAGGTTCAATCCTAATTAAACATTTAGTGCTTGAGGTTGGTGTGTCGGTTGTGTTGCTTGAGGACTAGTGTGTTAGACTTGCCTTGCAAACCACATGTCTTTCTATTGCATCGGTCATTGGGTCCTTCCAAGACTAGAATATGAGTACTAACATGATACCTCATATATTAAAAATATATTAACAAACAAGGCTATATATTCATTACTGATGAGACTTGAACTTATTTTTGCAAGACAAATTAAGGAGTAATAATAACATCTTCAAATCCTAGAAGTTAAAAAAACCAACTAAAGATAACTTAAAAATACTCCGGATGATATTTGTATCATCCACTAATAATATATGGTCAACATGCAATAAGTCATTATTAGTTTAAGTGACACATGCACAACCATCATGCACACTAGTCAAACTAGGTGCCCCAAACTCTCCTAAAAATAGAAATGGACTAAAATAAGACTAAATTCAGTCATCTATACATAGAAATGGCAACCCCCTTCTCGGGATGAATGGATAATGATTTGAACTCAATTAAGTGCACATCCAAGGTGAACTACGGTCTAATTAGAAATTTAGTCTTAAAATAGATTTTTTCACATAACCAAAATACTTTCACAAAACTAACTCAAACGAATCTCCTAAATATGATAAACACAACTAAAACTAATCTAACATTAATTAATTAGGCTCTCATATCGGCATCATACTCAACAAAGAGTGGATGAGTCTAACCCTATGATATTCTTAGGAGGATGTTGTGGTGAGGAATTTGATAATGTTGAAACAATTTGTTTGTACCAAGTAAGATTTTGGTGAGTGTTGAGTTGTGGCTTGAGATGCTCCCTCCTTGGATTCAATTCCTATCGTCTAGTTTATTTGATGAAAATGAAGTGTAGTGTCTCCTACATGGAAACATGTATGACTTAGGGAATGGAATCCTAACCTTATAGCATTTTTAATCCATAACCCATTGCTCTTTAAATGTTTTACAAAATAAAGAATAAATAAGTAATTAAATTTGCACTCGGCGTATAAACTAAATTGTAACCCATGTGATTAGTGGTTTTGATTAGAATCATAAGTGTGTAATGTAGTGAAAGCAAATTAGACGTGGTTGTGCATTAAGTATTTTCAAACACTACCTTAGTTTTAGCCAGTAATTTGGGTCAAAAATAATTAGGCATGACATACACACTCATTCACACCCACGCCCACACCCACACATCGAAGTGGGGCATTATGTAAGCATGTTTATTTTTGGTATGAAACTAGTTAATTGTTTTGGTACTAGTGTATGTATTTGTTTATTGATCATTGGTCCAAGATAGGCTCTTATTGGAACATATTCCCAATATTGGTCACCTTTCAATTTGTGTCTTTCGTGTTTTTGACACTTTTGAAGAGATGCATTGATCATTAGTGACCTCGTCTTCCTCTTGTCAACACCTTATTATTCTTTATGTTGTCCATCTATGATTTCTTTCATTTCTCTACTTTTTTTTTTTTTCTTCCCAATGTTTTCTAGTGTTTTGTACATCATTCTAGTTATGTATTGTATGAAATTGGTCATTTTCATTTTGGGCCCTTTTACCCATCATTTGAGTACCTCAAGGTTTCCGCCCTTATTTTATGACCTTTTCCCAAGTGTGTCATTTTATACGCCATTAATACGAACCTAATTTAAAGTTAAGAATTATATAAATACAAAGATGTAGTAGTCAATTTATGACATGTGAGGACACAAAAACATGCAAATAGAAATCACATAGAATTTGTAAGGAAAGAATATTTTCTATACCTAAAAATCTTCATGCCAAATAAAGAGTTCGACATTTAGAGACACATATAGATTTTATTAGTTTGCTTGCATCCATTGATAAGATAAATGTTAGAACACTTACACTACAAAGAACTTCTTATTGAAAGTATTGTACTTATTTATTGATTGCCAATTTAATTTCCAATTGAAGGATTCGATAAATATTAAGGATGCAAAATATTATATACCACAAAATAAGTAGATTTCTTACATCACAATTCCTACCTCATACAAATTAAGATAATATTATAAAAACATGCAAAACCCAATAGTTTGTCAAATTCAAAATACCTAGATCTAGATATCTAATCACAGTTCTTCATGTATTAAAATGAAGATAATATTATTAAAGCATGTCAAAAGGTATGTGAATGCTAAACATCACCTTAAAAAATGAAGGGCTGTTCCCAATATGTTCAAATTTAAAATTGAGTGTTGTTCCAAACATCATCAAATCTAAATTGGGTAATCACAAAATATAGGTGATTGACTGCACCCGCCTACTACTTTTGATAAAATTAGATACACAATCATTATTTGCTAAAGTCAAAGGCTCGTTAATTAGTGTAAATCCATTATTGAAATTTGACATGATGTTTGTGTCTTATGGAGCCCTTTGTTCTAGTGCATTGTATATACAATTAATAAATTGTATTCAGCTTTCACAATAGGTACTAATCCCATATGCAAAAGTTGAGGAGGTGGGGGCCAATTGGCAATAATATATTTCTGCATAATGTCAGAATGATGCAAGCACCACTCAAGGACGGTGGATGCCACAATCAATTGTTTTTCATAACCATATTGTATTAATTCTACTTAGGATTGTAAAGAACTTTCAAAGCCTATGCATAGCAGTCATGTCTCAAATTATATTATCATTTGTATTGAAAGTTGAGCAAACAATATATACATTAAAAATATGTATTATCAGTCTGACCTGTTCTTCTGTCAACAACATGTTTGAAGAACACAAATTGTACTTCACTTTCTGTCAGTACCCAGTTGATTAAACGTGCAAGTTATTGCACTTACAATATGGCATTGGCTATCAATTCATTTTTTTAGTTGAATGATTGCAATTTCAGCCAGCTGAATAATGTATTGCAACATCCATAACTATACTTGAATTTAATTGTTTTAAGCTTGATTTCTCATGATGATCTGTAATATATTCTAGCTGTTTTAATTTGATAGTTTTAAGCCTAGGCTTGATCTAGTTGTTTTAAGATTATATAATACTCTATTTGGTTTGTGATGTATTTCTGTTAAGGATTGAATATTATGACAAACAAAACGGATTCATTCTAATTTCTGACATTATTCATTCTTTAGGGTATTGTATTCTAATGTTTTGATAAGTATTGTATTATAATTGTGAAATCCATAACTCTAATTTAATTGTTTTAAGCTTATATTCTCAAGTTTGATTTGTAAAATATTTAGTTGTTTTAATTTAATTGGTTCAAGCTTGTATTTTCAAGTTTGATCTAGTTGTTTTAAGGTTATATAATATCATTTCATTTGTAATGTATTTCTTAATGATAGAATATAATGACAAACATATCTAATTGATTTTATTTCTGACATTATTCTTTTGAATAGTGTAATGTAATGTTTGATAATTATGTATTATAAAATTTGAATTATTTTGTATGATTTTTATTTTATATTTATTTAAATATTTATATACTTGTATATTAAATAATTGATTGGTGAAAGATGCTTGGCTTTTAAAGAGACTACCGGGGTTCAATTCTTGCTGAAAGTGAACCCAAGAGATCATCTTGTAATAAGGGATAAGATCGGGATTGTGTCCCGGGGGAATTTGGCGGAATGCAAACCCCTCAGTCCTTGGCCGCTTAGCCAAAGAAGTCTATCCACCTCAACCGTGGGATATGGCGGTCTATGATTGGGTGTTTATCTAAAGATGTTCACCGGTTTAGTTGTTCGCTTAGTGATAAAAGTATAAGCGAGATGCCGACATTTTATGTAATCCAATGCCCAATTAAATGCACTTTCTCAATAAATTTAAGAAAAATTTATTTCCCAAAAATTACAACTATAAAATTTTAATATTTAACCATTTTTACAATTACATTTGTTAGATTAATGTATTGAAAGTTATATGATATAATAAACAATTTTAACCCCCAATTTATATTTTAAAATCTTTGAGATTATTGTTTACAATTGTTCAGCACTGTTAATCCGTTTATATGCCATAATAAACAATCTCAACCTAATTTATTATATAGTTTAGAGCTGTACAATATCCTAATTTTTTGAACTTATGATATGATAACTTTTCTTTTGAAAAAACGGTAGGATATGATAAACAAAGCCTAATTTCCGAAATATTAAATTATTTGGGACGTTGCATAATTGATTGTATTGTAAGGTTTTGGTTGGCTTTTTGTGAATGTGGGCGAGTTTTATCTAAGGTACATAGACATTATATTCTGTACAAAGGCCCTTTAATCCTTGACAAGACCGAATCCTGTAGTTATTTGAGTATGGTGTTGATTTTTCACTTGGATTCATGCAGCACTGCCTGCCTGCCTGCAAGGAGCCCTTGTCTGCTGTCAGCTTTTTCCTTCCCATCAAGCCCTCATATCACACAGCAAAGTATATATGGCTCAGACATGCCAGAATTTGCATTAAGCAGGTTGTATAAATGGAATTCTTTCAAAATGGGAAAAAGTTCAATTAATTTAAGTCTAAATCTGTCAGGCAGGACAAAAGCAGTGGATGACTTCTTAGTCTTCTTTCACTCAATCCTGGCAGAGTTCTGACATCCCCTCGTGCAACCTTTGTATTAAATGGTTTCTCTGAAACTGTGCCAATCTGATATTGACCAAAAAAAAAAACTGATCTGAAAACCTCCTTCCTTAATATAAATCAAGCTCCAAAGCTTGTAGGTATCGTCAGCTTTTAAGGTACAGTTAGTGTCTTTTTTTATTTGATCTGAAATTCTGAGTTAAGCTTATATTATCAATGCCCATCTTAATGTCTGAAATACATGATGGGTTCTTGGATTATGACAAAAACACCAGAGTTAAAATTGAGAAGAGGCCAGAAATTTAGCAAAGTAATAAGACAGCCACCTATGTTGGTTGGGTTGACACAGAATGTCTTATTGCTGTTCTTGGTGGCATGGAAGTTATTAAAATATTTCATTCATTCAAAGAAAGAAAATCAACATATCCTAAAGCATATGCACCTATTGAAACTGGTAAGAAGATCATGAACAAGCTGAAACTATATATGGACATGAATAAGAGTACGGAGTGAAAGAAAAAAATTGCAATTCCTGGAAGAGAATGCTTGCAGCTTAGTAAAACCTTTTCAATTCTAATTATGTAGTAGAAGCACAGCAATTTCTGATATTGTCATGCACAAAACTAAAATATATGGTCATGAATGGATTGATCCACTTTTATGGAGTCAGGTATAGAAAAGGAAACTTGTAAGGTGTATTATAGAAGTTGCAGTTTATAGTATATGATTCAATCATATACTCTCTTAGTATTAGGAGACGCTTAACATTTTATTTTTGATCCAATCAGATAGACTAAGCTTTATAATCAAAGATTTTAAGTTCAATGAATGAATGAAGTGATCGGCACCAATATCTTAGAATATGGAATGATATTATTCAATTCAATAATGACCCAATAGCAGATCTCAGAGAGTACATGGCAGATTCTCTCATTGTCAACAAGGGAACATAAAAATACAACATAATGTAGACGATGGGTTTGCACCATATTATCAGCCCTGCACAGCAAGAAAAAACAGGATATACATATGTAGAGAGAGAACATGCTAGATATAGAATGAAAACAGAACCGCTTAATTATAAAATCTAGAAAACTACCAAAAATCTATACAGTTATACCCTACAGGACGGCTGCTCCATAACTGTATATCACAGAAAACAGATACTAAACATAGAATGACAACAGAAAGCCACTGCACGAGCTAATAACATTATAAAATCTAAAAATTATCATGACTGTAAATATTTGTACGGTTATGCCATCCCCCTACAGGATCGTTGATCCATAACTCAATAATAAAGTTTAGGATGATGACAGTATTCTGAGGGGTGTTATGGCAAACGTGGCGTGGCATACGTAACTCTCTCAATGTGGAGGCTTGAATTTGGAGGATGAATAAGTTGGCACTTGTCTCCGAACGTTGCCTGCACAAAATCAAAATCATTTACTGATCTATCGTCACATTTTTCGAATTTCAATCATGGATTTACACTCAAAAACCATTTCCTATACTAAACAAATTAATCCTTCCTACACCTTGCTTGCAGAAGCTCCCGTATGACATATATTTAGTTTTATTACATATTGTCCTCCCATATATTTATATTTGAACATGAACAATGGATTCAATTTATTTTTTATGCTCCACCATATTCTTAATTCATTAAATTCATCACTGAAATATAATATGTGCTGTTTTGAGTTTTCCTATAAATGTTATTTCCTGTATACTGAATTCGCATTCTATACTTCATGATCTACATGCTGTTATATATAAAAATTAAAATATTTCATCATGAATAGATTAAAAATGCAAAATCAAACCGGGTAGCCGAACCTTACCTGAAAATTGTGTGTACACGAACTCATAAAAGTGTTATTAAGGATTGGGTGAATAGAATTTCATTCATTTTAGAGGGATGTTGAAAGAAAACGCTGAATATTTTCTTTTTGAATTTTTTTGAAATACGTAACACATACATCAAAAACGAGACATTAAGAAATGGATAGTGAGTTATCTGAGAAAGAATTTTGCAAGCTTTAGTTAACAATTCAACAAGCTTTCCATTTAACGGTATAGTTTGTATTTATTCCATCCAAGAGAACTAATTACAAAAAGGGTAAGTAGAGCAATCTAAGAAAGAATTTGAAAGTTCTGAATTACTCAGGAATCCCACGCCATCAACAATGTAACAAACGCTACATTTAACAACATAGAATTGTTTCAATTCATTCAAGGAAACTCCATTGGGATAGTCCTTGCTTGCTGCAAATGTTTGTGTTTTGGCCAATTTATATGGAGCTCTGACTCAGAAAAGAAAAAGAAAAGAGTTCTGAAAAAGAACGTGTCATCTTGAGATAGATGTCAAGGTTCTTAGTTGATCATTTACACCTGCTTTCTAATCATTCGAATGAAGAAAAGAAGATCGCAAATATTGGATACTCAGACAATGATAAATCATCAGCAAAGAGATTTCCTATCTCATCAAAGAAAACAACCATTGCCACGGCATGTATAACTTTTAATGGATCTGATATTGATATTGATGATATATGAAATACATTCTTCTTCCCAGCCTTGTACAGGGTCAATTGCAGACTGTAAAAGATGCAAATAGCCCATGCGAAGACGTGCAGTCTACATGATTTAAACTACATATATATCTCTACTTTGAACTACATGATAGAACTAACTTTCTTTACATAGTGAAGCTCCTACTTATACAAATTTATTTATGGCTTCCAAACAAGGACCACCAAGCAGTGTTTTTCCTCAAATACAGTGCAGAGGTCCCCCCCCAAGAGTCCAAATAATCGAAGCTTCCACTAATCATATAAATACTATAGAGACTAAGATCTTAAGTTTCAGATATCAGACAGAGACTGGAGGCTTAAACATGGAGTAAATAGATAGCGACTACACAAAGGCTTATCAGGCCCTAAAACCATAAAGATTTCAGAGATTTACTGACATTGCAGGAAAGGGTATCAGTATCACATACCTCATGTAAAACATAAAACTAAACACAGAAAAACCACCCCTTCGTAAATGCATTTCAAAAGCTTATATTGGAAGTGCATGAAAGATATGAAGATATTGCAAGAGGGTGTGGCAGCTCTTAGTACAGGTTAGTCTAGGACCACAGAAGAAGATTGTGACAGATCCTAAAACATAGGAACAACAGAATGGCAGACCCTAGATATATAGATCATACTAAACTAGAAAACAACAGATAGGTGAGAATATAGAGATGTCAAAGACAGATGGACAGACACACAAAGAAAACAGACACATGCATATTCGACAGACTTTGAAAAAGAAAGTGGGTTATCAGGATCAGATGAGTTTATAGTTGGGATTTTCAGATTACAGAGCTGATCAACATAACTGGACAGATAGAACAAACAAAAACCATCATCACAATCAATTCTGATTGGGCATGGCAATCATCATTGCAGGATTCGGATTGGGATCATTGGGAACGAAGTGAGCCTGGTGGTGATGCTGATGCTGATGCTGATGATGAACTTGCTGCTGCTGCTGCTGTTGCTGCTGCTGTTGTTGCAGTTGTTGTTGCTGTTGAATTGGAGGCCTCTTGCGCTTCTTCTTCTCGTAGGCAATACCCCTTGCCTTAGCCTGCATGTCCCTAACTTCCCTCAGATATAGCCTGACAGCCCTTGCTCCAAAGGGATTGGACTCAGGCCTACCTCCATGCTCCTCATAAGCTGCCCTCAGGCGACCTATGAGTGCATCCAGGCTACCCCACGCCTGCCTTAGAGGGCAGGCACAGGGTGCGGGAGGATGTGGGTGGCCAAAATAGGGGCAAGAAGGGACATGAACCTTAGTTTTCCCAAACTGATCCAGATATCTAAGGAATTCAAGCACATGAGCCCCACTACACTTTGATAAGGCCAAGGGAGGCCTGTGGTTCTTCAAGTACTGGCCAAATGTGTTCCAGTCCCTCCTTTTCTGCGATTCATACCGGCTTGGTGCTGCGGTGGCTACAATAGCTTCCTGCTGCCAGCTTCAGTGATCCCATTGGATGAAGATCCTTCCCCATGCGCTACTACAACCTCTGCTGCACTCATATCTTCCAACTCCTCTCCTCTCAAGTATTTATACCCAGTGTATATATATATTCAACACCCACCAAGTATGTATATACTCTAAATTATGCAGTACACACTGAACACCCACTTGGTATTCAAGGTCTGTCAAGCTCTCCGGTCCTCTCCAGTACATAAACTCAATGTATCTATATCTTCAACACCCACCAAGTTGGTATGCTGAACCACGAACTACACTGAACACCCACTTGTTTTCAAGGGCTTTCAAGCTCTCCTGATACATACGCTAATGACCCAGTTGGAAAACAAGGATTCTCAAGCTCTCCTGATAAATATACTGATAACCCAGTTGGCATTCAACAACATTCAAGCTCTCCTGATACATATACCCATTACCCACTTGGCATTCAAGGATTCTCAGGCTATCATTGCAGATATATATACTCATTACCCACCCACTTGATATTCAAGGATTCTCACTCTCTCTTGATATACGCTGATTGTGTCTGTATATATATCTAAGGCTTGATTCAGCTCTTTCTACTTGAAATCCATAGCAGATTGCTGAACAGGAACACAAACCCTAAAGTTGAGGCCTCAAGAATTCCAAGTACAAAAGGTGTACAAGTAAGGATCTCTGGTGTATAGACTTGACTCTAAGCACAGGTGTATTGGATACAATATCAACAGTCTGACAAAGGCCGAAGAGAATGTAACAGACATGCCTGGGAACGCTCCAAACTAATTTAATCAATCTATAAGCAAGGTATAAGTAGTATAGTACTACTGCTACTGCTACAATTATGGCTCAGAGACTTTGCTTAAAATGAAGCAACCAGGAGAATCTATATATCAATACTCGTTAACAGCCATGAAACAAGAAAGAAAAAATAACCATCTATTCGGAGGAGAGAACTAAGACTAGAACTTAGCATAATAGGATTGCTTATTGTTGATCATAGTCATCATCATGAGCATGATAGTAAAATGAAGAGATGAAGGTTATAAAGATAATTGAATGAGTGCGGCACATGTAGTTGGGGTTAATATTGACGTTGAAGATAGGATGGGAATGATGTAAGAAATACACTGCCCGTGTGTGGATGATGTCACCATGCTCACCTGGTATCCCCTCATCAAGAAGGTTTTCACCACTAGAGTTGAACTTGAGTCTTAATTGGGTTTGCTTATTTTTTTAAAATTATTTTTCTGTCTTTTCTTTCTTTAAATTAAAATTTGTAGTACTAATTAAATTATGTTGGCTCATGACCCCCTTGAGCCTCGTGTTTATGTGACTTTTCTTTCTTTAAATTGAAATTTGTACTACTAATTAAATTCTTGGCTCATGACTCCCTTGAGCCTTGTGTTTATATGACTTTAGACATTTTTAATTATGTCTTTGCTTCTTCCTTACACAACCACGTATACTTTATTCTTCAAGTTTTTCTTTATATTTCCTTTACCTCCTCCAATTTATATGTTTCTATATTTTTCTCTATAAATATACGAGTACAATTATAGATGGTCGAATCATACTTCAATTCTAATCTCCTTTGCTTTTAGGCCCTTCCGACCTTAGTTTTGGGTCACCCGAGGCTTTTGTCCTTTTTCGACTTTGCCCACCCATTACATGGTGCCCTTACACACCGATAGGGTCCTAATTTGAATTCAATAAGTCTCGTAAATGTAAAGGTGCACTACTACATTTATGATACATGATAGTCATGGGAGCACCTAGAGAGAATCATATTGAAGCTATAAGGAAACAATCTTTCTTTTTTGAAGCATTCCTATGCCAAAAATAAAGTTCAAGCATATAGATCTTACTAGTTGTGTTTTCAAAGCTCAAATACTAGGGAACATATTCATGGAATGTTTTTCGTAATTAGGAATAGTTGTTATTTTCATATTGTATGTGTGTGTGTTCCATATTTGTATGGATCTAATCAAGTGGGTTGTCTGACTTGAGTTTACCGGGTTCAATTAGTCTTATTGATTGGATGTGTTTCTCATTTGCTACCACTAACTAATGTCCCTAGATTCGCATGAAAGTGAGTATTATCCTACAATTCTAGAATTATCTCTAGCACTTCAAATATTTCTTGTTTTCATATAATTTAGATATTCCAATCTTATGCGATTAAGCTGTGATTTATTTATTTATTTATGAACTAAACATAGATTTATTATGTTATGGTTAGTGTAGTGTGTTATTAGTACAAAAACCATTATAACCTCTAGGGTTTTGCACCTATATCAAACATCCAACCTAGGGTTTTACACTTTGTGTGAACCTTTTTAATGTGTTTCCATTCGCATCTCCCTCGGTTTGTCCTATTTTCATTTTCTATATATTGATTCAAACCCTAGTGTGTGTTCCATTATGTTATAAAAATGTCTTCTTTCAATAATGCTAGTGTGTAATGATTGTGATGATGAGTGTGATCATGATGTTAACTTAGATGAGCAGACTAGGAATGATCTAATAGAAAAAATGTCTTCTTTAATCAATAATGCTAGTGTGTAATAATTGTGATGATGAGTGTGATCGTGATGTCAACTTAGATGAGCAAACTAGGAATGATCTAATAGAATATATTTTGGAATATGTTATGAAAAATCCTTATGATATTGCTAGATTTATAAATGTATTGAAAGATATTGCTTGTCACAATATTCCTTCTCTTTCTATGAATTTTTCTCGTTTAAGCGTGAATTGTTATTTATCGTTTAAAATATTTTTCTTGCATATCCTTTTATGGTTTCTGAAAATATTGATTTATTTCTCACATTTATCCTACTCAACATGGTTCCCTAACCCCTCATGTACAACCTCCTAGGGATTTTATCATTCCTTCTAATGTTTTATGCTCGTTGTTGACTTCCTATATTTCAATTATTGTTAATATGTCATTGCATGCACCTATACTGAGTTAAGAAATGATTATCATGAAGAATGCATTGGAGTCAATTACAAAGGCAAATCTAAACACCATCTCCAGGTATCAAATTCCATGTGTTTAGTGTATATGCCTTATTTTTGCTTATTGAAATGTTCTTTTGCAATACTTGTCAATGCATTAATTTAGCTTAATGTACATCCTAAGGAATACAATCATGGTCGATGTATTCTAACTTGTATCACATCATGAGAGATCATTGTGACATTCCATTGGATTACTACCCCTTATGCCACATTACATCACCTTGACACTAGTGTTTTTTTTTCCTAGGTTCTCATTCCCTAGTGTTTAGCCTCTTGTCTTCTTTCTCTACTTTTCTTACACTTAACCATTGTCATTTCTATGAGATCTAGGAATATTCAATTAAACTTTATATAATTTCCTTTATTCTCTATATGAAAATGATCTCATGACTAAAATGATTTTCCGCTACACAATAACACAATTAAATGAATTTCCTTATGATCACATATATTCTAATTGATCTTAATTGTATTTGGAATGTAGTGGAAAGCACACTAATGGTGACATTTAATGTGTTATGGAAATAACTTTATAATAACATAGCTAAAATTGTAGAATCAATGAACTATATTCCGAAACAAAATTGTAATTGTAAAAGTAAAATATATTTATTAAATATGTATACTAAGTGGGAAAACTCTATATGAGAGATGTATGTCGAATATCTTTGCAATCGAGAATGGATACGGAATGGGAAAACTATGAAGGAGAGATGTATGAGTTGCAATTATCTAAAAATGAAGATGTATACAAATGGGGAAACTCTAAATGAGATATGTATGCCTCCAAACTTGTAAACCTGCAACCCAACTTCTATTTATAAAAACTTCTAACTTTAAAACTTGTATCTTCATTCGAAACCATCTTATTTATAATGAAACAATGTGGAAGATGGAAGGTTGTAGGAATAGTAAATGAAGGGTTTCAAATGGAAGTTGAAAGGTCATCAAATGAAGGGTTCCAAATAAAAGCCAAAATGTCATCAAATGAAAGAGTTCTAAATGGAAGCCGAAAGGCCATCCTTCATGAAGATGACATCCATCCACATTTGGTGTGAATTTGAATGGGAAAAAGAGGGAAAATTTTGAGTATATTATTATTATTATTATTATTATTAAGTGTAGTCTTTTATTTCATCTAAATGCTATGTGCACTGGCACCTCATTCAATAGGGTTGAATGCTCACCCGAAGCGCATATAGCTACCAAGTCCCTCCTTTGTGTTGTTTGTCAAGATGTTAGCATGCAGATACATGATGATATATTAACCAAGTACTCATTCAACTACATACTATATCATTATATGCATTTAGTTAGAAGCACACATAACAAGGAAACATAACAACTTAGATAACAATCAATACCAATTGCACCATGAATTCACCATACTCAGATACATCAATGATCATAATCCATCCTCCATAATCCATTATAAAAAAGTCTTACATAACAAAAGTTGGATACATCAATATACTAGGTCATTTGGAACATGTGCGGTATCAAACCTAATCCATAATCTTGCATACGAATACTCTCATCACTCGGACATGGTACCAAAATAGTGACATACTGAAAGATATATAGGGGTGGGGACTTACCCTTCACCACCTATGCATTCTTAAAATAGACTACATGCTCAAAATAGTCATGCGTACATTACATGCATTTCATCTCAAAATAACCATGCATTTGTTGCTAATAATAGATTTTCTATAATCCTATTAATAAATTGATCCATGCATAACCCTTCATATTTGTTCTGCATGTGCTTTATCCAAAAATAGCCTTCACTTTGGCCACCAAATCACCATGCTTTCATTCTTTGCTTTGTCGGCACTCCATCTTTCTTTTTCTATTTTTGCCCATAACTGCAAAATCAGCTAATTCACGGAATCTACCTTCCTCGATGTGAGCCTTACGCACGCCACTTTACTATTCCTTTCACACGTTCACACACCTCATTTCCTATGAGTTCTTCATACTTACCCATTTTTCTAGTCCAACATTACCTTGCACTAATTACATTGTAAATCATTGATAATGGGGTTGACTCATCTTGCAACTTAAAAGAATGAATGAATAAAGAACTTGTTTACAAAGAATGAAAGAATGAATTAATACGATAATGTCCAACGCGTTGTTCTCCTATTCCTCAACTGGATTCAAAAGCTCAAGGTACTCTTTATTAATTGTGCTCTCCAGCTCACTCCATTCTACCAACCCCTTCTTAGATGTATCGAGATCGTCCCAACAATCTCGACCATCTCATCTGGAGTCATATCTTCCCCCTTGTGCTTTAACTCCTTGTCACTCCACCATGCACTGAAATCATTCCTTCCATGAAGTCCATCTTCCACGCCACCTGTGACCCCAACTCCTTTATTCTTACCTTAGAAGGCTCCCTTGTTGCCTTAAATGCTTCACACTTCTTTACAATTACGACCATCTTCTCTTCTCTTCTAAGCGTCTCATCCTTTTTGGTCACTAGTACTTCATTTTCTATTAGAGTAGGTATTTACCTTAGCTCATGTTCACTAGGTACATTATTTACCTTTATTGTATTTATCCTCACCCACTTATGTGTGTGGATATTTCTTTTTATTTATTTAGATATTAGGAGATATTATCTAGTTGTTAGGTATAATTCTTTCCTTGATCTATGGTATTGACTAGTTTTTCCTTGATCCATGGTATTGACTAGATACTTGATGTCTAGTTCTCTCCTAAATCTATGGTCTTGACTAGTTCTTTGATGACTAGTTATTTTCTTGATTTATGGCTTGATCTACGACCTTGACTGGTTCTTAGATTGTTATTCCTTGCCTATTTAAGCAAGGCCCATTCTCAATGTATTGCATTTGAGTTCCATAATAATATATGATATTCTTTGCTCATTTGTTTGCAAAGGTTTTATGTAAAGTTATTCTGGTGAATTGCTTTCATCTTATTGATCATGGTGTTTGATTAACATCTGTATTCTTGGCTTGGTACAATCTGGTTATCGTTCCTTTCATGGTATCAGAGTAGGAGATTGTTATTGACATCCGTCTGTAAGTTTTATTTTACAAATAAAATCTTTGTATATTCATATATTTGGGATTTGGTCTTATTTTGTTGCTGCGTGTGGTTTTATGCAAAACAGAGGCTTCCAATGGATCCAGAAGGTGTGAAAACCCTAAGATCAGCTGTAAACTCGACTAGTTTCGAAGATAGTCATTTTTGTGGATTTTTGTTGTTACAGAGAAGCACACTGGTTCGCCTCGGGATTCATACCCACCAGAAAAGAAATTGTGGGATTCTTTTTTAGAGTCATTGGATTTTTTTACTACACAGGGAAATTTTTTGTTGCAGCGTATCTATCTCGGTTTGCGCGTAGGAAGGTTTTCAGATCTTTCCTTTTTGGCAGGGGTCCATGGATGTTGTGCACTAGTTTTTACTATTTCGGGAAAATCCACAGGTTGCTATTTTCGGAAAACAAAGGTCACTGTCTACACAGTCCAAAAATAGTATTTCGAAAACACGGGACATGCCCTAGAATAGTAAGTTGTGCAAACACCCATTAAAATCCTTAGCCCTTGGTCATATAAGGGCTTAAAGTTTGTGATTCCTACTAGTAGGTGCTTAACTTCAGCCCCTATAACTTTTTTTGTGTGGTGAAGGCAACAACAATTTATTTTGTTTTAGGGCAACTAAAATAAATAACAAAGCAAAATATTAAAAAGCTTGTAACTTTTGATTGGTAACTCGGTTTTGAGTGCCATTTTTTGTAAAAGTGCTTGTTTTTTCGTGCTCTTTCCATTGGAAATATTTATTTTGAGACTTGCACTATACTTATAAAGTGCAAAATATAGAGAGGAGTGTTGTAATCAATTGTGGATGCAATTTTGGTTGAGCCCGACGTCCTAATCTTACGGGAGTTGCATTTTGTATCTATCATGGATTACGAGATTCGAGAATGATATGCTTTTCTCTGAAGTATGTGGACTTCAAGAGGATATTGTAAAATTTATGGAAGAAAATAGATCGCTCAAGAAGTGAAATTCTCTTCTACAATCACTCATTCACAATAAGGATACAATAATACACTTCTTGTAAAACAAACTTGCTAGCCTACAACATCACCATCATATTGTGGACAACCATATCCATGCTTCTAGTCCACTTGTAGCTATTTCTCCTAAACCCACTGACATTGATCTGTTAGTCTTTGAGTTTGTTCCTGCTCTTGATGCTCATACACCTATGAAGCTTGTTACTGCATGCTCTTCCACATCTGTGCCTATTACAGTTGTGTATCCTATTTCTGCATGGCCTTTTTGAGAAGCATACCACTGCATTCAGATCTCGCATGCTCTATTCTATGGGTCTCACTAGTGGAGTCATTGGTAGACATTCATAGGGTATTGTTTCCTCTATTCCACATGTTAAGTGGAATTCTCGTCATGACATTGGTTTTCGAGCAGATACTTCATTGGGATCACACATTGACAGAGCTCCTTTTTTGTTCGCTCGACTCTTTCGAGGATCATGAGCAACACATGAGTTCTACGCCTTCCTCGGGCTTAAGAAACACGAGATTTCAGTTATCGACATGATCAACCCGACACACATTCTCGATGTTCTTTTGCATATACCCATTGTGTATTTTGCGCCAAGTCATAAGCAAGCATCTTCTTCATCCATCCGTATTGATTTGGGGTGGATATATGATCACTCGTGGCGGTGACATAGGCATTTGTTGAGAGGACTCTATAGGCGTGGCTCCTCCACCATTCGGCCTCTTACTCCACTTTCTATACCTTCTGCATTGTGATGCTTCTTGTTTTGAGCATTTTTCTTTAGCAGGTGTAGTGTATCTCTCTTATTTGTTGAGAGATTTTGTATCTATATTTTTGACACTTTTGGCATGTTGATAGTATCTCTTGTGGGGGATCTATTCTAGTGAAGTCCAGTGTTATTTTGTTAGTGTTCGAGTAGTTGATTTTGGGTAACTCATACAGATTTGTAGTGTCACTCCACCCATTCAACAATATGGGAGGGTGTGGTGTTGATCCTGCTTCTTCGGGTTTCATGTCCTTGCCTTGTTACCTTGGCTTTTCTTGGATCATGACACTCTGGAGTTTGTGTCCTTACCTTGTTACTTTGGTTATTGTTCTTGGATCGTGGCACACCTATTTGCAGCAGTTGATTGAATTATGTTTGGTGTTTTTTTGCACTTTCAACATCACTCTGTTGATAATCTCCTTGTATGGAGCTATTCTGGTGAAACCCAATGTCAGTTGTTTTTGAGTTTTGTGATCGAGCAGTGGATTCAGACCACAATGCACACCAAACTTCTTCAGCATTGTATGAGTTTTTGAGCCGAGCTTCTTGGGATGCCTTGGAGTGGGTCTTTACTCTCTTTACTTTGTTGTTACTAGTTTTGGGTACCTTGCGGTGTCCCTTTTTTCCCAATTATTGTACATGAGTACCTCATCAGGCCTAGTTGTCGGGACTCATACTATGGACATGCCACATCTATTTTGGCCCCTAGCTTCACTTGAGGGGGGGTGTTAGAGTAGGTATTTACCTTATCTCATGTTCACCTAGGTACATTATTTACCTTTATTGTATTTATCCTCACCCACTTATGTGTGTGGATATTTCTTTTTATTTATTTAGATATTAGGAGATATTATCTAGTTGTTAGGTATAGTTATTTCCTTTATCTATGGTATTGAATAGTTCTTTCCTTGATTTATGGTATTGACTAGATCCTTGATGTCTAGTTCTCTCCTAAATCTATGGTCTTGACTAATTCTTTGATGACTAGTTATTTCCTTGATTTATGGCTTGATCTACGACCTTGACCGGTTCTTAGATTGTTATTCCTTGCTATTTAAGCAATGCCCATTCTCAATGTATTGCATTGAGTTCCATAATAATATATGATATTGATGCTCATTTGTTTGCAAAGGTTTTATGTAAAGCTATTCTGGTGAATTGCTTTCATCTTATTGATCGTGGTGTTTGATTAGCATCTGTGTTCTTGGCGAGTGACGATCTGGTTATCATTCCTTTCATTTTCTTTACTCGGATTGTGTACGGCTTAAGGATATTCTCTAGATCTTGGTAGTTTTTAGCACCCAACCTACCTTCTTTAGTTCATCCTTCAATGTTTGTAACATAGCATTATACTCCACAACCTGCATCGTGATAACCTTCTTATTTTGCTCCTCTGCAACAATGTCTTTTTCACTTGGGCCACCGCACACTTGTATTTTCCTTTAATAGCAAATGCACCAAGTCTTGTAAGTAGTGCAAGATCTTTGAGGATACGTTCTTGTGACCTTGTCTTTAAAATTTGGGTGCACCTCCAAAATCTCCTCTCTAATATGTTCTACCATCTCCAAGACTTCCTTTATCCATCGCTCGACTCTCTCTTTCTCTACTATAAGTCACTTTGGATATCCTGTTCTTTATTCTTATTATCTTCTAACACTTTTCTAAGAGTGGCCCCCTTATCCAAATTTCTACGAGCCACCTCTACCGCCATTTTCGTTAAGGCATTGTTGGCCTATTTGTCGATGAAATCTATGGGATTTACTATTACATGGGTCATATGACGAACCTTCTTCATCCTACACCTTATGCATGATTCCTTCTACCGACATCAAACTCAGGGTTCATTTATATGCGTCTATATAGTCTAGCTCAACATCTTTACGGTGCACATATTCACACCTTCTCGGATTCAACATCTCCCACCCACACAAATATTCGAGTAATAAGTGTGCTTTAAAACATCACGCGAATGATCTTAGTGGGGTCATTAACATACCCAAGGTCCGGTGTTCGCAGACTTCTTCTCCCATTTGGCTACTAGTTTTCCTACTGTGGGTATATGAGTTCCCATGCACCGAGAACATACCTTCCCCCTTCTCGCCCAAAGCACCTCCATACTCACCTAATGGCTCACCCTCGCTCTTTTCTCTTTCTTCATTCCCACAGTGGGACCTTCTTCCTCACTCTCACTTGGGTACTTCTACATTACGATGAGTCTCCTCAACCTAGGGCTCCTCTTCACCTTCCATATTAATAACATGCATCGAATCATGTTGCGTGTAACCTCGTTTGATAGTCCTTCCTCCTTGCTTTGTCATTTTTATGTACCAACTTTCACATCCTCCTATTTTTATTTTCCTAGTTTGTCTTGATCGGTGATGTTCTCGACAACATCCTAACATGCTCGAGGTTGATCCATAGGGATCCAAAATGACTCTACTTTATCAAGTCACCAACACGAAGAAGAAAAAATGATACACGAGAGGTTCTGTCTTTTTAAGTAACAAGACCGTCGCCCCTGTGCAAGGCGGTGGTTACTGAACCGCCACCCAACCGGCGGTGGTCCTAGGACCACCGGTGATCTGAAAAATAACCAGATTATTACTACCTGATCTCGGACCCTTATAGGCTTTAATTATTTGCCGATAATTTACTCCTTTTAAGTAATCAATTTAAAATAATGCAAGACAATAATGAAAATTGCACACAGATTGATTACGGAGTTCGGCAATTGCCTACGTCTCCGGGTTCGTGGTCGAACCATTCCACTAGTCAAAACTTGTAAGTTACAATAGTACTTTCACAAGAAAACCTAATGGAATTTTACTTGCCTATCAGTACACCAGTTCTTCGGACGACAAGGGTGAAAAATAGCACCCAACTTCCACCTTCCTGGCGTACAATCTCCTTTGGCTGTGATCGGCCTTCCCGACGCAAACAATGTGAAGCTAGCACTCCGGTCGACAATCCAGGATTTGCAAGTAATTGGTGTGGCTCAATGGGCCTATTGGGTAGTTTATAATTTACTCCCAATCACAAATATTTCATCTACTATTGCCTAAAATAATAGGCCAATAGACAATACCTGTTGACACATCCCACAAATAAGCTTAACAAATAATAAGCTCGGGTTGTGTGTGTCCCCACAACAAGCTTAACAAATAATAAGCTTGAGTTGTGTGTATTACAATAGAATGGGTTCCCTATTTATACAAAAACTAGGGCCCTTAAAAATGCAATACATATTATCTTAAGGCTATTTTAAACCTTAACCGTAGCATTTTTAATAAAGGATAAAATATTCCAAAATGACGGATTGCATGTTTTAATGGGTTAAATCCCATTTTTGGCGGCATTCCATTTAGGAAGGGATAAAATCCCATGTTGGTGGTGAAGTGGGTTATATCCCACATAATCCTCCAACTTCCACGTGAATGTGGGTGCATAAAGTGGGTAATATCCCACATTAGGTGGTTGGATAAAGTTTTAAGGCTTTAATTAGCCTTTCTCCATGCCAATGAATTGGTCAAGACCACGTTGGAGCATAACCGCCCCTACCACCGCTTACCACCTTCTTCCTTCCACGTGGAAGCATCCACGCATAGGCTTAATGCCTCCCAAACAAGCTGCTTCACCACCTTCTCCATGTGTGTGGAAGTTTGGCATGCATGCGGCGATTTAATACTAATGTATAAACATTAGATTTAATACTAATGTATAAACATTAATATATATATATATATATATATATATATATATATATATATATATATATATGTGTGTGTGGGCATTTGGAAAGTGGACTTACCAAGTAAATAATTTCACCCCTATAATGTGGTATGGAAATAATTAACTCGGTAATCCTGTAGTCCACTTGTCATCTCCCGATAGGCAAATCGAGCAAATTCGACGAGTGTTGACAAGCCACGTGTCACGTGTAATTGGTCCAATATTGACCAGTTGATCATAGTTTGACTTTCCCGATGTTTGAACTTTGATCGAACATATCTAGAGCTCCCGATGTCCATTTTCCACGTTCTCACAGTCGTTGGAAAGCTCTTGAGATGATCTTCTACACTGACACCATTCAGGGATGTTTAGGGAACTTAAAAAAATTATCCCCTGATCACACCTCCCCATTGAGAAAAGCTTTTTGTCCCAAAAAGCTTCCATATTGTCCTAAATTTGAAAAACTCTGCTGCCACCTCGGAAGTGCTACTGTAGTAGACCCTTGGGTCTTCTCCTCCAACCTTCTCACTTTGACAACTTTGTTCCGATCTTGGGACCTATGGGTTATGGGCCCACGACGCTTCCACTGCGCCACATTTTGATATCCGAAGAAGACCTCCACGCCTCCGCTTTTTGGTGCTAAGTTTCTGAATGAAACCTCAACGCTCCTTCTGTGCGGTGCTAAGCTTCTTGATATCTAACAACAAGGATATTCTTTTACTCTATAACACAACTCCTGGCTCCGAGTTGATTCCACAGAATCCAAACTGGTTTGAAGGAACTCCATGTTACGTAGAGCTTTGATTGATCTGATGTCGGTGATGGACAATGCCTTGTCCCTTTACAGACCTCAATGCCTCCGATGCATGATGTTAAGCCTCTTTCAAGACCTTGAGCCTCGATGCACGATGCTAAGTCTCGTATAGACTTCAACGCCTCGATTGCATGATGTTAAGCCTCTTTCAAGACCTCGAGCCTCCAATGCACGATGCTAAGTCTCGTATAGACTTCAACGCCTCGATGCATGATGCTAAGCCTTTTCAAGACCTTGAGCCTCCAATGCATGATGCTAAGTCTCTGTAGACCTCAACGCCTCCGATGCATGATGCTAAGCCTCTTTCAAGACCTCGAGCCTCTAATGCACAATGCTAAGTCTTTGTAGACCTCAACACCTTCGATGCATGATGCTAAGCCTTTTTCAAGACCTCGAGGCTCCAATGCACGATGCTAAGTCTCTATAGACCTCAATGCCTCGATGCATGATGCTAAGCCTCTTTCAAGACCTCAAGCCTCCGATGCACAATGCTAAGTCTGTTGATCAGCTACCATTCATATGTGTGGTCACAATGCCTTGACACCGAATGATGTTCCGAGCTGATCCTTTGAGAGCTCCTCTTGTTGACATACTAATATCAGGTACCATTCTGCTACACGGTCGCAATGCCTCTACACAGAATGAAGTTCCGACCCGACGTCAATGCCAACGGTGATTCAGCTACCATTCTGCTGCATGGTCACAATGCCTCTACACAGAATGAAGTTCCGAGCTGATCTTTGCGAACTCTAATGTCTGCACAAATGGCAGATCAATCTCCAAGCTTTATATGAGTTAATTCCTATGTCCAAGCTGTAACAGGTACTCACAAGCTGATTAGGAGATATGTTTGGAGCATTAATCAAATTTTCTAAGTAAGAAAATCCACTGAGTATTGTAAACCTTTCTCTCAGCATTTTCTCACAATATCTGATCTCCAAACTTAATACTGCATACGATTCATCAATCTGAATTATGTAATATATAATTGAAAAATTGTTGACTTACCCATTTGAAAGGACTTTCACTTTCGGTATTACAGTGCAGTGGGTTGACTTGTCAACCGGTGGTGGTAGAAGTAGAAACTTCTTCGCCATTTGCTTTGCAATAGGCCTCCATTCCATCTTTGGCTTGCCATTACTCTGATGGCGAGATGGATGTAGTTTCCAGCAATTTTCCACCTGGTGCCCATTCCTCTAGCAATGAGAACAAAAATTCCTCTTAATCTCCTTTTTATGGGATAAGGAACTCTTTCTACCATTTCTCGACTCTGCATGATGAGATTGGTCTTTCTCCACTTTGCATTGCAATGTGGATTGACTTCATTGTCTCCTCCTGCCGAACAATGACTAAATAAGGAAAATATACTTTGCATTTTATGGTGTTAGCAAAATCACCAAAATAATTGCCCTCGGGTCTTACTAATGCAAGTATAACAGTACAAACATTGCCCAATTGGGTCTTTAACTAATGTGCCATGTGTGGATGGATGTATACAAACATTTCCCTCAAAGGGGTCTTACCAATACATTCTACCTAACACAATAGTTTTTAGTTTTATCTGCGCATATGAGATATAATGGATTCATCCAAATAGAAATGAGAAAATTAATGGAGTATGTTAAACTTTGTCTCTTAGTCTATCCCACCAATCTGAAATCGAGAAGTATAAGCCAATGCCATCCTGTCAAAAGCAACTCAGTCTTGATTAACTCGCTTGATACCAACTTGCTTCGGAGATTAGCAAGTTTGCAGGTGTTGATTACCAGCTCTGATACCAAACATGATCCGAAAATAACCAGATTATTACTACCTGATCTCGGACCCTTATAGGCTTTAATTATTTGCTGATAATTTACTCCTTTTAAGTAATCAATTTAAAATAATGCAAGACAATAATGACAATTGCACACAGATTGATTACGGAGTTCGGCAATTGCCTACGTCTCCGGGTTCGTGGTCGAACCGTTCCACTAGTCAAAACTTGTAAGTTACAATAGTACTTTCACAAGAAAACCTAATGGAATTTTACTTGCCTATCAATACACCAGTTCTTCGGACGACAAGGGTGAAAAATAGCACCCGACTTCCACCTTCCTGGCGTACAATATCCTTTGGCTTCATGATCGGCCTTCACGACGCAAAAAAATGTGAAACTACCACTCCGGTTGACAATCCAGGATTTGCAAGTAATTGGTGTGGCTCAATGGGCCTATTGGGTAGTTTATAATTTACTCCCAATCACAAATATTTCATCTACTATTGCCTAAAATAATAGGCCATAGAACAATACTGTTGACACATCCCACAAATAAGCTTAACAAATAATAAGCTCGGGTTGTGTGTGTCCCCACAACAAGCTTAACAAATAATAAGCTCGGGTTGTGTGTATTACAATAGAATGGGTTCCCTATTTATACAAAAAATAGGGCCCTTAAAAAATGCAATACATATTATCTTAAGGCTATTTTAAACCTTAACCGTAGCATTTTTAATAAAGGATAAAATATTCCAAAATGACGGATTGCATGTTTTAATGGGTTAAATCCCATTTTTGGCGGCATTCCATTTAGGAAGGGATAAAATCCCATGTTGGTGGTGAAGTGGGTTATATCCCACATAATCCTCCAACTTCCACGTGAATGTGGGTGCATAAAGTGGGTAATATCCCACATTAGGTGGTTGGATAAAGTTTTAAGGCTTTAATTAGCCTTTCTCCATGCCAATGAAGTGGTCAATAGACCACATTGGAGCATAACCGCCCCCTACCACCACTTACCACCTTCTTCCTTCCACATGGAAGCATCCACGCAAGGCTTAATGCCTCCCAAACAACCGCTTCACCACCTTCTCCATGTGTGTGGAATTTTGGCATGCATGTGGCGGTTTAATACTAATGTATAAACATTAGATTTAATACTAATGTATAAACATATATATATATATATATATATATATATATATATATATATGTGTGTGTGTGTGTGTGTGTGTGTGTGTGTGTGTGTGTGTGTGTGTGTGGCATTTGGAAAGTGGACTTACCAAGTAAATATAATTTCGACCCCTGTAATGTGGTATGGAAATAATTAACTCGGTAATCCTGTAGTCCACTTGTCGTCTCCCGATAGGCAAATTGAGTGAATTCGACGAGTGTTGGCAAGCCACGTGTCACAGTGCAATTGGTCCAATATTGACCAGTTGACCATAGTTTGACTTTCCCGATGTCTGAACTTTGACCGAACATATCTAGAGCTCCCGATGTCCGTTTGTCGCGTTCTCATAGTCGTTGGAAAGCTCTCGAGATGATATTCTACACTGACACCATTTAGGGATGTTTAGGGAACTTTAAAAAATGATCCCCTGATCAACCGGTCCGCATAGGGCAACGGTCACCGGCTCTCTTAGACAGAAAACAAAATATGAAAATGAAAATGACCTACGAATTTGAAAGGTTATTCATTTCCTTTCTCCTCCATGAAGTTTCCCATTCTCTAATGCATGGGAGGACATGAGAAAGGCTATAAATGCATGTTATGGAAGAGAATAAAGATCATCGAAGAATGAGGCAAGTGAGAAAGAAGCTCTTAGTGTTGGAATTGTGATTTGTAGAAGCAAGGAGTAATTGAGTCGAGAAAGCAAGTTACTTGGGAGGAAGTGTGAGATATTATCTACTTCTCTTTCATACTTATTGTAATTTTTCTACTTACTATTGAATTGGCCAATAAAAGTGGGAAGAAAGAGCAATTGCCCTTCTGAATGGTTTTCCTCCTCTGAGGTTTTCCAGATTAAATAGTTGGTGTATGAGTCTATATTCTTTCCCTTTCTGCAAATTGATGATCCTAAGCACAAGTATAATTCATTCACTAGCTATCTCTGTTATTTTCTAATAGAAAGTAGAACATTAGTGATTAATTGTGATTCTATTGATAATTCCAAAGTTGAAGAGTTTACTGAGATCATTTTGGTATCGAGCTAATAATTATCTAGGGCTGCGGTATTCATTCTTGGATTTGTATGACAGGTGATGAGATCTAAAGGCGAAGAGGCTTTACCTTGAGATCCGTAAATTTCTACAAAGAAGTGGAAACAAAGAATTTGGGGACAAATAGAGGAAGAGAACTTGGTCCGTAGAATCAAGATCTTTGGAGACCATGATGGATAAGATTTTTAGAAGGCCGAAGAGCTTGCTGATTTATAGAAGACAACTTACATGTCAAACAAACTCCATGGACTCAATGGTTCGGGGCTTAGCTGAAAAGTTTGGCATAGGAAGGAGCCACCATGAGGAAAGTTATGGGGAAGAGCATGAAGAAGAGACTTCTAACACAAGGAAAAGGTAAATTCTGATTTTACTCCTTTTAAAGTTGAAACAAATTTTGAAATTAAAAGCTTTGAAGGACAAGTAGATGTGGAGTTGCTTGATAAATGGTTAAAATAGTTAGAAGTCTACTTTAGCATCCATAATGTCACTGAGGCATAGAGGATCACCTTTGCATGTCTCAAAATGGAAGGACATGCTCTAGTTTGGTGGGAAACCCATCTAGCCACTTGTGAAAAGAAAAAGCATCCTATTGTGAAATCTTGGCAAGAATTTAAAGAACTACTTAGAGCTAACTTCTATCCTATTGGCCATAAGATTGACCAAATGATTAAATGGCAGTATTTTAGACAAGGCAGTGGTCAAAGTGTGCAGGACTATACTACGGAGTTTCGGAGGCAAGCCATGTTGCTTAACATGGACTTGGAGGATGAGGATATTCTGACCAAGTACTTGGGAGGACTTCACACTCACCTTCGAAGAAAATTCATCTCCACAAAACCCAAAGATCTCAATGAAGCATGCATACAAGTGTACTACATAGATGATGAAAAGAAGCAAGGAGAAGCAAAACCAAGGGTAAAGTAGTCAACAAATCAGCAGAAGAAAGAGTTTGGGCAAACAAGTAACAAGGGTAAGTGGAAAGGGAAAGGTAAACAAGCTACCACTACTTTGAATACTTGTAAAGATCCCAAGAATATTTACAAGAAATATGATATCAATGGTCATACTGATGCTACATGTTGGAAGTTGCATCCAGAGTTGCATCCAAAGAACCGAACCAAGGACTCGAAGAATTCCATGACAGCTATGAAAACAAAAGGGGAGGTGGAAATCGTAGATGAATCTGATGTAGATGAGAGGCTTGGATGCACAACACCAAACATGGATAGCCGGGAAGAGAAGATGAGTTGGCTATTCCAGATCAAAATCCGAGATCAAGAGAACTAAGGTAAATGCTTTGGTTGATATCGGTTCTCAATATAACTTGATTTTTGAAGCGGTTATAAAGAAGCTTGGTCTTGAGACTTAGGAGCATCCACACCCTTATCCTTTGCGTTGGGTGAAGAAGGGTGCTGAAATTCGAGTAACAAGAAGATGTAAGGTTAAGTTTGGGATAAATTCCCAATATATTGATGTTTTTGAAGCCGACGTTATTCCACTCGATGCTTTTGATGTTGTGTTTGGGAGTTCTTACTTGTATGTTAGGGATGATATATTTATAGGGAGGGAAAACTGGTACGAGATGGGTCAGGATGGGATCAACTACAACATCCGGGCACACCAACGTAAGACATGAGATACTATGGTAAGTGCTAACCAAGCAAAATGACTTATTCAGGCAAATCATAATCAATTTTGTTTACTTTTATTGAAGGATAAACAAGATGGGGTAGAAGTTGCAGAGATTTCTAACTAGGAAAGCATGATTTGGATAATATTATTCGAGTCTTTTCAAGAATTTTTTCATGCTCCTAATGGATTACCTCCAAAATAGGAAGTAGAGCATGAGATTCAGCTATTGCCAGAGTCCCCTCTACCAAACATCAGGTTGTATAGGAAATCCTTGCTTGAGAGTCACCAAGTAAAGAAACAACTCCAGAAACTACTAGACCAAGGGTGATACGTCCGAGAACTCACCATGTGGTTCGCCTATCGTGATGCTACCAAAGAAGGATGGTTCTTAGAGAATGTGCATCAACTACCGTGCTTTGAACAAGATCACCATATAGAATAGATATCCACTTCCCCGCATAGATGATCTCTTGGACTAGCTTCAGGGTGCCAAATTCTTCATGAAGTTGGATCTCAAGTCTGGTTATCACCAAGTTAGGATGAAGGAGGAGGATATATGGAAGACTACCTTCAAAACAAAACATGGTTTGTATGAATGGTTAGTACTTCCTTTTGGATTATCATGAATGCACCCGCTACATTTATGAGATTGATAAATGATGTATTGCGGGATTTCATAGATTCAAGTGTCATTGCATATCTAGACGATATCTTTATTTTTAGTTCCACATGGGAAGAACATCTAACGCATTTGTAGCAAGTCTTGCAAGTTCTCAGGGTGAAACAAATGCTTTGTAATATGAAGAAATGTGAATTTTCCAAATAGTCACTTGTCTATCTTGGGCACATGGTTAGAGGAGGAGAGCTACGAGTGGATCCAAAGAATGTGGAAGCCATCACTAGTTGGCCAACACCAACAGGAGCCACAGAGACTAGGAGTTTTGTGGGAGCAATATAGTACATGCGGAATTTCATTTCGGGCTTCTTCGCGATTGCAGCACCTCTACATATAGTGGCCACAAAGAGTAAGGGTTTTAACTAGGGTAAGGAACAAGACAAATCCTTAGAGCTATTGAAATGCAAGATTAGTCATGGTCTAGTACTTACTCACTGATTATGCCATGGGCGCACTGTTTGCTTGAAGGCGGTAAACCCATATGTTATCAATCTGAAACTTTCACTTTAGTAGTTAAAGGATATTCAATATATGATAAGGGAATGTATGCACTAGTTCAAGAAATTAAGAAATGGAATCATTATTTGTTGGGTAAAGAAACTATTGTGCAGTGCGCACTAGCCACAAACCTCTCCATTATTTGCAATCAAGTCTAAATTACAACAGAAAGGCACTAAAAATGGATGGGGTTCCTTCAAAGAATTCCATCCGGTGATTAAATACAAGAAGGGTAGTACAAACTTGGTGGTAGACATGTTGTCTAGGCCACCCACATAAGAGAATTTTTATTGTTTGGCCACTATCTCTCGGATCGGGCCCTTCATGAAGGAAGCTTACGGAGAGGCATATGCCCGGGATAAAGACTTTGGAGTGACATTTCAGCGATTGCAGTCCCAGAAGGCTGAAAGGATAGGGATTGAAGATTGTTATCTCAAAGACGGGCCACTCTACCGATGGGGTAAGCTTTGCGTGCCAAAAGAAGAGTAAATTCTATTGATGAGGGAAGTACATACCTCAAAAGTAGCGAGACATTTCGGTGTTGGTAAGACCCTAGCCCACTTGCAAAGGTACATGTATTGGCCCAATATGAAAGAAGAAGTATCAAAATTTATACGGGGATGTAAACTTTTTTGTACTAGTAAGCCTAAGACTAGGAAGGAAGGTTTGTATATGCCATTGCCGACTACCTACTCGTCCGTGGAGGACATTTCAATGGATTTTGTAGGAGGATTACCTATGTCTAAACATGGTCATGAATATCTCTATGTTGTTGTTGATAGATTTAGTAAGATGTGTATTCTTATGGCATGTAAAAAGATAGTAAAAACATATGAGGTGGCAAATATTTTCTTTGCTAATGTATGGGGGTATTTTGGTTTGCCAAAGTCTATTGTTTCGACAAAGATTCCAGGTTCTTGGGAAGTTGTGGACTACTTTGTGGGACAAGATGGATACTAGGTTACAAAGGAGCACAAATTTCCATCCATAGACAGATGGACAAACAGAGGTGGTAAACAAGACTTTGGTATAGTTGATCAAAGGGTATAACAGCAAATACCTAAGGACTTGGGATGAGTCCTTAGCCTACATTCAACATTCCTATAACTAGGCAATACACACATCCACTATGAAGTCACCGTTTGAAGCATGCTTGGGATATATACCTATAAATCCGTTGGACATAGCAGTTGGACAACAGGATGAGAAGGATACACGAGACACAAAGGTGACTAGAGAAAACAAATTCATTGAGAGGATCCGGAAAATCCATCTCAAAGTTAAGGAATAGCTAGAGAAATCTCAGGCCAAGTAAAAAGCTAGGCATGATCAGCATAGAAGGGAACATAAGCTTCATGTTGGAGATAGAGTTTGGATTTACTTGAGAAAGGAGAGACTACAAGGTCAAGCACGGAAGCTCAAGCCACTACGATATGGACCCTTCACCATATTGGAGCAGGTTGGAGAAAATGCCTTTCGACTTGATTTACTATCATTCATGAGGATGTAATTTGTTGTAAACTACAAGAACTTACACCTATATGAGCCATCTGTGCTAGATGAAGATGAAGAACTATAGTTGCTACCTTCCATTGAGGATTGCGTCTTGGACTCACAAGGCAAATTGGAGGAGGATGTGGTACTGAAACAGAAGGTCAGAGAGACTAGGAGGGGTCCCCAGGAGTCTTGGCAGATTGGAGTGAAAGGAAAGAAACCAAGGCAGGCCCGGTGGTACCTAAAGGAGAAAGTGAGGGAATTATTTCCTCATCTACTCCCCCACTAAGATTTTGTGAGACCAAAATCCTCCTAAGTAGGAGAGGTGTGATCCATAGGGATCCAAAATGACTCTACTTTATCAAATCATCCAACACGAAGAAGAAAAAATGATACATGGAGGTTCTATCTTTTAAGTAATGGAACGCCGCCCACTGTGCAGGTGGCGGTTACACAACTACCACCCAACCAGGGCAGCGGTCCTAGGACCACCGGTCTGCACAGGGCAGCGGTCCTGGCTCTCTCGGATAGAAAACAAAATCTAAAAATGAACAACCTCAGAATTTGAAAGGTTGTTCATTTCCTTTCTCCTCCATGACCTTTCCCATTCTCCAGTGCACGGAGGACATGAGAAAGGCTATAAATGCATGTTATGGAAGAGAACAAAGATCATCGAAGAATGAAGCAAGTGAGTAAGAAGCTCTTAGTGTTGGAATTGTGATTTGTAGAAGCAAGGAGTAATTGAGTCAGAGTAAGCAAGTAACTGGGAGGAAGTGTGAGATATTATCTACTTCTCTTTCATACTTATTGTAATTTTTGTACTTACTATTGAATTGGCCAATAAAAGTGGGAAGAAAGAGAAATTGCCCTTCCCGATTGGTTTTCCTCCTCCGGAGGTTTTCTAGGATAAAATTGTTAGTGTATAATTTTATATTCTTTCCCTTTCTACAAATTGATGATTCTAAGCACAAGTATAATTCATTCACTAGCTATCTCTGTTATTTTACAATAGAAAGTAGAACAATAGCGATTAATTGTGATTCTTTGGATAATTCCAAAGTTGAAGAGTTTACGATCGAGAGGTTCTTGCACTACCACTTGGATCCTTACGTCTTCTTTGTAACTTTCTACTTTGGGTTTGATTTAGTGTGCCACTATTTCCCCTCCCCATTTCCCCGGACTCAATATTAGTCTTTACTTCTTACCTTGGAGGTGATTGCTTGCACACTATCTTCATGCCAATAGTTTTCCTTCCATTGGGAGGATCCGAAACCTAAAGTCCCGACCTCCAACATATTTCCCATCCTTGACCCTTGGCCTAAGATAGACATGAACAAGTGTAGATTCTTTCTTCCCAACCGCCATGGATACATGAGCAATACCAATTTTATTTGACTCCATTGTTTCTTCATAGGATGACTGTTCGGATAGATATAGGTCTTCGTAACATATGATAATCTGCATCCACCTTTTTACATCATACTTCAGCTTCTTTTCAAGGCATATAATTTGTTCACGAGTCCTTGAAGTATCGCGTGGTAAATGCGTAGGGTTACTTACACCATGGGATTTTCTCTCCATTCTTCATGAGGAACCTTCCCAAGCAAAAGTGTTGGTAGGCTGCGAACTCTGTTTTCCCATCTACAACCAAGGGAAATTCTCTTGGTATGCGTCATTCACCCTTAAAATCCTCGCACATCCTTTTGTACCATTTATCTATGTGCTATTTATAGGAACTGAAATATTACATTCACAAGTGAACTAGGTGAACCTCTCGACTTGTGACTTGTTTTCCAAAGGGTATACCCACATCTTCTCCCTGGGCCCATCTAGTACCCCAATCTCACAAAATACCAAAAGAAGCAAGATTTCACCCCAAGTGATTTTCTCACCTTTGCTTGTCTACATGTGCACCTCTTCAACAATGCTCTTTGTGATGTACTTTGTGATGTGCAACCAATTCTTGTTCACCTCTTTTCATCTCTCAAATGCACCTAACTTACAACTTACAAGGCACTTGACCACTCTTGTTGCAAGGTCATCAATGCCGATACATCCATCGTTTGACCTCCCTTATGGTAATTCAACATGATTGTTGTAGTCTTGACCTTAACATCATTATCTTGGTCTTGTTCTATCTCTTCACCCAAGTTGTACAACCATGTCACTTTACTTATCAACTACCTTGTGATGTGCATTCTCCTACCCGTGAAATAAAATTAGTTCTCATGGAATCGCGATACTAACCATTGGTAAAAGCATTCTATTTTTCCTAAGAATAGTAATTCATAAAACTAGAGCACACCCACGTTCTCCGTAAGTCTATTCATTGAATCATCATATACTCTTTTGCCATCTATTGTCCTCTAGTTGGTCTTGAATACAATGTCCTTTTCAATGTCTTACAAGGTCTTCTTAGAGCAATGATTCAAATATCTGATTTTTCACCTTATCGGTTGGAATTTCCATGACATCCCCTTAATAACTTCTCCTAGGTATTGCATTTATGAAAACCATTCATCCGGTGCTTCCTCGGTCATAGGTTTCTTACCCTTCACATCCTTCTTTTATGTCATTGATAAATATAATAAATTCTCATGCTCCGGATATTAAGTTGTTCGCCACTACTTACCTTTGCACTTCATTGCCTTCTTACTTTGCCTTAGTCTCCTCAAAATCCCATGCCTAGTTTGTGAATTATTATTTTCAAACCCTAGCTCTGGAAATCGAACCGTCAAACCCTACTCCTCTCTCCTCATTCCTTTTCCTTTCTCTCACACTTCTCATGGGGAGCTCCATCTCGTGCCATGTCAAATCTTCTGCAAGTTAGACGGGTTTACTTTTGTATTCGCACTTCACACTTTGTTCATACTTCAATCGCTCCTTAAAGCTTGAATAATCTAATATGCAAGGTAAGAATGAGTTTTCTCGACCCCTCTTTTAATAGATTTATCCAATTTTTCTACATTAAATGCACGTCACCTACCACCGTACGTAACTTTAATTATGATTTTTTCACTTTTTCCGTGCTTTCACTTTTTCCGCGCTTTCCACTACTTTCATTCACACGCAGCGTATTCATAACCTTTTGGCGCACTCACCACTCAAGTTTAGGCCGCAAACCTCCTCACGCGCACCTCCTTACGGTGTAGTACATAATCCTTTATGTGACATACCAAGTATTTTCTTATGTCGATGCCTACCTCACATTGCACTTTGCATGACCCTTTCTTACATGTGGTCCTCATTTTGAGAAATTTCCTTATTATCACCATCCTTCTCATTTCTCATGACACATTTTTCCATTTTTCCACACTCGCACCCTGTAACCCGAACACCATACAAATGCGTCTATATCTCCACCCACTTTAACTCGTCTCGCAAGCACCCACAAAGTCTCCTTTCCACGCACTTACACCTAGCTCACCCCACACTAAAATTATGCACAATCCTATGCACATGAACTCAATATATAGTAATTAGTTTCCTACATCAAAACACACTTATTACAACAAAACAAAGATAAAAACTAAAAAACATAGCAACATCTATAAATAAAAACATGAAAGGAAATATAATATAAATGGAAATACTACCTTATTACAAACACCAAGAAGCTTTATTTGTAGTAGGGATTCAACCTAATCTCATTAAATTAACCAAGAAACATGGTGTCACCCAAAGGCTCTATAATGACATGCACACTGATTCAAGTATCTTGGTTACTACAAAGGTCCCAACAATTAGACCTTCAACTTCCCCGGGTGACGCGCATACTTGGAGTCATAGAGAAGGGCCATCTTTCCAACTACAAAAGTTTTTTTCTTAATGTGCCTATCATGACAGTCTTCTATCTTTCCTTCTCGGTATTATGTATGCTACGGGTAATGGTGCACTTCTCATCTAGTTACATCATTTTTTCAATGCACTCTTGAATAGCTTGTTCATCAACTAATCCACCAATGTGCGCATAATGCCTAGGGATGGTAACATGAATTTAACTAGGAGCATAACCTCTGTGCCAAACACCAATTGAAAAGGTGTGGCCTTGTTCAATATTTTATAAGTGGTCCTGTAAGCCCAAAGTACAATTGATACTTTATCATCCCAATCCTTTCTTCCAACATCACAAATATTTTTAAATGTCTGTCCCAAAATCTTGTTGAAAGCTTCTATAGTAACATTAGCTTGAGGGTGAAAAGGGGTGGTTTTATGGTGTACCACCATAAACTCTGTAGATAAAATTGTGATTATCTCATTTAAGAAATGATTTCCCTTATCACTTGTCAAGCTCAATGGGAAGCCATACCTACTATTAATGTTTTCTTAAGGAAACCTTGTTGTTGTAGCTACAAAGTATAATCCTTTATAGGTGCTTTACCTCTTCCCATCTTGTCAAATAGTCGTATAAGTAATAATGTAATGCACTTTAGTCCTATGCACGGGTTGTGTAATAGGTCCTACAAAGTCATTAGCCCACTTCTCAAATGGATCTCGCACTTGCAATCGGTCTAAGTGGCATCTCATCTTAATGTACGGTGCTTTCCAAGGTGCTGTGCAATGATCACATGTTTTCACATACTCCTTGGTATCCTTGTACAACATCTCCCACCAAATTCCATCCATAAGGATTTTGCACATAGTTTCATCACATGTATAATCTCCTCCGTTAAACCGCCATGAGTCTCTTCCATTATAGCTTCACGCTCATACTCAAGAACAAACCAATGCAAAACCTCATCTCTTCTCATTTTGTAGAAGTTACCTCCAATTAACTGATAAGGTACCATGTGTATTGCAAGTTGCTTCTTCTCCAATGTCATCATTCCTTCTCGGAACCATGCCAGCTGCAAGAAGACAACCATGTCTTATAAATGCATGCAAGAAGACAACCATGTCTTACAAATGTGCCCTTTCAAAACAAGTTTGTTGACCAAGTACTTAAGTGCCATATGATTTGTATAAGAAATAAAAGAGGTTTCCAACATGTACTCGTCGAACTTTTGAAGCACGTAAATCATCGATAAGGCTTTGTGCTCAATTTTTGTGTAATTCTCGCTCTGCAGTGTCAACTTCATGCTTACAAAGAAAATATTAGGATGATCCACAATGCTTTCTCCTGGCTGTACCAACACTGCGCCAATCACCATGCTTTAGAGGCATCAACGTGAACATGAAATTGTTTGTACCATGAAGTAAAGTGCAAGATAGGTGTGGTAGTAAGCCTCTCCTTGATGTCTCAAATGCTTGATGTTGTGTGTCACCCCAATAAAATTTCCCTTTATCCTTGAGTAACTCTTCCAGGGGCATGGAAATCTTTACATATCCCCTGATAAACTTCCTATAGTATCTTGTATGTCCTAAAAATCTGCGCATTTCACTTTGATTGGTAAGCTCTTCCAAACCCAAAATGATAGCTATCTTAGCTAGGTCTACTAATAATCCTTCCTTGCAAATGATGTGCCCAAGTAAAGTGCTAAAAGGTGTAGCAAAGATGCACTTTTTAATGTTGAGAGAGATGCTCAACTTGCCTACACCTCTCAAACATGAGCCTTAGATTATCACAATGATCTTTGACTTACCCATAAACAATCCAGTCATCCAAATATACTTGTAATAACTTGTGAATAAAATACTTGAAATGCTTATACAACGATGCATGAGAATATGACCAACACATTTTTCAAGCCAAAAGGCATGATTGTATATGAAAAACTTCCCCACTCAGTAGTGAAAGTGGTATTCTCTTGGTCTTCTTTCGTGATGCACACTTGGTGATAGCCTGAAAACCATCTGTAAAAGAATATATCTCGTGCCCAACTACTCCTTCCAAAATTTCCTCAGTAAAAGGCATGGGAAAGGGATCTATAACACATGAAGCATTCAACTCTCTATAGTCCACATAGATCCTAATCCTCCCATCCTTCTTGATACTAATAACCATGGGGATAACCCACTCAAATTCCTCAATAGGCTCAATTATTCCAGACTTGAGAATCTTATCGATTTCCTCTTTCACCTTGACACGTAGATTAAGATTCATCCTATAAGGCCTCTTCCTAACATGTCACGTGCCTTCTTTCAAATTTATTTTCATATCTCCTAAGGAAGGATGCACCCCTTTTAACTCATAGTAACCTTAGGGAAAGAGATATTGAAATTCGCATAAAAGCTCAATGATCTTGGCTACTTCTTGTTACGATCAATAATCCCCAATGATTGCTTCATTCGGATCATAATTTGTGTCAATATTCACCTTATTTGTTTTCATGGGGGCATGGTATGTGCGTGACTTCTCATCTCTTTGAATCCATCACCTCGCACACACCTTCGGTGAGGAAAACACCCAAGGGGTATACTTCCTCATCATCAATCATATATTCTAACTTTCCTTTCTCCATCTCTTTCCGAGTGTGACCCATCTATACCTCTTCTATCTCCTCAAGGTCAAAGCATGCCTCAAAATCAGATTCTCCCAATAACTCTAACATGAATATTTTACCTTTATGTTATCCCCCAATGTGATGTGCTTCATTATCTGTAATGCTTGATGGATTGGAGGCTTAGTATAAAAGATATCAAAAGTTTGAATCATATGTGCAAACAGTCATCTCTTACCAATTTGTAGTCTCCCTTTTTAGCTCAAAGATGGACATACCATACACGGCGCATTCACACAATGTGGAGTTGAACTTATGTTCCCATAAAGATGGTGGTAAAGCCTCCTGGCCTAGCACCCATAATCTCTCACAAGTATGGACAAGATGTGTGCAGCCAAATTCTTACCATGAAATTCACAGATGTGCATAGGTACATTAATTTGAGTAAACTTGGTGGAAAAGGTGATTCTCACTTCTCACCACTCCAAGAGGTTATCTCTATGTGTTTTCCACTAACACACTATTGTCCCACACAAGGTATAGACCAACATGTTTCTTCTATCTCCTTCACTCATCCATTGAGTCTCCATAGTGCATAGGAATGTATTGGGCTTTCCTTCACCAATATATCTTGGTACTTGAACCGAGCCTAAACACCTAACCATACGCAACTTGATCATCCTTGTGACTCACCCTTTAAATTTGCATCGACCATATCGTATGTGCCATGAGTCCAATTTGTTATGTTGTGGAGCCTATTTTCATGTGTGGAAGTGTTGAAGACTGTACACTAAAAGTATTGTACACTCTTCATGTATTATTGCCTAGAAAAATATGTTCTTCTCATATGGGTGGGGATTTTGACCCATAGGTTTATGGGATGGTTTTGTCCCATGGTTTTGGTACCCATAGTATTGTAAAACTACTTAAGTAGTTGTCTACTTATGTGGTTTTGTGCATATGGTAGGGTTGATGTAACATTGCAGATGTGTCCGAATTTGGGTGTGAATTATGTAGAATTTTTTGGGCATAGCTCCAAATAGATCTGGGTATTGTATTGAGAGAGAAGTGGCTTGTAATAAAATATGAGCAAGTGATTCTTGGTGGACATAGCCCAAATTGGGTGAACCACGTTAAATATTGTCTCTTTGTGTTGTGTTATTTTTATTCTACGCTTTTATTTGAGATCCGTAATATTTTTAATATTAGTTTCATCTCATTGTGATTCTATGAGGGATTGTTCCACATATTGTATCCCTTATTTCCTAACACAATTATCACAAGAAATTTTTAGTGTCACTTACAGACTACGTGTCTACCCACTAAAGAACACATTCTTTTGATGGTTCTAGATTCTTTCGATCACGCATCACGCCATTAAAAAATTTGATTAAGCTCTTCGTCACTCAAAGGCCCAACATAAGGTTTTGCCTTCTTTTCAAATAGAGGTATAGTCACACGCTCTTCTTTGTTCTCAAAATTTATGTATCTCTTGTTGAATCGTAAATCAATAGTGTTTTCATAACACCATGGTCGTCCAAGTAAGGATGGAAATTTGTTTGCTTTGGAAAATCTAACACCTCAAAGTCTCCGGTGAGGCTTGGCTCCTAAATGATAATAGATGTATACTTCAATATGCCAATAGGCATAGCCTTGGTTATGTTTTCCATATATAACACATTTGAAGATGGCTACAATGTAGGCCTCCCCATTTGATTCTAAGCTTCAAGAGTTAACACATTTACCTTAGTACTCCTATTTATCAAGATATTGCTTACTACTAAATCCATCAATAACTACATCAAGTGTGATCTATTTGTCAAATTCATGATCTTGAGGTGGTATCTTTTCTTGAAGTATTTTCCTTTCACACTCAACTCCGGCACGTGGTACCTTCTCCCGAAGCTATTCCCCTAGTAGTAGAATAATATTCTCCTGGTACAACATCTTACACACCTCTTTCAGGTCATCCACATCTTTCTACATGATCTCAACATGCTTTACACATTCTATCTCATGTGCCTATTCTTTTAAGCATTGTATTTCACCTTACATATCTCTAATGACTCTCATAGTCTCTTGGTAGACTTCCTTCGATTTGACACATCTATATACTTAACATGTATTACTTCCTCCCTCACTATGAGTAGATTATCCTTCGTAGGATCACGTGTGCGTGCTACCTAAATGTGCATTGTAACTCGCATGGGTTAAAATTCTAAACCATTCATCTTCTTATGCATCCATTGATCAACATTCACGCATTACACCTTTATCATTCTCATCCTTGTCCTTCTTTTTTTACTCATGTGCTCATATAGGTTCGACCAATCCTCCAACTTATGCTACTTCCCACACCATGAGAAAGTTGTATTCTGAGGGAAATCTCATTTGTAATGATCGGGGTACCCAAAAGTGTAACAAAATCCTAAAGTGAATCTTCCTCTACCACCATTACCATGACCTCGGACACAATATCCTCCCCGGAAGTCTCCATTTCTATTATCTCCATTTTTGTGCCATTTATTACGTTGTCCTTCTTTTTCCTTGGATTCACTCACAACAATAGTCCAGTGCAATCTCGTCTCAATGGATTTGTGGATGTGATCAATCAATCTGCAGAGCTAGCAAAGTGTCATGAGTATGGGACTCACAAATATTATAGTACATGGAAACCTTTTTTTGAATCACGAACTGCAAAAGAGGGAAGTATTGGACATCATAGTTCAAGTGAAAACTTCAAAATCTAGTAACAATGCTCGCACCGATTTGACTTGTATAGAAAACTATCTTTAAAGTATGCCCATGAACCTCACAATTAGTACACCATATACCATTGTGTGTCTCATGTGTTGAATTTTTAGAAAGCTTATACAAATACTTTGCCATGGCTGTGATTTACACCTATAAGAATGGGATCACTCCAATATAAACACTTCCAATGGCCTTAGTGTGCGTAACAACTTCTAAGGTCTCACATGGATCCACATATGTCTTATGAGAGAGTGCTCTTCAAAACGGAGTCAACAATCCTCCAACAAACCATTGTGTATGTTAACTAGGATGAATATCATAAGACAACTTAGAAAACAAAGTCTTAAAATGTGTGTCATACTCCTTCACGCTTTTAGATAAGCCATGTTTGATACCCTTGAGTGTTTTGATGCTTTTCTGCTTTCAAATTCTAGAATGTGAAACTCAACCAAAAATGTAGTGCACAAAGCATTATAATCTACCATGGTCTAATGAGGATCATAATTCCTATACCAAATATGCACATGTCCTTACAATATAGTTACAAAATTGACTTTCCTTCCTATCAAAATTTGTAATTCCCTTAGCACACCATAGTAGGTCACACTTATGTACATGCTCTGATACATCATCAATACGTCTTACGCTTGTAAATGAAAGACATCTCATAGTAAACTTGAGGTGTCGGTTGCACTATTTGCTAAGGTGGTAGTTGATTCGATGGTGGTTGTTATGGGTGTGGACCTTGTCCACCAGATCTAGAACCATAAATTCCACCAATTTTTCCTCCGTGGTTGTCTTGATCCTCTTGAACCTCTCGCACTCTTTTCTGGGGCTACAGTCTAGTTGTTTAACTTCCTTGTGTCCTAGTTGTAGTACTATACTAGACACCAATGATCTATGTGGGCGCATTTGCTACTAAATTACTTCCAATGGCTTGTGTGCCAACACTCTATGCTTGATAATGCACCTAAGAAAAATCTTGCAAAGGTACTTTAAAATAATGGCATCGACTATGATACTATGGGCATGCTATTAACTTGATATCTTGAATTCAATGCAAAGTGATATCTACTGTCTCTGCTTACTTACTAGACTTCTTTTCAATGAATACCTCTGGATCAAATGTGTGTGTACACACCTCACGTCCTCATTCTCTCCTCTAACATGCTCTCATCCAAAGCCAAAGGGGATTATCTACTACACTTTCCAAAAATTGGGAGATCCCGATGATGTGGCTCCTTGTTTTCCATGAGATATTCAAAACCTTCATGGTCCATCATCCTCCTAAACTCTAGTGCCTCCTTAATCTCCCAAACATGTGCCATGTCCCTCTCTTGCACTTCATTAAACTTGAGCCATCTTTCCTCTCTCTTTCTTTCTATTGCTAGGTCCACCATATTTTTCCACACTACTCCTACCCTGCATGCAAAGGGGGTTTTAGCTAGCCATAGGGAGGCTTTCTAAATCCAGTTATATAGTAAAAAGATTGATTCATAAAGGTATAGTGCGTAAGTAAGAACCTTCAGGATCGTGTAAGAGTTTTAATTCATCTTCCTTTGGACACAAGTAAGTAAAAATAATGTACTCCAATGTATAATTGTGTAACACTCCAACCCACCAATGATCTATAGCTCTAGTCCACTCCACATCTGTATCAAAAAGAGTCTAGTAATCCTCTTGTGTCCAAAGTCTCGGTCTAGGACCCCAACACTTCCCTAATGCATAAGTTGTCAACCACTCATATAATTCTACTAGAAATAATCTGAAGAACGTCTCATAGAGCTCATGATAAAGATTTTCTTCCACCCACCACTTTGCATTGAAATCAGGTTTAGTGCTATATCTTTACGCAAACTAATCTTGACCATCCTCTACCTAAAGTTCAATGTTCTCTAAATTTAACCGATAGGCCATCTATATGCAACATCCTGACAGACATTTTGGAAAGAGGTCTTGTAATGAAACCAAAATGTAGTCTTTTATTTCACCTAAATGTTATGTGTGCTTTGACACCTCATTTAGTATGGATGAATGCTCACTTTAAGCACGTGCATCTACTAGGTCCCTCTTTTGTGTTGCTTGTCAAGATGTTAGCATGCATATATGTGATGATAGATTAACCAAGTACTCATTCAATTGGAAACACACATAATAAGGAAACATAACATTTCGATAACAATCAATAGTAATTGCACCATGAATTCACCATTCTCGATACGCCAATGATAATAATCCATCCTCCATAATCCATTATAAAAATTATTACATAACGTAAGTTGGATACATCAATATACCAGGGCACTCTTGGAACATGCGCAGTATCAAACCCTAATCCATAGCCTTGCATACAAATACTCTCAAATTTCAGCCATGAACAATAAGATGTGGTACTAAAATAGTGACATACAACAAATATGTATAGGGATGGGGACTGGCCCTTCACCACCTATGTATTCTCAAATTAAACCGCATGCTCAAAATAACCATGCATACATTACATGCATTGCATCTCAAAATAACCATGTAGTAAAGCTTGTTGTTAATAATAGACTATCCTATAAATAGACTTTCTTTACTCATATTAATAGATAAATTCATGCATGAACCTCCATCTTCATTTCATATGTGCTTTATCCAAAAATAGCCTTCTCTTTGGCTGCCAAATCACCATGCTTTCATCCTTTGCTTGGTTGGCACTCCATCTTGCTTTTTCTATTTTTAGCCCGTAATGTAAAATTGACTATGTGAATCTACCTTCTTGGGTGCAAGCCATCCTCACACAACTTTACTATTCCTCATGCATGTTCATGTGCCCTAATTACATGCATTATTTCCCAATGCATTCTTCATACTTATCCATTTTTTGAGTCCAACATTAAGTGCTCTTCTTTATCGGGGTCATATCTCCTAGCCCATTGACTCTTTTAACGAACTTCGGAGTTTTGGAAAGATAACAAAGTGAAATTGGAAATAGAATATATGAAATATACTATTTTATTAGCATGTTATCTAAATACCATAAATGCGTTGAAGACCCTTAAAATTGTAAAATACCAAAGTTGTCAAAACATACTAAAAATAAATGTTAGGACTTTCTAAAAATAGGCTTTCTATAAATCCTTCTCTGAATGCTAACATGGTTCAATCTTTCTTTGAGAGCTCATATGGATCATCCACCCTTCCTTGAGAAGCAATGGACCCCATTACTTATAGGAATGAACTCGATGTAGATAGGAAGTCTCAAGTGCTGAAGTGATCTCCTTCCATTTGAGTAGGATGGCCCACCCAAATTTCTTGTTTACTATTTTGAGAGACACATGTATAGGGATATCAGTGAACCAACATGTAGAATTTTCATGATTGCACTTCCCATAATATGATGCGGAGAATCGTTTTCGCTTAGGTGATTAGGGGTCATAGGGTATAAGGTGTGTTTAAATTGTATTTTTCCTCCATGATTATGTAGTTCAAAATTCAAATGTGTGTAAAATGATGTGTAGAGATAATTTTGACTTGGCTAAGAAGGTTACAAGATAAACAAGGCCCTAATTTTTCTTTTCATGATGTGTAATTTTTTTAGGATGATATTCTTTTTGTTTCTCTAGATCTAGGAGACTGTTGAGTCCTTTTAGGAGTTAGTTTAGGAAGCTAGATTGGAAATTATTCACCCATTCATAGGGGATTTCAATGAAATAAAGGAGTAGATACAATAGAAAAATACCCTAAAAACATTTAATAAGATAGATAAGGATCAATAAAGGCGTGGAAGGGCATTTACAAGTAATCTTTTGTGTATAATTTGTGTGAAATATGGCTTTGGAATAGATTATGTGTTATAGTCTCTGCCCAAACCGAGAGGGTAAGAATGATAGTTAGGGTTAGACACATATTTTAAAGAATGTAATGATATGAATAGTAAGAGGAAGGTAAGGCAAGTAATCATGAATTTCTCCACTCTTGAAAGACCATAAATTCCCCTATAGCTTAAATTATTTGTCCTCGAGCTAGAATTAGGGCTGGTTCCATTTTAATTCCATACATCCAAATTACTTGAAATTTTAAGGGAATCTTTTCCCGGATACCCAGTAGTGTGTCAAGTTAGAAGTTCCAATTCACATGTGTGACAAAGATGTGCTAAGATTTATAGGAAAACTATACAAGAACGGTTAAAGAGAAGAAATCTAAGTACATGGAGGAGTAAATCATGAAATTGAGTCATAAAAATTTACAGGAAACATGTTAGGGCCATGTTAAAGGTGGATCAATAATCAGTTAGTTGAGTTCATGAAGAGAAGCATTTGTTATTATAACCTAGGACCTAAATAGGCCTAATTGGCATGGTACAATTACAAAGGAAGTACAATTTCATCAAAGAGAACATATAGTGGAATTTGGGTATGAGTTAGGGCTTGGTGAAGGGTCCTAGAATAAATTTTTTTCTATGGGGTTGGTTCAAGATACGGTGAGATAACAGGGGCATTTAGTTGTTAAGAAGGCTATAAGGCCAAAGGGTCTAAAAGAGAGAACTAGGCCTTGTTCTAAATATATAATTTAGAACTCACAAATCAAAACAACCATTCTTATAACAGATAACCATATGCAGCTGTAATGACTCGGAGTACCTCCGATCTATTCATTCCATGACTCGGTAATCTACCAATCTATTCATGAGTATCAAGAGTTGGCATTTTTATTTTAACACATCACTCTTGCGGTTCTCTTCCCTAATCTGGGATTCAGAATGCTCTGTCCAAGGAACCTATCTGAATAATTGTTACCATTATTCATCGGCATCTCGTCCCTTAGACTAGGTGACATAGGACAACGCAATCAGCAGCTTGCGATACTTTGGCCAAAGATTTGAAACATAATGCTTATGTCTCGTATTCCTTGACGGCATACTCATCAATCTGGAATACGTCCTTCACCCCATTCCTTTGTTATGTAGAATGTCTTATACTGACTTCTGTCAGTCTCTCCTGCCCCAAGTTATTCACTCAGAAATGGATTAATAATATGGCAACGTTATAAGGATGCTCTCGAGAACTAGGGATACTCTGACATACTGGGTCAACCCTAGTTAACCCTGTGTGTCAAGGTACCCCGAGTCTCCAGGGGCAGCCTCATAACATGACCATGTCGGTAACCAGTCCCGGAGTAAAAACTTGTTCGAGTTTAAGGAGTAAATCTTGACGATCAATGCAAAGGGTGTCGCCATAAGTCACCTGCATTGTTGTATCTTCGAGAAGATCCTAATCTTCTCGAAGGTACAACCCTGCAATCGACTTGTGCCATCAACCTTCAAATCCACCTCGATAAGATCTACTAAACTTTAAGGTGTTACTTACGTGGAGTTTAAATTATACTCTAAGACACTCCTTTTTAGGGTAGTCTTTTCCCAACCCCCTGGGTTCCTCATCTTAAAATTGCCTTTCTTATTAAGACCCATTCCACAAAGAGAAGTTTAATAAGATTGAGGTCTCAACAAGGAGATCATTGTTTCACAATAATCTTAATCTACGAAATTGGGTAGTAACCCCAAGTCTTCTCATAAGATTGCTAACTTATCCCTTTTGGGTTTATTCCAGATCTTTAAAACTGAAATATATCTTACTTATTAGTGTTAAGATATAGTGATTTTAAAAACATTCAGTACGTTGTCTTGACTTAGATCAAGGTTAGAGAGTAACAGATTACTCTTCCCGTTCAACTTCCTGAAAGGGTTTATTTTAACCTTAGCTTCTCAAAAATCAGTGATCTAAATTACAATTAGCTTTAAATAGATCATAATAGAACTACTAAACAATCATAAGTATTCAGTCACATAACCTTGCAAAGCTTACTTAGATAATCACAAATGTCTCCAAGATATACAATAATAACAATGCTCTTAAAATCATTCGAACCGAAGAAGATCAATCCCTCATGATACGAATGCAACACATAAGTAACAAATACCTCATTCCATTCATTTCTAAGCTATACAAATACATTTTATGCATTCAACATATTGGATACAATACTCAACAGCAAAAGAACATCGTTCTTCAAGTAGTACATTTAGAGAATCAAATTGAAATTCATCATAAAACCAAATTAAACGATCTGATCATCATATCAGATCTGCGTGCCTTTACCACTTACGGCAACCATCTGCAAAAATTGTCAACACGGGTCAGTTCGGTGAACTGAGCATGATAAGCACTAATTCTTAAAACAATTGCAATCCACCAATTGTTCTCATTAAACAACCTGTTTAAATGAAATCATTTATTCAAATTCCAAACATAAGTCAGGCTATTCATCTTATATGTTAGAGACTAAGAACAAATGAATACAACCAATCTAAGACAACAAAACTCTACAAAAAAATGTTTTTAACAATTTCTCAAGGCAATTAAAACATTCAACAAGCTCACTGTCTTAATTCTTTTATCATCATAACACATTTCAATGGTATTGACAAGTATACCCATTTATACAAAGAACACACATTTTATACCAGTTTCTCCATACAATAACTCGGTTTATTCTTGTTATGCCCCTACCATAGAGATCACAAAAAGGATGCAAGAAGAAAGCACACAAGTTTTCCTGTCTAGGAGAGAGAGATTTTTCCTATTCCATTTACCATATACATCAACATATAAATTACAGTCAAGAAGAAAGAACAGGGTCCATCAGAATCCTAAATCAATAACATTCTCAGATCATCATCACTCCTTTAGTTTTATACATATTTATTTACGCATGCGACTAAACAGTCGGGATTACCAGAAGAACTACAGTTCCATCTAAATCCAAAAAAAAGGTCACCTGTAGCTACTAAACGATTCAAGAGTTCACGCAACAAGCATTAATAAATAATCCAACTCCAATAGGCTCAATAAAACTTTCCATATTATTCAACAAACATGAAAAATATCCAACGCCATCGCCTGTCATGGCACAACTAAGAGCTCTTTGTTTCAGTCAAACTTGAAACAAGATCACATTAAAACAATTAACGTTTCCATATGAAATACAGTGACATTCACGCAGAGTCGAAACACAATATGCACAGCTTCATTCAACTAAGCAAATCCCTACGATTATACAACATGGGTGTAAATTAGAAGTCATTTTCAAGAAGAACAATCACAACCAGGTCCTCACAGGAGCCGAGTTCCATACCAATAAATTTTCCTCAAGGTTTCATTTGAAGTCGAGTTACTACAAAATATAACAGGGTATCAACAAAGTCGAGTTGATAAAGAAACCCCAACCTTTAATTCCTCAGAATCAAACTGAACATAACACAACGATAATAAGAAAGAATCAAAATGATATGCATGCTCAGCGAGGGCTGAAATCGAGAAACGAGCCAACACGCAGCATATCATGGATTCCAACAGTGCCAAATCCAACCAATACTTATAATCAAGGTTTAAATTGAAGTTGAATTCATATGACAACAATTCAAGAATCCTAAAAGTACTCACAGCAAAACTTCTACAGAAGTTACAACATAAATTACCTTTCAATGACTCCATCGAAGTCAATATCATTTAGTATTCTTAACAAAACAACAACATTCATAACCAAGCTTGACAGAAGTTTGAAATACTAGATACATTTCAAGGACTCTCACTGAGTCAATACCGACCGTATTCATAACTGAGCTTACACAGAAGTAGAAACACCAGTTACCTATCAAGGACTCCGACTGAGTCCATAACAACAATATTCACAACTGAGAGCTTATACAGAAGAGAAAAACATAATATACGCTTCAAGGATTCAAAAGGAGTCGAACCCATGTAGTATTCTTCAAATAAACTTCTACAGAAGTAGAAAGATACAAGATACATATTAAATTCAAGAATTCCAACTATATCAATAACATACAGTATTCACGACTGAACTCCTACAGAAGTAGAAACGTATGTTACTTTTCAAGGACTCAAAAAGGAGTCGAACCCATTTAGTATTCTCAATTAAACTTCTACAGAAGTCAAAAATACTATCTATTCAAGGATTCCAACAATATCAAAAACATATAGCATTCACGACTAAACTTCTAAAAAGATACAAATACATATATCATTCAAGAATTCAACATATCAATATTACATTCAAGATTCTAAAGAAGTAGAAACATGTTACTTTTCAAGAAAAGGAGTCGAACCCATTTAGTATTCTCAAATAAACTTCTACTGAAGTAGAAAGATACTATCTATTTCAAGAATTCCAATAAAGATTCAATAAACAAAAAGTGTAAACAACAAGGCTTCTAAAAGTCGATATCAACCAAGAAAACTTTTCATGGACTCCAACAGAGTCTGTTTCATACATTATCCTTGCAAGCATTTCTACGAAATCTAACCGAAATGCAAAACACAACAAGATAATTCAACCGAACGAAACAAAATGTACACCCAGCAAGGGTTCAACTGAATAATCGAACCAACATGAAGATACAACAAACTAATTCATACAATGCTACCATAAAAACCAACTGAACCAAAAATCATCTGAACAGAGTTGTTCTAATGAAATCATTTGAAGGAAAGCAAGATTTTTAAAAGTTAGGGCCTAACATGCCTGGTAATGTCGCTTAAAAAAATGAAGACCTCTGAAAGAGCTCGAGCCTTCTCCTCTTCTTCCACGTTAGATTCAACAACAATAATTTGTTATTTCCATGCCTTATAAACTTTCCTCGATAGAGAAAAGAGCTAGTTATTCTCATAGTTGCCATGCAACACCAAGTAGACTGGTTCGAAGAACCAGTGATCAAACAGAGAGAAAACCGGAGCGTATGGAAAACCAAACAACCAACTAGTTTTCCATTTTGCATGCCTTCCCGAGCAATCCGTGCTCGGAAATCGAGTTCCTTAATTGCATTAACTCCAAAATTCCCACTCAATCTCCATTGCCACCGACCACCATAGTTGGCGATGGACAAAAACAAACCAAAGACCATTTCCAGATTTGGCGACTCTGCCACGTCGGATTTCACTAGCCGTTTGAAACTTCCACCAAATCCCTTGTCCTTCATACTTATCCATCTCATTTAATGCCATAGAAACTACCGCCCATGGCTCGCACCCCTTCATAGGTCCCTTTCATCCATGATCATTAGTTAGGTTAGAAACATAGGTTAGACCTTAAGGTGATACTTAGTCTAACCTCCTTAGCGCTAGGTCACTAACCTTAGAACATTTAGCTTATAGTTTAGGGCTAGGTTAGATTAGCACTAATCCAACCCATAGGTTATAGTTTAGGTTTAGGTTATTAACCTTAATAGAACCAGTCTAGGTCTAACAAATAGAATCGTTCAGTATAAGAACCAACAGATATACATTCCCGAAATGGATTCAATCCAGCCTTGATAATAAGCTAGCAATAAATATATCAGAATTTATTACCTGGCTCAAGGTCTAGACCTTCCTGATATTACGATATCGGGAACCAATTCATTTAACACGATCAGCCTGAGTTAGACTCCGGAATTGCTTATTCAACACATTCAGACCTTGCAACCTTCGTAAGGTCTATAATTTTTGTTCATCCCGAATAAACTTAAAACATCTCTTGGATCAATGCCACTGATCCAAGGCTGAGTCATATAGATGGGTAAATCCACAATTCATTCCGAAATCAGATTAAACTCAGGTGTAAAAATGAAAGAAATAAAAGAGTCCAAGCATATCCTGGCTCAGTCAAAGATCTTCAAGAGCAAAGAAGATACAATCCATATCAAGCATGACTTCACAATCAAAGGAACACATCCTTTTTACAGAAGAAATCATATATCAACACTTGAATGCTCAGGAGGAAGTAACAATAGTTCAGAGTGTTACATGCTTCCCTCCTAAAAGATTCATCGTCCCGATGATTACATATTTGATTAACCTTCAGGTCAACCAATTTATTAGTTCACAAAACAATGTGACTATTTCCAACTTGAATAGTTCCAGAAATCAATGTCACGATACATTTTATTCAGCCTGAATAATGTTTGCCTCAATCTGGCTTTCATATAAACATGAAAAAGATAAGTTCATAAAAAAATGTTTTGTCAACAGATTTCATTCTGTTGAAAAAGAAAAGGAAAAGCAATTTTCATCTCTTCCAGATTTTCCCAAGTTGCACTTTCTTCATTAAACTGGTCCCACTGGACCTTACATTGTTGTATTTCACGATTTCTCAAATGCAATTGGTGAGTTTCCAGCACTCGTGTGGGTTTAACCACGATTATTCCTGGGTCTTGGACCTGCAAGGAATTCCAATTTAAAACATGTGACAAATCTGAAACGTATTTCTTAAGCAAAGAAATATGGAAAACATCATGCATGCGAGACAAAGCAGGTGGTAATGCTAATCGATAAGCTACAGGATTGATTATTTCGACAATTTCGAAAGGTCCCACGAAACGAGGTGACAACTTGGCAGCCTTGCCAAAAGTTATAGAACTCTTTCTGGGTTTAACACGAAGAAAAACCTTCTCACCAAGCTCAAACCTTCGATCAACCCGCTTAAGGTCAACATAGCTCTTCCTATCTCTGCTTGCTTCCTTTAATCGTTCACGAATCAACTTAACTTGTTGTTCCATTTCAGTGAGGATCTCTGGTCCAATTACCACTCTATCCTCAACACTATCCCAACTAACAGGGGTTCTGCACTTCCTTCCATAAAGTGCTTCAAATGGTGCCATTTTAAGAGATGAGTGATAAGTGTTGTTGTATGCGAATTCAACTAATGGAAGATACTCTTCCCATTTATACTGTTGATCCATGCAATACATTCGCAACATGTCTTCCAACACTTGATTTACTCTCTCAGTTTGTCCATCCGTTTCCGGATGATATGCAGAACTGAAGTTTAGTTTCGTTCCAAGAGCTGTATTATTAGCGTTTGCCAAAATCTTGACGTCATTCTAGGATCCCTGTCAGATATAATCAATTCTGGTACACCATGTAACCTGAAAATTTCATGTACGAATCTTTTGGCCAGCACTGGTGAATCATCCTTTAGATTTCCAGCGATGAAATGAGCTACCTTAGTTAGTTTATCTACAACTACCAGGATAACATCATGTTTATTCCTGACATAGGTAACCCTTGTACAAAGTCCATGCTTATTACTTGCCATTTGTACTGCGGTATGCTATGAGGATATAATAGTCCAGTAGGGTGCATGTGTTCTGCCTTAACCCGCTGACATTCCAGACAATGAGTCACAAAATCAATGACATCCTTTTTCATACCTTTCCAAAAGTATTGTTGTTTCAGATCAGCAAGCATTTTTGTGATACCCGGGTGTCCAGAGAAAGGTGAATTATGAAATTCAACTAACAACTTCTTTCTCAAATCATTCAAAGATAGTACGTATACCCTGTTTTCATAACGTAAGATTCCTTCATTATCAAAATGAAAGCCCTTATACCTTTCATCATTAGGTTCTGCAGCAAGCGCTGCTTTTACTTGCTGAAAGTATATATCAGATTCTGAGGCACTTTTTACCTCATCCTTAAACTGAGTTCTTAATGTTATAAGAGCAGAAATGTGCCTCCTACGACTTAGAGCATCTGCTACTCTATTCTCTTTCCCTTTGATGTAGCTAATATCAAAATCATATTGGGATAAAAACTCTAACCACCTTCTCTGTCTGGCATTTAGATTAGGCTGAGTGAAAATATATTTCAGTCCTAAGTGATCAGTTTTCAACTCAAAAGGTTTCCCAAGTAAATAGTGTCTCCAGACTTGAAGCGCATGAACAATGGCAGCAAGCTCCAAATCATGAGGAGCATAATTCAGCTCATGTAACTTAAGTTTTCTACTTTCATATGCTATGACTTGATCATTTTGTAACAAAACACCTCCAAGGCCTTCCCCAGAAGCATCCGTTACAACAGTAAAGCTCCCATTAGGGTCTGGTATAACTAATATAGGTGCGGAAGTCAACTAGCTTTTCAGACTTTTGAAAGCCGTTTCGCACTTATCATTCCAAATAAATTTCTTATCCTTCTTCTGCAATGAAGTTATCGGTGCAGCCACTTTAGAAAAATCCTTAACAAATTTTCTATAATAACCAGCAAGACCCATGAAGCTTCTTACTTCATGCACATTCTTTGGTGCAGGCCACTCAGTTATTGCCACTATTTTTGAAGGATCCACAACAATTCCTTCCTTGCTAATGACATGACCCAAATAGTGAACTTCTGAATCAAAGAAAGAACATTTGGATAACTTACCATACAACTTTCTTTTTCTCAAAATTCCCAAAACTATCTTCAAATGCTCATTGTGCTCCTCAACACTTTTAGAATAAATGAGAATATCGTCCAAGAATACAAGTACAAACTTGTCCAAATATTCTTGAAAGATATTATTCATTAAGTTCATAAAAGTTATGGTGCATTAGTTAATCCAAAGGGTAGAACCGTGAATTCATAATGTCCGTACCTTGTTCGGAAAGTTGTTTTATGAATATCTTCTTCTCTAATCCTTAATTGATGATAACCAGATCGAAGATCTATCTTAGAATAAACCGCTGCCCCACGCATCTGATCAAATAGATCGTCGATCCTTGGAAGTGGGTATCTGTTCTTGATTGTTGCTTTGTTCAACATCCGATAATCAATACACAGCCTAAGTGTTCCATCCTTCTTTTTCACAAATATTACTGGCGCTCCCCAAGGTGAAACACTTGGTCTAATCAAACCTTTAGACAAAAGTTCTTGCAATTGTGCCTTAAGCTCGACTAACTCTGTAGTAGTCATCCGATAAGGTGCTTTGGAAATAGGTTCCGTTCCTGGTTTGATTTCGATGGTGAAGTCAAATTCCCTCTTGGGTGGTAAACCTGGTAATTCCTCCGGAAAAACATCTTTGAAACTTTGCAACAGAGGAAATCATTTCATGGAATCACCATCTTCTTCTGAAAATTCAGATATCTTTACTGCATAAAGGGTGCATCCTTTGTTTTTAGCCTTTTTAAGCTGCATAGCTGACAGTTTTCTAACTGAAATTTCCCGTTTCACCCCTTGAATCTCTGTTGTTTCCAGCCGATCATCTAAACATTTTATATTCTTTTCATAATAGTCTACTTTTGCTTTATGTTCAGCTAACCAATTGACACCAATGACAATGTCATAAGATCCCAAAGGTGTAACATAGAGGTCAACTTCCGTGGAAAAGTTAGGTAAGTCAAGGACTGCCCCAAAAAGACACATACTCACTGTATGAACAGAGTTATTACCATACTGTACAGTCCAAGATTTATCCATTTTTCCAGCTTTTCTCTTAAGTTTAGAAGCAAGTTTACTAGAAATAAAACATTCAGTAGCTCCTGTATCAAAAAGAATAGTGACAGGTATGCCAAATAACTTACCCGAACTTCTATAGGTGTCACCTACTTTTCAGCTTGCTTGTCTGCTACTGCAGCATGTATCTTATGCTGCTGATTACGATCATCCTTCTTCAAAGGGCACTGATTTGCGTAGTGGTCTTTGCCACAATTGTAGCAGCCTCCTACAGGTCCCTTTTTAGGCTCAAAATTGCCTCCAGCCTTGTAATTATCACGTTGTCCTCCATAGGGCTTCTGCCCATTGTTATAATTTTTGGCAAAATTATCCCTTACATTTCCAGCAGGCTTATTCGCTACTACTTTCTTACTATTATCCCCTGGAAACTTACTTCTGTTTCCAAACTTTTTCCATGGTCCCTTTTTGGGTGCAAGTGAAGTTGAAGAAGGGTTTGCAATCTTCTTCCGCACTTCCTCTTTATGAGCAGAAATAGCCTTTAATTTCTGTTCTTGTCTTATGGCCTTTTCAACAACTCCTTCCATAGTGGTTGGACTGTGAACATCGACCTCTCCCCCTATCACGGGATTCAATCCCATGATGAATTTCCGTATTCTGAACTTCTCGTCAGTTTGATACTGTGGTACATACTTGAGGAGTTTTGTAAACCGCTCCCAGTATTCAGTTACCGTTAGCTTCCCTTGAGCTAAGTTCTAGAATTCTGTCATTTTCTGATCATAGAAAAGTTGTGGCAGCCAACGTTGCCTAAAATAGCCCTTAAATTGATCCCAAGTAATATTGGTCTCATCAATATTTAGCTCAGCTTTACGGCTATCCCACCACGAAGATGCTTCATGGGAAAGCTGATAGGCTCCCCAAATAGCTTTGGTTTCCTCTGAGAAGTTTCTTATTGCAAAGTACTTCTCCATTTCACTGAGCCAGTTCTCAGCTCCATCACCTAATGTGGTGCCATCATATTTAGGTGGGCTTATCCTTTTTATATCATTAGTGAGTTCTGCTGCCAACCTGGCCTTTTTGTTTTCTGGTTGGACAGGTGCATTTCCAGCATTAATATCAACACCCATATCGGGGTTGTCCTCAGGAGGTTGCTGATTGTTATTACCAGCTTCATCTTCCTCCTCATTTCCCATTACTTGTTGTTCAAGTACAGCTAAATGATCTCTTGTGTCCAACAGGGCAGCAAGGATCTCATCAAGCTTTTGGGTTGTTGCTGCCCCTCCTTCAGGTGGAGCATTATTCGCAACGTTCCCCCTTGTTCTAACCATTTTCTGTTACAAGAAAATTCAGGTTTTTATCAGATTATGGACACAATAGGTCCAAGAGCTGCAACCTTCAGCTCTGATACCAAGATGTAACATCCTCATTTTTATACATTAGAACAAGTAAATTTTTTTTTTTGATAAATGCTTCCTAGTTCTAAATACATAATTTAGAACTCACAAATCAAAACAACCATTCTTATAACAGATAACCATATGCAACTGTAATGACTCGAGTACCTCCGATCTATTCATTCCATGACTCGGTAATCTACCGATCTATTCATGAGTATCAAGAGTTGGCATTTTTATTTTAACACATCACTCTTGCGGTTCTCTTCCCTAATCTGGGATTCAGAATGCTCTGTCCAAGGAACCTATCTGAATAATTGTTACCATTATTCATCGGCATCTCGTCCCTTAGACTAGGTGACATAGGACAACGCAATCAACAGCTTGTGATACTTTGGCCAAAGATTTGAAACATACTGCTTATGTCTCGTATTCCTTGACGGCATACTCATCAATCTAGAATACGTCCTTCACCCCATTCCTTTGTTATGTAGAATGTCTTATACTGACTTCTGTCAGTCTCTCCTGCCCCAAGTTATTCACTCAGAAATGGATTAATAATATGGCAACGTTATAAGGATGCTCTCGAGAACTAGGGATACTCTGACATACTGGGTCAACCCTAGTTAACCCTGTGTGTCAAGGTACCCCGAGTCTCCAGGGGCAGCCTCATAACATGACCATGTCGGTAACCAGTCCCGAGTAAAAACTTGTTCGAGTTTAAGGAGTAAATCTTGACGATCAATGCAAAGGGTGTCGCCATAAGTCACCTGCATTGTTGTATCTTCGAGAAGATCCTAATCTTCTCGAAGGTACAACCCTACAATCGACTTGTGCCATCAACCTTCAAATCCGCCTCGATAAGATCTACTAAACTTTAAGGTGTTACTTACGTGGAGTTTAAATTATACTCTAAGACACTCCTTTTTAGGGTAGTCTTTTCCCAACCCCTGGGTTCCTCATCTTAAAATTGCCTTTCTTATTAAGACCCATTCCACAAAGAGAAGTTTAATAAGATTGAGGTCTCAACAAGGAGATCATTGTTTCACAATAATCCTAATCTACGAAATTGGGTAGTAACCCCAAGTCTTCTCATAAGATTGCTAACTTATCCCTTTTTGGGTTTATTCCAGATCTTTAAAACTGAAATATATCTTACTTATTAGTGTTAAGATATAGTGATTTTAAAAACATTCAGTACGTTGTCTTGACTTAGATCAAGGTTAGAGAGTAACAGATTACTCTTCCCGTTCAGCTTCCTGAAAGGGTTTATTTTAACCTTAGCTTCTCAAAAATCAGTGATCTAAATTACAATTAGCTTTAAATAGATCATAATAGAACTACTAAACAATCATAAGTATTCAGTCACATAACCTTGCAAAGCTTACTTAGATAATCACAAATGTCTCCAAGATATACAATAATAACAATGCTCTTAAAATCATTCGAACCGAAGAAGATCAATCCATCAAGATACGAATGCAACACATAAGTAACAAATACCTCATTCCATTCATTTCTAAGCTATACAAATACATTTTATGCATTCAGCATATTGGATACAATACTCAACAGCAAAAGAACATCATTCTTCAAGTAGTACATTTAGAGAATCAAATTGAAATTCATCATAAAACCAAATTAAACGATCTGATCATCATATCAGATCTGCGTGCCTTTACCACTTACGGCAACCATCTGCAAAAATTGTCAACACGGGTCAGTTCGGTGAACTGAGCATGATAAGCACTAATTCTTAAAACAATTGCAATCCACCAATTGTTCTCATTAAACAACCTGTTTAAATGAAATCATTTATTCAAATTCCAAACATAAGTCAGGCTATTCATCTTATATGTTAGAGACTAAGAACAAATGAATACAACCAATCTAAGACAACAAAACTCCTACAAAATTGTTTTTAACAATTTCTCAAGGCAATTAAAACATTCAACAAGCTCACTGTCTTAATTCTTTTATCATCATAACACATTTCAATGGTATTGACAAGTATACCCATTTATACAACAACACACATTTTATACCAGTTTCTCCATACAATAACTCAGTTTATTCTTGTTATGCCCCTACCATAGAGATCGCAAAAGGATGCAAGAAGAAAGCACACAAGTTTTCCTGTCTAGGAGAGAGAGATTTTTCCTATTCCATTTACCATATACATCAACATATAAATTACAGTCAAGAAGAAAGAAACAGAGTCCATCAGAATCCTAAATCAATAACATTCTGGACTGTACCGACTCCTTTAGTTTTATACATATTTATTTACGCCTGCGACTAAACAGTCGGGATTACCAGAAGAACTACAGTTCCATCTAAATCCAAAAAAAGGTCACCTGTAGCTACTAAACGATTCAAGAGTTCACGCAACAAGCATTAATAAATAATCCAACTCCAATAGGCTCAATAAAACTTTCCATATTATTCAACAAACATGAAAAATATCCAACGCCATCGCCTGTCATGGCACAGCTAAGAGCTCTTTGTTTCAGTCAAACTTGAAACAAGATCACATTAAAACAATTAACGTTTCCATATGAAATACAGTGACATTCACGCAGAGTCGAAACACAATATGCACAGCTTCATTCAACTAAGCAAATCCCTACGATTATACAACATGGGTGTAAATTAGAAGTCATTTTCAAGAAGAACAATCACAACCAGGTCCTCACAGGAGCCGAGTTCCATACCAATAAATTTTCCTCAAGGTTTCATTTGAAGTCGAGTTACTACAAAATATAACAGGGTATCAACAAAGTCGAGTTGATAAAGAAACCCCAACCTTTAATTCCTCAGAATCGAACTGAACATAACACAACGATAATAAGAAAGAATCAAAATGATATGCATGCTCAGCGAGGGCTGAAATCGAGAAACGAGCCAACACGCAGCATATCATGGATTCCAACAATGCCAAATCCAACCAATACTTATAATCAAGGTTTAAATTGAAGTTGAATTCATATGACAACAATTCAAGAATCCTAAAAGTACTCACAACAAACTTCTACAGAAGTTACAACATAAATTACCTTTCAATGACTCCATCGAAGTCAATATCATTTAGTATTCTTAACAAAACAACAACATTCATAACCAAGCTTGACAGAAGTTTGAAATACTAGATACATTTCAAGGACTCTCACTGAGTCAATACCGACCGTATTCATAACTGAGCTTACACAGAAGTAGAAACACCAGTTACCTATCAAGGACTCCGACTGAGTCCATAACAACAATAGTATTCACAACTGAGCTTATACAGAAGAGAAAAACATAATATACGCTTCAAGGATTCAAAAGGAGTCGAACCCATGTAGTATTCTTCAAATAAACTTCTACAGAAGTAGAAAGATACAAGATACATATTAAATTCAAGAATTCCAACTATATCAATAACATACAGTATTCACGACTGAACTCCTACAGAAGTAGAAACGTATGTTACTTTTCAAGGACTCAAAAGGAGTCGAACCCATATAGTATTCTCAATTAAACTTCTACAGAAGTCAAAAATACTATCTATTCAAGGATTCCAACAATATCAAAAACATATAGCATTCACGACTAAACTTCTACAGAAGCCAAAACATACTATCATTTCAAGAATTCCAACAGTATCAGTTTCAACAAGTGTAAACAGCAAGGCTTCTACAGAAGTCGATATCAACCAAGAAAACTTTTCATGGACTCCAACAGAGTCGAATTCGTACATTATCCTTGCAAGAATTTCTACGAAATCTAACCGAAATGCAAAACACAGCAAGATAATTCAACCGAACGAAACAAAATGTACACCCAGCAAGGGTTCAACTGAATAATCGAACCAGCATGAAGATACAACAAACTAATTCATACAATGCTACCATAAAAACCAACTGACCAAAAATCATCTGAACAGAGTTGTTCTAATGAAATCATTTGAAGGAAAGCAAGATTTTTAAAAGTTAGGGCCTAACATGCCTGGTAATGTCGCTTAAAAATCCGAAGAAGACCTCTGAAAGAGCTCGAGCCTTCTCCTCTTTTCCACGTTAGATTCAACAACAATAATTTGTTATTTCCATGCCTTATAAACTTTCCTCGACAGAGAAAAGAGCTAGTTATTCTCATAGTTGCCATGCAACACCAAGTAGACTGGTTCGAAGAACCAGTGATCAAACAGAGAGAAAACCGGAGCGTATGGAAAACCAAACAACCAACTAGTTTTCCATTTTGCATGCCTTCCCGAGCAATCCGTGCTCGAAATCGAGTTCCTTAATTGCATTAACTCCAAATTCCCGCTCAATCTCCATTGCCACCGACCGCCATAGTTGGCGATGGACAAAAACAAACCAAAGACCATTTCCAGATTTGGCGACTCTGCCACGTCGGATTTCACTAGCCGTTTGAAACTTCCACCAAATCCCTTGTCCTTCATACTTATCCATCTCATTTAATGCCATAGAAACTACCACCCATGGCTCGCACCCCTTCATAGGTCCCTTTCATCCATGATCATTAGTTAGGTTAGAAACATAGGTTAGACCTTAAGGTGATACTTAGTCTAACCTCCTTAGCGCTAGGTCACTAACCTTAGAACATTTAGCTTATAGTTTAGGGCTAGGTTAGATTAGCACTAATCCAACCCATAGGTTATAGTTTAGGTTTAGGTTATTAACCTTAATAGAACCAGTCTAGGTCTAACAAATAGAATCGTTCAGTATAAGAACCAACAGATATACATTCCCGAAATGGATTCAATCCAGCCTTGATAATAAGCTAGCAATAAATATATCAGAATTTATTACCTGGCTCAAGGTCTAGACCTTCCTGATATTACGATATCGGGAACCAATTCATTTAACACGATCAGCCTGAGTTAGACTCCGAATTGCTTATTCAACACATTCAGACCTTGCAACCTTCGTAAGGTCTATAATTTTTGTTCATCCCGAATAAACTTAAAACATCTCTTGGATCAATGCTTGGATCAATGCCACTGATCCAAGGCTGAGTCATATAGACGGGTAAATCCACAATTCATTCCGAAATCAGATTAAACTCAGGTGCAAAAATGAAAGAAATAAAAGAGTCCAAGCATATCCTGGCTCAGTCAAAGATCTTCAAGAGCAAAGAAGATTCAAGGATAATCTCTGAGTCCTTTCAATATCCCAAGTATCTCTCAACTATGAGTTGTGCATTAGAACTATTTTACAAACTCATATATTATTTTATAAATATTAAAAACTATTACTACTAAATAACCCAAACCACTCCTAAGTGTTCACACTATGAAATATATTTCTATAACAACATGGGTTCAGAAGAACCATCAAATTCTTGTAAATGAGCAATGTAGAGTACCTTTCAAAATTGGGAGTTTGCATGATGAGGTTTTATGTGATGTAATGCCTATGGATGTTTGTCATTTAGTCCTAGGCATGCCATTACAATATGACAGAACGTGGTGTATAATGGTAGGTTGAATAAATGTTTTCTAACAAAGAATGGAATAAAGCATGTTTTAGTGCCTTTGATGGACCAACATGTAGGTATTGAGAGGAGAAGTATGGTGTTTGGGATAAAGGAATTTGTGGTGAAGATGAAGAACCAGGTCTTAAAACTCTTGAAAGAGGAAGGAGTGAGTGAATCCTTGGAAGAAGGATGTAAAGAAAAAGTTGCCAAGTTACAATAGGAAAGATCCATTGAAAAGGATCAAGAAAATCAGGTAAAATCCCAAAAGAGGCTGAAAGAGAACATTGAGCTCTCATGGAAGGAGAAATGTGATAACAACTAGTGAAGGGAAGAAGAAGAAAGGACTTGGAAGATAGTACTAGAGGATATTATACAAGATATGAGGGAAGAAGAGAATGAGAAGACATAAGAAGGTGTCATGGAAAAAATAGAAGCAAGTGGGTCTCTTATAGACCAAAAAGAGGAAGTGAAGGACAATCAGTCCTTGTCAAGAAACCAAGCCAAGAGGAGAATAGGTTAACAAGAGAAAAAAATTCAGAGGAAAGAAGGATGAAAAACCACTAGTCCTTATGAATACATACAATAAAAAATAACACCAACTAAGAAGGAAGAATAGTGAGATAATCAGTAGCATGAGAATTGATTCTCAAAATAAAGGGTAGGATTTGGATAAAGATACTACGAAGAATGAACCAAAAATAACAAGGAATAATCAAGGCTTACAAACAATCCTAGAAGGGAATCCAAGTGACAAGCAAGTTGGAAACATGCATGGAGTAGTCAAAGAAGGCCATGAAGTTCTGATTTTTGAAACTAATTATGTGTTAGAGTGTGTGAATGTAGGTTGCAGAGGAAAGGTGTCAAGAATGGTCATAAATGGACCAAGAACAAGTGAATTCAAAGAAAGGTGGAATAGGGAAATGACTCAAGAACCCACCAAGAACCTTGAAGACATCTTTTCAAGGAGATGAACCATACATGATGAACATCGAAATGGGCAGTCAAGGCATAAAGAAGGTAAATCAAGCTATCTCGGGAGAAAGGCACAAATCCAAGGGGAAATGAGTAAGTTAGAAGAAATTTTGAAGTTCACAGGTTTATTGAGGAATAAAAATACATTTCCAAGAAGTATAAGACTGTACTTAGAACCATGGGGTAGCAAGGAAAACTTAGTACAAACTCTAATACAATATTTTAGGTACTTATCACAACTAAGAGGCATAGGTAATCTCTCTCATGAGTGTATTCTCATATTCTATAAAGGAACCAGAGGTTGGAATGTTGATGTTAGAGTGTTAATTACTCTAAGGGAAGTTATAGAAGTAATCATGAAGACAAGTAGCCAATATGAACAACAACACAATCAAAATAGTGAATCTACTAGACTAATACGAGTTGAAAGAAAAAAAAATGTCTAAAATGGGAAGTAAGTTGATGAAGACAGAGCATAAAGAGACCATGAGGAGTGTTCTACCATGTGTAAGGATGGACACATGAGAGAGGAAATAGGGAAGATTGAACAAAACTCAGCTGGGAAAGAAGGTATTGCATAAAGGAATCAATCCTTAGGACTAAGGGAGAGTCTAGTTCAAAGACAAGTATATGGAACCTTACTCCTTACAATGTATCACAAGTTGTTATTATATAGGAACCTCGAGAGAGGAGAAGTCAAACCCAGTCTCACATGTTTATTTGACAAGATCAAAGGAAGAAAATTAGTGACACTTTCACGTTGTAGTAGTCAAGACATAGATCAAGTGATCTATTGAGAGTAGAAAGGAGAGGAATAACAATAAACTATGTAATTTTCCCCTTGTAAAACTTGAAAGCATGGCATGTACATGTAAGGGTGTCCTTGTGAAGGGTGAAATTTAGTTGAAAGAATAATTAATACCTATACAAGCCATGGGAAGAACAAGGTAACTAAAAAGTTAGCAATCATATTGAATTATAAAGCACAAGGAATTTATATGAATAAAGAAGTTTTTGTAGTGACAAGAAAGAAGGCAACCAGATACAGTGGTATGGAATAATGTTTGAGGAGACAAGTAAACCCACAAAGGATATAAGGAATCTTGATTGTAATGATTTCTACTTCATTAACAAAGTGAAACAAGGCTTTGAAAAAGCTAAATGTGAAGATGAGAAGAAATGGGTGTTAGAACAAGCTGAGGAAGAACTTAATATCTATGATTGGATGCCTAATATTGCTTTATATGTCATGATTATAGGCGGACATGAAGAAAACATGGTAGAAACTCAATGGAGGTACATGGTTAAGAAGATTGAACAAGAACAAGAGATAAACAAAGAAGAAAGGTACATGAAGAAGAAGTACAAGTTCAAAGTGGTGGTTAGGAGGTAGAGAGTACAAGCAAGTAAGAAGGAAAAAACAAGTTAGAGTACACCATTGTAAAGGAAAAAGAAATATATGAAGGAAAGAAGGAAGAAATCACAACATTGCATTGAGAAGGAGTTCAATTTCTTCTTGGTGGATAACTTGATGCAGGAGCATCATTTTTAGTTAGGTGATTAGGGGTCATAGGGTATAAGGTGTTTCTAAATTGTATTTTCCTCCATGATTATGTAGTTCAAAATTCAAATGTGTGTAAAATGAGGGATGAAATAAGTAGAGGTTATAAATGAGGTGTTGAGATAATTTTGATTGGCCAAAAAGGTTATAAGCTAAATAAGGCTGTAATTTCCTTGTCATGATGTGTAATTCTATTAGGATGATATTCTTCTTATTTCTCCATATATAGGAGACTATTGAGTCCTTTCAGAGTTTGTTTAAGAAGCTAGATTGGAAATTATCCACCTATTCATAGGGGATTTCAATATAATAAAGGAGTAGAGAGATGTACTCAAGGAGATAGACTAGAAAAATACCCTAAAAATGTAAGAAGATAGATAAGGATCAATAAAGGCATGGAAGGGAGTTTGTAGGTAATCTTTTATGTATAATTTATGTGAAATATGGCTTTGGAATAGATTGTGTGTTGTAGTTTCTTCCCAGGACCGAGAGGGTAAGAATGACAGCTAGGTTTAGATACATAATTTGAAGATTGTGATGATATGAAGAGTAAGAGGAAGATAAGGGAAGTAATCATGAATTTGAAAGACCATAATATCCTTGTAGCTTTAATTCTTTATCCTCGAGCTAGAATTAGGGCCTAGTGCCATTTGAATTCCATCCATCCAAATTACTTGAAATTTTAAGGGAATCTCTACCCAAGGGATACCTAGTAGTGTGTCAAGTTGCAAGTTCCACTTCACATGTGCGACAAAATGTGCTAAGATTTATAGGAAGACCGTATAAACAGGTTAAAGAGGATAAATCTCGGTGCATGGAGGAGCAAATCATGAAGTTGAGTCATAAAAAATTAAAGGAAGCATGTTAGTGCCATCCTAGAGGTGATTCCATCATTAGTTAGTTGATTTCATGAAGAGAAGCATTTTTGTTATAACCTAGGACCTAAATAGGCCTAATTGGCATGGTACAGATTATAAAGGAAGTGCAATTTCATCTAAGAGAAAATATAGTGGAATTTGGGTATGAATTAGGGCTTGGTAAAGGGTCCTAGAATCACAAATTTTTCTATGGGGTTGGTTTATGATATAGTGAGATAATATGGCATTTAGGTGTTGAGAAGGCTACAAGGCCAAAGGGTTTAAAAGAGATAACTAGGCCTTAATGCAAGTATATGACCAAAATAGTAGTCTAAACACCTTGTAATGAGTTATACAAGTGTCTTAGAAGAGTCGAGGGAAGTTAAGAAGCCTATATGTTGAGTTGAGCATCTAGACACAAAGAATCCCATCTAGACCCTTACATGGAGAGATAGGGTAAATGCATGTTTGAAGTTACTTTGATGAATCAGGGTATAAAATGATTGTGAAGGGTATGCAGAGATGACATCAAGAGGGGAATGGAGGCTATTGGAACAATGGAGCCTTAACCAAGAGAAAAGGTATATCTCTTTCATGTTGTTTTCATATAAGTACTAGTACTAATACAAGTGCTTGAAGAAGTAATATAATCGGATGATGGAGCAAAAGATTGGTACTATGGAGTATCAGATAAGATCCTTAAGAAAGGGATGGTGGTGAGTACCCTACTCAATAGTGCTCATGTGTTGAGAAAGATTCTTGTCATGTCAAAGGTAAGTGGTGATGAAAATAATAAGAATGAAGTGGATTCCTTGCACCACAATATCACAAGGATGGAGATTCCAACAATGATTAAAATTGTGACCTTTTATACCACAATGACTACAAATGACATGATGAATCAAATACCTTCCATATGCATGAATAGGAGATTCACACCAATTTTGAGAAGAGTATATTTGTTCCATGATTTTTTAATGAATGTGGGAACCATGGTGGGTTGAGATGATTCTCTAGTGTACTCAAGACCAAAATTCTTGGGTCTCTTTTCTACTTTGAGAGGTTCTTGAATTCCTTTTCCATATTTTCCAAGGCCATGTCCATTATACCCCATTTATTTAACAACTTGAAACCAATACCTTTTGTGTGTTTTTCAAAACTACCAATCTTATATTGAGAATTATCAGAATGTTTTGAACAATAAAAACATACCATGCTTTCCTTTGTTGTTGTATATATATCTGAAACACTTTTATTCTTTCCTTTCAACTCTTTAAATTCACCTTGTATGATGATAAGGTATTGTTGAATTTCTTCACAAAGTGCTTATTTTTCTCTAAAGTCGTTATGTAAATTATGCATAACTTCATTACATCTTGCCTTTGCTTGGAGACATCCTTCCAAAATGAGGAAAAAAATTGTATCTTTATCATCTACTCCATGATCATGCTCAAATTGGTTTACAATCGTTGGTTATCCTCCCTCAAAAATGTGTTTTCAGAAAGGAGTGACTCATGCTCATTTATTGGAGCTAAAAATGGACCCACATCTTAAATTAATTCATCTTCTCATTTTTTCTAGTTGGTTTTTCCCATCATTTTCAACACCTATAAATTTTTTTAAAAACTTTATTTTCCTACTCTAATATGATTGATCCATTTTTTTAATTTCGGTGGAAAACACACTAATGGTGGCATTTAATGTGTAATAGAAATGCATTCATAATAAAATAGCTGAAATTGTAGAAACAATGAACTATATTGCAGAAATAAAAATTTAAGTGTAAAAGTAAAATAAATTTAATAAATATAATACAAAGTGGGAAAATTCTATAAGAGGGATGTCTGTCGAATATATTTGTAATCGATAATATATGAAGAATGGGTAAACTCTATAGGAGAGATGTATGCTTTACAATTCTATGCAAATGAAGATGTATATAAATGGGAAAACTCTATATGAGAGATGTATGCCTCAAAACTTGTAAACTTCTAACCTATTTCAACTTGTTTCTATAAAATATTTCAACTTTAAAACTTATGTCTTCATTCAAAACCATCTTATTTATAGTGAAACAATGTGGAAGATGAAATGTTGTAGGAATAGTAAATGAAGGGTTCCAAATGGAATTCGAAAGGTCATCAAATGAAGGGTTCCAAATAGAAGATGAAAGGTCATCAAATGAATAGTTCCAAATACAATTCGAAAGGAAATCCTTCATGGATATGACATCCATCCATGTTTTTGGTGAATTTGAATTGGAAAAGAGGACAAAATATGAATATTTTTTTAATTAATTTTTAGTGCTCCTTGTCGGGGTCATATCTCCTAGCCCATTGACCTGATTGGAGAACCATAAGATATTTTAGAAAGATAATAGAGTGAACTTTAAAATATAACCTATAAATATAGAACATGTTATCATCATATTTTTGAATACCATAAATTATTTGAAGACCCTTGAAAATTGTAACATACCAAAATTGCCAAAACCCTCGCTAAAAATAGATTCCAGAAATTTCTAAAAATAAACTTTCTATAAATCATTCTTTGAATGGTGACATGGGTTAGTATTTCTCTAAGAGATCATTTGGATCACTAGTCTAATTTATTGTAAATATATTCGAAAGGAATGTTCTTAAAATTGACTAATGATGAACTATCGTCTCAACATTTAATGACTTGCAAACACCGTATTTTATCCGACACCATCAATTGGGTTGATGCCATTAGTTAAAATTTAGATATGACTTCTATCCCATGTAATTGTGTATTTATAGGGTTCCCATTTTTCATTTATCAATATATAATTTAACAAACCACTCTTAGATAACACTCACAAATATACCTTAGGAAGTATAAGTTGACTTAATGTTTTGTTAGGGCTCAAACTTATACCCGTGTCTCGGATATGAAAAAATGAGTCGTTGAGTCAAGAATGGGACTTTCTCTAAGTTTTGGGACCTTGTGCCCTTGAGAATGACCTTCGAAGAAGGCTGGTTCATCTACTTATTTCTACTACTACAACTAGTCCTAATACTAAAAGGGAAATCCTAAGCTAGAGATGCCAAGGGACCAGGGATAGAAGGATAACATAAAATGGAAACTAATCTAAGGAGGGAAATAACACCAAAAAAAGTGGGATGAACACTTTTTTTTTTTTGAGAAAAAACAAAGAAAAATGCATAAAGGGAGGCTAGGTATGTGCAACACAGACCATAATGCATTCACACGATCAATTTCATGAGACACAACATGAAACTAGAGCTGCAGGGGGTTTAAAATGGTACAACAAGCACACAATAAAAAGGAAAGGAAAGAAATAAGAATACAAACATGTTAAAGTATAAAGTAGCCACCAAATAATTTTTCTATTGCTTCTGAGTATGCACAATTTGTTACAATGGTGTATGAGGCTGATATCCACATGCAAGAACCAAATCTAGAGGTCTATAACTCAAAATGTAAAGATACAAAATCCTTAGCAAATACTAGAGGATCAAAAATTTCCAACCCTTTACAATGAGCCATGCTCTTACATTTATAGATGAATCAATGAGAGAAAAGGAGGAGAAGGAGAGAAAATCTGATTTAAAAACTCAACCACCAACAACCAACAATGAATGCTGAAAAATCGCCTACAATTCTGTCAAATGAGATTCTCCATGTTTTTTTGGCATGTAGGGGAAGAAAAGGGGTAAGATATGAATCAAATTTGGTGGTTGGAGTAATCAGATCCTACAATAATTCCATAATATACATTTCCCACTTCTCACCTACCCAAACCTACCAAAATTTGAATTTGAGTGATCGGAGTTTAACCCACGTTATCAACTATTTTTGTCGGTTTTACCACGTTTCACACCTTAGTTGGTTAGAAGGACTTGACACCCTATTGGTGCACTTTTATAGGTTTCATGTGATTCACTCAATGTCTAACATCCCACATGGCACAGAACTGCGGCAAAGAAGGCATGAAAACACGTAAAAGAAAGAGGTGTAGAAAAAAAAAAAGTAGGAGGCACGCAAAATTAGTGTGTGTGGGAGGAAAAAAGGAACATTTTCTAGAAGAACATATGTAAGAGGCACAATCATTACAAACTAATATACGGCAACAAGGAAGAGGGTGTGTGAGGATGCTAGGGACTTAGTTGATTCTAGGAAGTATGTCCAGGTGCATGCGCACAGGGATGCATAGATTGTTAGAAGGAATGTGAATGCGCAAAAATTGGGTGCGAGGGAAAATGGAACAGAATAGAAGAAGGGAGAAGGAAAAGATGGGAAGCACAGAAAGGAGCGTGCAATGGCGCATGAGGAACAAGATCCAAGAAAATGTGCCAGAAGAATCAATTGAGGTGTGCACAATATGTAATATAGAACCTTAGAGCTAGGATGAGAATGTAAGTTATCCAAATAATCAGGGGTGTTATTGTGGATAATAGGTTTCTAGGAGCGTACATAAAGGAATACTAATTGAAGCAGATGATGTCATTGAAGATAAAAATAACAAAAGTTAAAATAGTATACCTTATTCTTTGGAGTACTCATCTTATGCTTTGTACTTAGGTCTTCTACATATTCATATTTTCTTCACCCATAACAATCTCTCGCAAGGTGCTATAAGCCAAAGGGAAAGCTAGTGCCTTTGCCAGTCGACCTAGGAAGTATCCTAGCCCAACCTATTTATTTTATACTTTAGTTGATGATTAATATTTATATAATGTATTAGATAGGATACGATAGCATATACTTTTTCTCTTATTTTTTTATCTTTACATTCTTTTCATTTACTAGCATAGCTCTTGATTTTCCTAGTAGTACCCCTTTGTACAAACTTTACATTAGATACCTCATGTTTACAACTTAATAAAACCTATCAAACATAGTTCTTTCTTTAACATATTATTACACTCCATTTATACTAAAGTCGTACACCTGATATATCATTTTTATTGTGTGTATATTCCTTTTAGATCCATTACAACCTCTAGAGTACATAAAACTTTTATATATAGCCATATACTACTTTATGGATAGACAAATTGTGTGTATTGGCTCTAGAGTGGTCTTCTATATGTTTCTAATTCAAATTATTCTTTATATTCCATTCTTGTCCTACATTTATTTTGGTGTTTTTTTATTTTAGCTTATAAGCTCAAATCTCAAATTAAGAACTTAATCATGTCACTTATTAGGTTTTTATCGTTAATCTCAACCCATTTAGGTTAATTATGGCTTATTAATTTACTCTGCATGTTCACACCATTAAATAAACACCATATGGTGCACATTTTCTCAATCTAAACCTAATCCAACCATTGAATATAATATGGTTGAAATTTCTCTACAAGATTCAAGAGAATTTTCAAAATCAAATACATAGACAATGATGCCTTCCTACCCTTTCAAAGGAACAAAAATCATTATAATTCCCTCATAATTTCTACTCATCAAGCTCCTCATAACAATCATATCCAAAATACATCTATAGATAAAACCGAGGTCCTCATCATAGTGTTAGAGAATTTTATCTCATACAAGATATAACTAACCAATCAATCGCCTCTAAATGTGAAACCAAGTTTTTAAATGGAAAATAAACCTAAAAATCTTGATAGGACCTTGTGTCCTTTTCTTTGATATCTTACAAATGTCAATGGAAATATATTTCCAAAAACTAGGTAAGTGCATGGAAATAGGGGGCCGAGAAGGGAGTCAAACTTGGCCATTTTTTTTCTTGAAATCATCAAAAGTTGAATTTCAACTAATAATTTGGCATGCATAAGCTCAAAGAATACAAATTGTAGTGCTTGGAATCTAGTTTCTAAAATATATATTTTTTAAATGGTGGAGATTAATAAGGTCAAATGTGGTGCGCACAAAAAGTGTGCCTATTTTTGTGTCAAAAAGATAACATAGTGTTGTATGTGTGCGCCACCTCTCCCCCTCCCACCCCCATTTTTGAGTTACGTAAACTATTTTACAAATCCCTTCAGAGAAAGTTGGCTAAGACCATGTATGAGGTCCCACTAAGTTTTCATAATTTTTAGATGAGTATATATTTTCAATAAACACATCCCTAAATGAAATATTTGTGTGTACATCCCCTTAATTTTGAAAAACAATAGCTGAAAATTAATTTTTTTAGTGTGTGTAGAATGGAGTTTAGATAAATCCCTTTTTAAAAAAGTTTGGATGAGAAAATCATAAATTATCTATAAAAATGATATACATGTTTTAACAAGAAAAGACGGAAATAGAAAAAGAAACTAAGGATGAAAATATTAAAATAATCATATTTTAGAAAGAAATACTTTGACAAAAACTTAAAACAAAGTTTGAAAATATTTTAGAAAGGAATATTGTCTTATAAGACATGAAAAATTGGGGCGTACACATGAGATTGTTATGGTTTTTCGGTGAAACATAGATTTATTCATAGATTACATTGTCCAACCTTAAGCTTAGATATCCAACCCAAAAGGGTGGGTGGTTTTCAAGCCAAAGAAAATAAAACATGCTCATTTTTGTTTTTCTTAGTGAAAAATTCAAATTTACACAATAAAAAACATAGTTGCATTAAAGTTTCATAATGCAAGCATGTTATAACATGAGTGTGTTATGGCTTGGAAATTACAAGCCATAACACAAGTGCGTTATGGCTTGGAAATTATAATCCATAACACGAGTGCATTATAACGTGATTGTTTCATTACATGGTTGCGTTATAATGTGACCAAACCATAACACACCCATGTTATGTAAAAAATGGCCAAAAATGGATTTTGACTGCTATTTGGTCCCCCATCCAGGGAAAATTTTAAGGGTCCCTCGAAAAAAAGCCTTAGAAAATATTTGGCAAATATGTGAAAATTATCTTTCACACGAATGGTGAATATCTAGACATCATGAAATAACTATTAAATGCTACTGATGGTATCTTTTTATCTCTCTTGCTCGCTGGTAGCATACTTTTATGCTATCAACTGACATCATATAGTATGTTGTCGGCCGGTAGTATAAAAGATGTAATCGATGACAACATTTTTATGCTACTAGTAGTTATGCTTTCAAATTTGTAGCTTAAAAATGTTATCGATCGGTAGCATTTTTATGCTATCAAATGACAACATACTATATGATGTCGGTTGGTAGCATAAAAATATGCTACCGAATGACTATATTTAGGATAATTTTGTGAATTTCTATTTCACAGAATGACGAATTGACCCCTAAAATTAACTTGTACCTAGAAAATTTTGCGAACTGGTCCTAACTTGTACCCTAAAAATTCACCAATTTCAAATTTCAAAAACTGGAATATTCGTGAATTAATGAATATTCGCCACTAAAATCTTCTTTGCCCCCATCTCCATGCACATGCCCACCTCAAATTTATAGTTAGTTCTTCAAACATTAAAAATTGATCTCGTAGCTCTTTACATCTCTTACATTGAAATTTTATGGATATATCAAACCATTTATTATGACATGTGCACCAAACCTACTTTACATCTCAAAAACTTCAGAAATCTTTACAAATAATGTATTAAAACAAACGAATACGTAACTATCAAGCTATTATACAAATATCGAATAGGAGATGTTTTAGAATGGTTTAACAAAATAACAACATGTTGAATCATCAAAGAGGAATTAGTCATTTATCAACTCAAATAATTTTCAACATCATGATTTTCCTTAATAAAATTTAATAAATTTCATCTATACATGACAACCAACTAATGAATATATTTAATATTTCATTAGGAAATAAAATCTTGATGTATAAATTTGACCACAATATTAATGAAGAAATTCCCTTCAAACTCTTTTTCATATGTTTGAATCCCAAGTTTCTATACAAATAAGGGTCTTTCTCCCAAGATATTGGAGGAATCCTTTGAATAATATAGATGAAAATATTACCTTATGAACTTATTCAAATGACCTCAAAAATAGATAAATAAACTTTCATTTGAATGAAACCAACATGAAATCAATGCCATAACTACTTATGCATCTCAAGATAAACCTAATCTAAATACCAAACTAGGGATTTTACTTCCTTTGAATAGTTCAACCCCAAATAATTCAAACCCATCTAACCTAACCTTGAGTCTCTAAGAGATCAAGAATATGATGTTAATGCCTTGAATCTCTCATGTCAAATATTGGAAACCTTTTCCCCGATAACATATCCCCAACAATAATGTTTGAAAGCATGTTAAACTAGGACACTCCCATGTTTTTTTTTAGATCTCAAGTAACTTTCCTATAACATCACATTGGGTTCCAAAATTGATATTCCAAACATATATCTCATGCTCGCAAAAATAACATCAACCTTACACAATCATCATTGCTCTAATCTTAAGGTAGCTCCTATGAATAAATTTATAGTAAATATGAGGGAAACTATGATAAAAATAAATAAAATCATAGTATTCAAATATAATAGATATAATATATTGTGAAATATGGCACACAAAGTGATTCAGAACAATATTTCGAAAAATCTATATTTAGTAGTTTTTCAAGAGCTTTTGTTATATTATACTTTGAGGGTCTCCATATTTTTCTAGATTTTTGATTATAGTGGTGATAAAAAAATTTAATCACCATATGAAATACCCTTTCCAAGTTCATTATGTAGTCTTTCCAACGGTTCTTACGCTTCACAAAATGGGTCAACAAGCTAGGAGATATGACCCGACAAGGGGAAATAAAAAAATAGAAATAATGGGATAAATTTAATATTTTTTCACTTATGTCTTTTCAAATCCATCCCTAAGGTGGATTAAAATCATCTCTTTGTAGGATGACCTTTTGGTTCTCATCCGAAATCCTTCATATTCTATTTTTAGCTATTATTTTCATATTCTCTTTGTGTAATCAGTAAAGTATCTTATTTTGAATAAAGAGATAGATATCTAGGCATACATATATCATATAAAGTTTTTCATTTTGTAACCATTTAGAGTTGTAATAAAATTAGTTTGTGTTTTCAAATTTTTGGTTGGATATTTTGTTAGGCCAAAATATGAGGTTCAACCATAGTGCACGGGATTAAATCCCTCCTCAAAGACAGTGAGGCGATCTCGTTTATTACTAATCTAAAACACAACAAAAATAATATATACAATATCCACACTATTCTAACCATTGGGGTTGGGATGCAATCCAGAAATCCATATCATCACGAAATGGGGATGTTACAACTTTAGATTAGAAAGAATTAGAAGGGAAAATATTATAGATGGAACAAAGTGGGAAGGGAATGAGAGGAACGCATTTTTTCACGCAAACACAAATCACGAAATACTTATACAAGTTCTAGATAATGAGTGTAATATTTTGAAACGATGAAAACGATTAAGAATACTAAACAAAGAATAGCTCAAGATTTTGGACATAAGAACAATCTCTCAAGATAGATGAATCCCACAACACAAAGTTTGTAAAAACACCTATTTTTATTCTTCAATGATTAAAAAGAAAAACAAAAGTTTTTCTTCTTCTTCACAATAGATCTTAATATTCAAAAGTCTCTCTCCTTTGAATGCACAAGCATCCCTTATTTATAATAGAGAGAGTAGAGAGAAAATAGGATAAATCCTAGAAAATAGTCTTTTAACAAGATTCCTATTTTTCTTGACTCTCACGCAGAGAACAAGTCAAAATTTGCTTCCTATGTGAAGAAATGAAAATGAAAAAGACATGACAATTTCTTGGTAGAAATGACATGAAACATTATGCTTATTCTTCTTCATCATCCTTGTCCTCTTCCAGCGAAGCCTGCTTGTCTCAAAATTCTTGGAACTTCCAGATTATGCTCTGCATCTCATCTTCATCTGGCGCACTAGAATAATCACTTAGGACCTCACAAGTTTCCTGAGTATCACTTGCGTTACCAGGAAGTTTCTTCAATTTCTTATTGATTTTCCTTAGTGATTCCAAAATGTTCTCAATCCTTATGAACTTATCGATGGTTTCCAGATCGAAGATGGAAGTTGGTTCATGCTAAATTGATTCCTAGAATGTGTTTTTAGAGATCATCAGCAGGTAGAATCTCTGAGCTTTCACCCAACACCTTGGTGAAGATCCTGGACAACTCCTCTTCTATGTCATTGGTGGCATCAACCAGCTGATCTATAGATTCCCTCAACTTCTTTTGCCGCAAGCTTCACCGAGAATCTTTATCCTAAATCTAATGGCTTTGGCTAGCTAGAAATTCTTATCTCCATGTGGAATGATTCCTTCTTCCATTAAGACCTGGGATGGAACTTGTTTCAGTGCATTGAGGGCTTCTAAAGTTAATTCAAGGTTCCCAACTTCTGTGAAAATTCATCATCCATTTTGTCACCATCCTTCTTTATTTCCTCTAAGGATTTATAAACCTCCACTGTGTCATCTACGACCTCTCTTCCTTGTAGGAGTATCCTCTTTATCCATTCTTCAACCATTCTCCCCTTCTCGTTGATCTTTTCAATCATAGGCACCGATGAGAAATTAAACCTTATAGGAGTAGGGCTAGAAAATGACAAAGTGTTGAATGAGAAGGCTTTGAAATCTTGAGCAAGTACTTCTCACAACTGCTCAAATTTCTCCTTTAGCTCATCCTCGCTACCTTTGTTTCCTTTAGCTTCGACAAATCACGTTCATGGCATCCTCGCACATCTGTTGTGCTCCCTCCGCTTCTTTACCTTCCCCAAATCAACCCTTGTAATATGATAATCGATCAGCCGCTATATCCTCAATTTTTTCGGGTGTAGGATTGGAAATATCTGCAAACTTATGCCCTGAGGCATCCACTGAAACCCTAGAAACTATTTTAGGTTTCTTGGCAGATTTGGCAGGAGAAGCCTTGAGTGAATTGAAATCAAAGGCTGGTAAGGGAACTACCACCTTCCTCTTCCTCGGAGTCTGATCAACCAATCGTTGAGGTACAATGGAAGAAGTTGTCCCAATCGGAGGTGTTATGGTTGTATCCACAGGTGGGGGAATATTTACTTGTGGAGTGGTAATGAGTGCAAATATAGTGACTGTAGGAATAGATTTAGGGAATGAAGAGGCAGAAGGAGGAGGAATTTATATGGCCATCATGGGTCCAATAGAGAGAGGTGAGAGGTCGGAGAAAATGCTAGCCATGATTGATGAGAGTAGCATAGAAATATGAGTTGATGAAGATTGGGAAAGAGGAGGTAGAGACTCTAAAGTTGAAGCTTGAGAAGCAAGAGAAAGACTTACTTTCGACAAGCAATCCACAAAAGAAGAAATAAGAGTTTGACCAACCTCGATTTCTAAAAGAATTTCTCCTTGTTTTGGTGGAGGAGGTGAATCCAATATCTCAACCGTTTGTGTAGGAGTAGCAGATGATTTGGCCCCTTGTCTTTCTCCTTTTTGACAAACTTAAACTTTATTTGCCTCTTGGTAGGGATTTTATCCTTTTCCTTCTCTCCTTGGAGGGTCCCGCTTCTAAAGTATCTATTTTTGAAAAGCTCTTTTCTTTATAACTCATTCCCCAGGAAATGAGCCATGCCTTAGTGTGGACAAGAGTCTGAGAAACTCTTTCAGTGATAGAAGCCTTTTCAGCAACAAACCAATCAATGGCTAGGAATCCAAGTTGGTCTCCATCTGAATGTTCATACCTAGGTTCCAGAACACTTTCATTGTCCGTGGTGCCTTCAGGGATATCAGCTAGATCTAACATCTGAATTTCTTCAAGTGTCAATCTGCTGTTGTCTTTTCTTCGGATGAAAATTTCATCATGAAGATCAACCCATAAATCTTCCACAGTGAGCACATGTAGGTACAAGTTTCCATATGACTTGAGGACTCCTTAGATTTTGAATCCCTCCCTCATCTTCATATGTTTCTTGTTGCAGGATCATAACACCCCTGGATGTTGATCAAGGTTCTAAATGATGTCTTAGGCATCCAGTGTGATTGCACAACATGGAAACCTCTCTCCAAGTGTGGGACTTGTGAAACTGAGAGAGGAATCTCCAGATTAGAGGCTGGTTCCTCAAACTCCTCTGATTTAGATCTAATGCTTGCACAACTACAGAGGTTCAGATCCTAATCCTACTCTAAATTGCAAGGAGATAGGGATAGAAATGCAAAAATTGAAACTAACTAAAGATGGTGATGCACCAAAAGGAGTGGTGAAACATTTTTGTCATGCAAATAGACACAAACCAAAGATTTCAACATAAAACATACACAAGCTGATAAGATATAATTTAGGATCTGAAATGAAGCAAATAATACAAATAAAGGACTGAAACCCATTCACAAAGCTTGCATTATCATTTCCAATGTCAAAACCATTGCATTACAACCTCAGAGAGGTAGAAAACCTGTTACAATCTTTGAAGAGGTCTGATTCTTGTAACAATCCATTGCTGGAGGTGAAAGAAGAAGATTTGCTATGCCAAAAAGTATTCCCAAAAGAAATGAGCCAAATCGCTTTTACATTGCATGGGTCGAGCCGGAGAGAGAAAATGTACAAAACATGGGAGCCCATTCCTCCTTAACTGAAAATGCATTAAAATGGCATGGGGGACCTTACAAACCCATACCCTATCATTTTTGACCGAATTGGAGGAGAATGCGACCCATTCTGCATTAAATTTGGTCGCTGAAATGTCATTTCTGGCCGTGGACACGTACCAGATCCGTTTCTGAATTTTATCTCTAGAATGCACCAAACTTCAAGATTGACCCCTAATCATGTAGAGAATTTTATAAGCTTTCCAATGATATAAAGAACGTGCAAATCTGAGCTCTGGATCGAAAGATATGGCGATTTGAAGATTTAGGGCACAAAACAGGAAAAATGGGTTTTGAAATTTTTTCCCGCGCTCCGCCACCTAGACGACACGTGTCGGGCGCTGATTGGATGAGAAATTCTCTCTCCTTCCCTTACCCATGGGTTTTCCTTGAAAGTTTTGACTTTTTGTAACTTTGGAAAATTTCCCATTTTTTCCCCGCGTCCCCGCCACTTGGGACATGTGGCATGATCTGGTTGGAGGACAGGGGCGCGGGGTCATCCTTTACCTTTTAGTTTTTGGCCAAAACTTTTGCCAAATTATCCAAGTCCTCCCCCAAGCTCTGCACTCCCCTTCTCCTTAGGACACGTGTCCTCCCGTGTCTATTGCTCGGCCAATGCTCCAAACTTCACCTTTGGAAACTCGGCAAAACATTAAGTAAAAACTCACCCTTTCCTCCGCCGCTCCGATCCACGAAGACACGTGGCGCGTTCTGATTCATCGGTGGCTCTTTCGGCTCCCCACATCTATGCGTACTTCTGGCCCGGATGTCCCAAACTATCTGGGACACATTCCTCCGAACCGCCCGATTCGGGCTTCCCTGTCCCTCTTTGAGGCGAAGACACATGGCGTGATTTGATTGGCTCTCGGCTCCTTCGGCTTTCCGTGTCCCTTTGTCCCAATTGTCTCGAGACTAAAATTTCCCGCGCCGGCCGATTCGGGTAGTTCGCGTCCTTCACGTCCACATGGCCTAGATGTCCCAACATTGCTTCGCACAAGGCAGCTTAGTCAATTTTTCCTCCTTTGACCGAATCGGCTTTCCGTGTCCCACGCGTCCCGATGTCCCAACTATCCCAAAGTCTTTGTGCAGACCACCCGGAGCTTTTCGGTTGATTTGCGCCTCGACGTCCCAACTGTCCCCTGTCTTGCTGGACTAGGACTTAGCCGATTTTCATGATTTTTCTCGCCCAAGCTTGTTTTTTGCAACTTTTCACCCCTTTTTAGAACTTGCTCTTTTCTTCTTAGATAGAGAGTTAGAAAAAGGCCGAGGGACCCTGAAACATGATTTTTTGCCTTTAATCAATCTATTTTCCCGGACTTGAGTATTTCGATGCATGTTATCAACATTACCCTTGGGGTGAATTTTGGATAACAATTTGGCGACTCAATGGGGGTCATCTGCTCGCTAGATGAAGTTACTGGTTACTGAAGCATCCATTGGGCATGGAGTCATGAGATATTATGTTTAGAACCCTAACCGACTCGAATGTGCAAGGAGGAAGATGGAATATCACCGATGGGAGCAAGGACTACAAAACATCTCCATGGATTTGGTAAGTTGTGCCAAAGCACTTAGGGAAAACAAAACTAACCTACAGCAAAACAATGTGCACAAGCACTTGGAGGAATGAAAATCTAATCTAATATTTACAAGGTAGTGAATTTCCCTCTAGAAGCAACGCTTGAGATAGATTCCATTTACTAGAATCTACAGTTCTTCACCATCCAATGAGGCCAATTGGAAAGCATTGTTGTTCTTACACTTCGTGACCATGTATGGGCCACTCCAAATGGCATCAAATTTTGAATGCCTTCCCGGTTTTGCTCTATCCACATCCCATTTCAACACTAGATCTCCAACTTGAAAAGATCTATCCTTGGCCTTCTTATCAAAGGTCTTCTTGATCAAAGCTTGATCCTTTTCCATTGCTTGGGATGCCTGATTTCTGATCTCTTGCAGCTCCATCAACTCTGCATACCTCACCTCCATGGGCTCAAATTCTAGCAACTCCAGCTGCTTCATGACTTCCAATACTGGCAACTCAAGTGACATGGGCAAGATTGCCTCTCTTCCATAGACAAGTTTGAATAGAGAGTTACTTGTGGATCTTTTGGGAGTTATCCTATCAGCCCATAAGGTTGATTTTAGTTTGGTATGCTAAGACCTCGATTCTTGTCAAGAGTCCTCCTAATGATCCTCAACAAGTTCTTGTTTGTAGACTCGGCCTGGCCATTACCTTGAGGGTAATAGTTTGATGAAGTGCTTAGGTAGATACCGTTCTTGACAGCCCACTCAGTCACCTTAGATCCAATGAATACCAATGCATTGTCAGAGATTATTGTAGCAGGTACACCAAATTTGGTTGTTATCCCCTCATAAAAGTCTAAGATGCTAGACTCATTTTCCTCTTTGAGTGCTACTACTTCTGTCCATTTGGTGAAGTAGTCCCAGTGGCTGTCAAAAATCCATTTGTGCCCTTGGCTTGAATTGGGATTAATGACTCCAATGAAGTCCAAACCCCATTGCATGAATGGCTGGTCAACTGATATTGGATGTAATGGAAGGGCAGCAAGTCTCTCTTTTCCTGTGAAGAATGCACAATTCTTACACCTCTTGATCCATGCATAGCAATCACTGAAGATTTTAGGCCAATAATAACCAGCCTTCATGATTTTTAGAGCTGTCACTCTTGGTGCAAAATGACCACCAGCTGGTCCACCATGAAACTCTTCCAACACCCTTTGAATCTGATTTGTGCTAATGCACCTCAGCAGCACTCCATTCACATCTTTCTTGAACAAAACTCCATCAACAATGGCATACGGAACAACCTGCAATCTGAAGTGTCTCCTTTGGGTCTTGTTCATCTCCGGAGGGCATAGGCCTATGCCTAGGAAGTGTATAATACCTTGGGTCCAGCAAGGAGTGGGGGTAGCATCGTCTTCTTCTTGATTGCCACTTGGCTCATGGCTGTCCCGGACACAAAAACCTCTTCTTCATTGCATACTTCTTTTGCTTCCCCAAAACCAGCTGCTCACACAATCCTTTCGCTCCTACCAGCTTGGTGATCTTGATCTCAATGTCATACTCCATGACACGGGTGATCCAACCTGCCCTTTTCTCATTCAAATCCTTATTGAGGAGGAAGTCCTTAACCCAAAGGCGTGTGAGACCAGCAATTGGACCTTGTTGTTTGAGATTAAATACTTGAATTTCTTCAAGCTTCTGATTCTGCCAAAGACATGCTTCTCAATAAAAGAGTACCTCACCTCATAGTCATCTAGGCTCCGATGAAGAAGGCAATTGGCTGCTCATCATTATCCTTGTTCTGCTGTACCAAAATGGCAGAAATAGTGTCATTACCTCCAAATGCATAGAGGATGAAATCCTTGGAGAAGTCCGGGTTGATGAGAGTTGGTGCTTGAGAGATAGCTTCTTTGATTGCTTCAAAACTCCCCTTGCCTTCTGCTATCCACTTGAAAGCCATGCTCTTCTTTAACATTTTGGTGATGGGCTTGACAAGGGCTACAAAATCTGGGACAAACCTCCAAACAAAGTTTATCCTTCCCAAGAAACTCTGAAGGGCCTTCTTGTGGCTTGGCAATGGTAGTGCTCTTATGGCTTCAACCCTCTTTGGATCAATTGCTAATCCTTCTTTGGAGACAATATGGCCAAGGAGCTTTCCTTCATGTGCAAGAAAGATGCACTTCTTAGGATTCAAAGACACTCCAAATCTCCTGCACCTCGTGAAGACTTGTCTCAAATGAGAGAGGTGGTCTGCTGCATTTTTTGAAAAAACAGTGATATCATCAAGGTAGATCAGCACCACATTGTTAATCAAACCTTTGAATGCCATGTCCATTGCCCTTTGGAAGGTAGCACCAGCGTTGGACAACCCAAATGGCATTTTCTGTATGTAAAAGTTCCCATTTGGTTGTGAAGGCTGTCTTGAATCGGTCTTCTTCCTTCGCCATAATCTGATTATAGCCTGAGTAGCCATCAAGTAGTGAAAACCTCTCGGAGCCAGCCACCACTTGCAAGATTTTCTCCATGGAAGGGAGTGGGTAATGGTCCTTGAGAGAGGCTCTATTCAAGTCTCTGAAGTCAACACACAATCTGATCTCTCCACTCTTCTTTCTGACTGGAACTAAGTTGGTAACCCAACTAGAATGCTTGATTGGGAATATGATCCTTGACTCAATCAGCTTGTCCAATTCTTTTCTCATGAGAGGTTCCATGTGTGGATTGACTGGTCTTTGTTTTTGCCTGACAGGCTTAGTATTTGGATCCAATTCGATGGTATGCTGAGCTAAGTTGGGATTGAAACCTTTCAAGTCTTCATATCTCCAAGCAAACACGTCAGGGAACTCTTGACACAACTGTATGAACTCATACTTTTCTTGTTCAGTTGTCATCCTTCCAATTTGCAATGGTTTGTTCTCTTCTACCAAGATGGATACTGAATCCTCTCTCTTGACCTAAATGTTTGCTTTCTCCTTTCTAAACTGATCATTGGGGTTAAAAATGGACTCCAAAGTGATAAGTCCTTTGGGTAGCTTGTTAGTTCTCAGCTGTACTACTTGGTCACCATACTGCTGTTCCAATCTCTCTTGATTCTTGGCTGAGAACTCAGCTTCTTCTTGCAAGAAATGGATGATTTGTTGGTCATTCTCAAACACTTGCCAACTAACATTGTTATCTGGCACTGAAGGCCTCACAATCACGTGGATGTTTGGCTATACCTTATCTTGTTGAATGCTTTCCACAATGTCAAAGGCTGCCCCTACTGCTGCAAGCCTGTCAACAGCTTGATTCTCTTTCCTAGGAATGGATTTGATGCCAAAACCCTCAAAATATTCCATGAGGTCCGACGCCCGTTCTTGTAGCACTGAGTTGGTCATTCTTGGCAGCATGTTGTCCCTTAACCCGATTTACAATCAATTCACTGTCACAAAAGACTTGCAAGTTCTTTATTTTCTTCTTGATTGCCCAATGCATCCCTTGCACTAAGGCTTCATATTCAGTAGTGTTATTGGAGCATGCAAACTGAAATCTAAAAGCTGAATAATACTTTATTCCTTGAGGTGAAACAAGCATGGCTCCACCTCCGCACCTTGCCTACTCCTTGATCCATCAAAAACAGCTGCCATACCTCATTTCATCCTTGTGGTTTGGCTTGGTGATGCTAGGAATAGGCTGATTTTCTTCGTGTATGCAATAGACCCTAGCTCGATTCTTCCACTTCTTGATACGGGTCGAATGCATGTACCTTGTTTTCCCATTCATCAAGAGTTAGATCCGGGATGCTTCCAACCTTGGTGTCAGCTTCATCAGTGCTTGGGTGATCTTCTTGATCAAATGCTGAGCAATTGGCATTAATCTGACTTGGAGTGTAAGGCTCAATATGGAAGTTTGCAATAGGTTCTGACCTGATTGTAGCCTTAGTTCCATACCTCGTTCTAAACAGCATGTGTGACCAATCAGCAGACAAATATCCTCCAATCTTGGCTGTGAAGTCCCTTGACAAGCATAGGGCAAAGAGTGGTGGAAGGTCTATGACTGATACATCTTGTAAAACAACAACATTTGGACATGCATGCAAGGTAAGACTCAAGTTTCTAATCACTCCAACTATTGCTACTGCTGTCCCATCTAGCTACACTACCCCTTTGGATATTGTTTCATACTGGAGCCCTAGCTGATCAGCTATTTGTTTAGGCATTACTGAGCTACTTGCCCCGGAGTCTATCATGTAATTGTGCACTAATTGATTTCCAATGATCAATGAAACATAGAAAGGAGGGGGCTTCAACATTTTACCTTGCTGTCCTCCATGATTTCCCTCAGGCTAGGCAGCATTTGTGAGCACTTTATCTTACATCTGAACTTGCTGATTCGAAGTTGGCCAGTCCTTCATGGCAGCTTGCAGCAGATCTCTTTGGCCTGGGATAGATAGGGATTCCCACATTGATATATTGACATTTGTCTTCTTCATCTGATCAATGATACTGAATGGTGATGAAGGATCTCTTTGCTTTGTCCCTTGGTTTGCACATTCACTCCTTGCATGTGGGCAGCAACAACTAGTATTTGAGTTGGCCTAGGGGCTGTTCTTGGCTGCCCTTGTGCATTTACAACCGGATTTTGCTTGCCAATCATTTGTGGAGCCATGGAAGGTTGTGGATTGGTTGGGGCTAATGGCTGTTCTTCACCCAAATTCCTTCTTTTTGACCTTGTGTTAGTTGCAACACCTTGAGAAACTACCTGGTTCATGCCACAAAAATCCTCTGCTTGCCAATTTACCAATGTGGTGTCCTTTGGGGCTGATTGCTGTTGGAATGTTTCTTGTTGTTGGCATTTCCTTCGACTCGTCCTCACCCTCCACACTAGTAGTTGTCACCATTAATGCTTGATTCAAAGCACCATTGAAGCACATGGATTGGTTATGAGGCTCATTGCATGGAAAACACCAATCATACTCTTGGGCAATGTTGTTTTGTGTTGGCACCAATGCCTTAGAGGAAAATATGGCATTTGGATTATAGGGCTGAAATGGTCTATTGGCAGGAGGCCTTGTTTGATTCATATTTACAACTGGATTAGGTGGCCTTTGTGGTTGGTATGGCTGCCTATTAGGCTAAGCTTGGGGTTGATAAGAAGGTCTAAAACCTTGGGCTTGTTGCCTCTTGAGAGTAACCAGCTCATTGCTTAGGTTTTGCAATTGCTTCATGACTTCTTGAAGCTCATTTGGGGCACTTGGAGATGAAGTGGAAGCTTCATTTGAACTCTGATTTCTAAGAGTGGGAGAAGGAGCTGAATTAGGTGCTTGATTGGTGTTTGGACTCTCTAAACTTGGAAACAGTGGCATGGGAGGTCTAGGGGCAAGTTTTCCAGCTTGGATCAAACAATTTTCAGCCCTAATGGCAATGCTATAAGCCATAGGGATAGTTATGCCTCCCATGGACTGAATCAACATAGATATATCAGAGTTTAGAGCTTTGAGATAGTAGAGAAAAGCACCTTCTGGCTGTTGGCTTGACGGCCACTGGAATTCTCTCCCAAGTCTTTTGAAATCTAAAGTTGAAATCGGTCAGCTGCTCATTGGGAGCTCTCTTGATGGTTGTCAGCTGCTCCAAAAGAGACAAGTTGTCTCCCTTTTCTCCAAATTGCTCATGAAGTGCTATACACAGATGATTCTAATTTGTGATAGAACCAGCTCCAAGGCTCCTAAACCATTGCAATGCTTTACCCTTGAATGAAGATGCCAGTAACTTGACAGCCACTTGCATCTCATTGATTTCATGGATTGCACAAAGGTTGGCAATGTCTTTAACATGATCACCTGAGTAGTCTGATTTTCTCCAATGAAGTACGGGAATGTTCTTCAAGGCTGCAATAGGAATTGGATGTTGTGCATTGAGGGCAAGTGGGCTGCTGCCTGTGAAGTTGACATAGGGGTTGTTTTGTGCCATTCTAATTGGTCTTAAAACCCTTGTTGACTGAATGAAAGGCCTACCAGGTGGAGGAGTTGAGAGAGTTATGTTTGGTGGAGATGGAGACCTTTGAATCATTCTTCCTCTTTTCCTTCTTCTTGGAGATGATTGCAGGTATTCAAACAACACTTCTTCTTCTCCAACTCTTGACCTTGTGGTTACTCTTCTCATCAATTTTTAGGCCTACACTTTGCTGAAACTAGTTGATTCTTCCCCTTGAGTCGCCAGATATGCAAATAATAGCTCATTTCAAGCAAGAAAATTACGGTAGATGCACATCAACTTTGCTGCAATAAAAATGAGACCTCTAGCATCCCACTGGGCATGCCAAAATCATTTGTTGTAGGATCACAACACCCTTGGATGTTGATCAAGGTTCTAGATGATGTCTTAGGCATCTAGTGTGATTGCACAACATGGAAACCTCTCTCCAAGTGTGGGACTTGTGAAACTGAGAGAGGAATCTCTAGATTAGAGGCTGGTTCCTCAAACTCCTCTGATTTAGATCTAATGCTTGCACAACTACAGAGGTTCAGATCCTAATCCTACTCTAAATTACAAGGAGACAGGGATAGAAATGCAAAAATTGAAACTAACTAAAGATGGTGATGCACCAAAAGGAGTGGTGAAACATTTTTGTCATGCAAATAGACACAAACCAAAGATTGCAACATAAAACATACACAGGCTGATAAGATATAATTTAGGATCTGAAATGAAGCAAATAATACAAACAAAGGACTGAAACCCATTCACAAAGCTTGCATTATCATTTCCAATGTCAAAACCACTTCATTACAACCTCAGAGAGGTAGAAAACCTGTTACAGCCTTTGAAGAGGTCTCGATTCTTGCAACAATCCATTCTTTGGAGGTGAAAGAAGAAGATTTGCTATGCCAAAAAGTATTCCCCAAAAGAAATGAGCCAAATCTAGCTTTTACATTGCATGGGTCGAGCCCAGGAGAGAGAAAACGTACAAAACGTGGGAGCCCATTCCTCCTTAATTGCAAATGCATTAAAATGGCATGGGGGACCTTACAAACCCATACCCTATCATTTTTGACCGAATTGGAGGAGAATGCGACCCATTCTGCATTAAATTTGGTCACTGAAATGTCATTTCTGGCCGTGGACACGTACCAGAGCTGTTTCTGAATTTTCTCTCTCCATACTACACCAAAATTCAAGATTGACCCTGGAATCATGTAGATAATTTTATAAGCTTTCCAATGATATAAAGAACGTGCAAATCTGAGCTCTGGATCGAAAGATATGGCGATCTGAAGATTTAGGGCACAAAACAGGCAAAAATGGGTTTTGAAATTTTTTCCCGCGCTCCGCCACCTAGACGACACATGTCGGGCGCTGATTGGATGAGAAATTCTCTCTCCTTCCCTTACCCATGGGTTTTCCTTGAAAGTTTTGACTTTTTGTAACTTTGGAAAATTTTCCATTTTTTCCCCGTGTCCCCGCCACTTGGGACACGTGGCATGATCTGGTTGGAGGACAGGGGCGCGGGGTCATCCTTTACCTTTTAGTTTTTGGCCAAAACTTTTGCCAAATTCTCTAAGTCCTCCCCAAGCTCCGCACTCCCCTTCTCCTTAGGACACATGTCCTGTGTCTATTGGCTCGGGCCAACGCTCCAAACTTCGCCTTTGGAAACTCGGTAAAACATTAAGTAAAAACTCACCCTTTCCTCCGCCGCTCCGATCCACGAAGACACGTGGCATGTTCTGATTCATTGGTGGCTCTTTCGGCTCCTGCATCCGCCGCGTACTTCTGGCCCGGATGTCCCAAACTGTCTGGGACACATTCCTCCGAACCGCCCGATTCGGGCTTCCCTGTCCCTCTTTGAGGCAAAGACACGTGGCGTGATTTGATTGGCTCTCGGCTCCTTTGGCTTTCCGCGTCCCACGTGTCCCTTTGTCCCAACTATCCTAGATGAAAGTTCCTGCGCGGCCGATTCGAGCGGTTCACATCCTTCGCGTCCCCACGGCCCAGATGTCCCAAATGCACTGCATTGCACAGCTTAGTCAAATTTTTCCTCCTTCGGCCGAATCAGCTTTCCGTGTCCCACGCTTCCCGATGTCCCAACTGTCCCAGTGCTACGCAAACCACCTGGAGGCTTTTTGGTTGATTTGTGCCCCGACGTCCCAACTGTCCCAGTCCGCTACTGGACTAGGACTTAGCTGATTTTCATGATTTTTTCTAGCCCAAGCTTGTTTTTTGCAACTTTTTCACCCTTTTTTAGAACTTGCTCTTTTCTTCTTGGACATGAGAGTTAGAAAAAGGCCGAGGGAACCCCAGAAACATGATTTTTGCCTTGAATCAATCTATTTTCCTGGGACTTGAGTATTCTGATGCATGTTATCAACATTACCCTAGGGGTGAATTTTGGCTAACAGTTTCTTTAATTTATTCTCAAGGTCGTGCACCATGTTCTTGTCCTTAACCATGGTGGAACATGTATACCTTCCAATGGAAATGGGGAAGGAGATGGCAGCTTTTTGCCTACTTTGTTGGAATTTGTGAAAATCCAACAATTTTCTGACCAAATCCATAAGGATTAGTTTGTCACCAGGGAACCTGGGAAAATGGAAGGACTACCATGGAACCTTACCACCCAAGAGATAAGTAAACTTCTTGAATTGCAAGAAGATGTAACCCCATTTTGACACTTCACCCATGCTTCAAAAGAAACCCTTCTCTTCTTCGAGATCAAGATCCAATCTGTAAATGTTTTCATAGAGTAAGGTGTCATTCACTCTTCTAAATTGGTCTTCAGACCCTTTTATTTTCAGCCATGGGAAGTACCGATATATGTGTTCCATTGCTTAGTTTCCCTTTGCATCCAGCCCTAGATAGTTTCTCATTCCTGCTGCCGCATAGGTGACGTATGACATCATATAGAACTTGCCAATAGAAAAGACCATTTTCAATTGGGAGTATATCTCATTACTTACTAGGCTACCCCAATCAATCCCTTGGTAATTTTTCTTTATGACACCATGAATTGGTACATCCAAACTTGGAATTCTTTTGAGTCTGGGAGCCCAAATAATCAGCTCAGCAGGGTGATGATATCACTGATTTCAAGGATAAAATCACTTCTAGGGAACCGACTTGGGAAACCTAGAAATAGTTGGCTTAGCCTTGATCAAGAACTTCTTGTTTACATGCTTGATGTAATCTTCTTGATCTTTGTCCCAGAATTTTGTGCTGATTTAAGGTCTAAATCAACATATTTTGTAAAGTTGGGCAACTTTAGGAGTTGATCAAAGTAATCTCCATCTAATTTCACTATAGATTCCCCTGCTTGATTTTTCACTGAGCGGGAGGCTGAGTCATAGTGGGAAGCACAAGCTAGGATGAATTCAGGGCATTGAGATGATATCAAAATCATGCTACGAGAGGGAGACCACTGCCATGTATTGACTTCATCCATGAATTCTGAGAAGAATCCACAATTCTTTTCCAGAAGTCTTCCATATCTATATTGCTGAGCTCCATGTCCCGGATGTCATAATTGTAGCTTACATAAGAACAAAGATTCCATCTTCTGGTACTTATACTTCATTTTCCTAACTTATCCGACTTATCCTTAGATGGGCCAGGGTCCGACATGAGGAGTCTTGGAAATGCCTTGATGACTTCTGGAAGAGCAGTCGGGTGTGAAAGCTTGTTGGACAAGTGCATAGACCCGCCACACCTTTCGGGTTTTGAAACTTGCACAAAACACCTTCGAAAACTCGATAGACTGGATTGTATGTCAAAAATTAGGCCGTGTCAAACACCAATGGAAACCCAAATACTTGGTGGAGTTTGGAGGATGTTGAGCACCTTGAGAAACCCAAAACACTAGCGGGGTGTATGTCGGAAATTAGGGCATGCGGCGCATCGACGAAAACCCAACACAAGGTGGAAGTGAGATGATGTCGAGCAGGTAGAAATACCCAACACACTATGGAACTTGGAGGATGTTGAGCACCTGAAAACCCACACATGAGGTGGAGAAAAAGTGAGATGTCGAGCAACTAGCAAAACCTGAAACAAGGTGGAAACTAGATGATGTCGAGCACCATGCAAAACCGAAAAATCAATATATATCGGGTTTCGACCTATCGAAAACATGAAAAATCCCCATCTCATGATCACTTAGAATTTTAGAACCTTGAAATCCACAACTTACAACAAGTAAATAACCTAAGGGGTAAATTCCAAATGAGAGCCCTCACGAAAAAGACAAGAAATAAGAAAAACAACCTAAAACCCTAAAACAATAAAGAAGAAGAAAAAGAAAAGAAAACCCCAAACAAAACACCTCATAAATAACCCCAAAATCTCCAAAATATAAAGAGGAGAAGAATACCTTCAACTAGATCAAAAATGATCAAGAATGGATGGTGAAATCGACTTAGGAAGCTCAATCGGGTTTGGAGGTGGAAGAAGCATGCACAAAATCCAACACAGCAAAAAAATGTACCAGGTAACAAATGACGTGGAAAACCACCTATTTATAAAACCCTAACATTAATTACACATCACTTGATGTGTGTGCCAACTACCAGACAACTGGACATTAATGACATGTCATCATGCTTGGAGCCTCCAAAAACCCGATACAAAGGGTTTGGTTTAATTTGGGTTTCGGGTTTTGGAAAACATGAAGCATGATGCATGAGATGTTAAGATGCTTCTAAGTCCCAAAATCCTGACACAAAGGCTTCATTCAGGTTTTAGGTTTCGGGAATCACACAACATGAAACATGCATTGGATAAAGCATGTTCTGATGCTTGGGAGTTCAAAAACCTAACACAAAGCTAAGACAATCGGGTTTTGAGTTTTGGGAACATCAGACATGTAACATGCAAGAAACATGCTTTCATGCAATGAAAACCTAAAAACCCAAAATTCTCCTTTAAAGGGGAATTTTAAGAGATATGTCCAAAAAATTTCTATGGTTATCTTATTTTTAGTTGGAATCACTAAAATGAGATAACAATAGCTCTAGTTGGGAATTTCTTTGAACCTCAAAGGAAGAGAACTCAGAATCAAAAGGCTTTATCCATTGGGCTATGGAGTTGGGAGAAGAAAAACCAAAAACAAAGAAACAAAGAAAAAGAAAGAAAGAAACAAAGCAAACACATAACAAAAAATAAATTATAATACAGTGCAAGAGAGCATCTTGCATTATTGATGGAACAACTTTAGATGTTGACCACTGAAAGGTAGAGGGAGAAACTCTCCATCAAGGTATGATAGACAAAACTATTTTCACCATTCAGATGATGAATTTTGAAAGGACCTTTCCATAAAGAATCAAACTTGCCATGCATCCCTTTCTGTTCCCTTCTCTTATCCCAGAGAAGTACTAGATCTCCAATTTGGAAATCACGTTTGCTTTGATTTTTGTCAAATATATTTTTGACTTTTCTCTAATGATCTGTAATGTGATCCACCACCTTGCTCCATTCTTCTTCTAGCTTGGCTAGGTACATTATCCTTTTCTCAATGGAACTTTGAAAAGTTTCATCCTCAATTGCTTTAGCCAACCGTAAGGCTGGAAATTCTACAGAGATAGGAATCTCAACATCAATTCCATATAACACCTGGAATGGGGACATTCCAATAGCTCACTTAGGAGTAATCCGATCTACCCATAATGCATCATATAATGCTTTGTGCCATGTCCTCTTGATTCTCATCAACCATCTTTCTGATTATGGTCACTAGGTTCTTGTTGCTTGATTCAACTTGACCATTGCCTTGGGGGTAATAATCGGATGAATGAGCCAATGTGATCCCAAATCCATAACAAAATTCTATCAACTCATGTGATGAGAAATTGGAAGCATTTTCAACAACAATCTTGTGAGGAATGTCAAATCTAACAATTATATTCTCCTTGAGAAAATTACACACAACTTCGGAGGTTGCTTGTTTGATTGGCGCAGCTTCCACCCACTTGGTGAAATAGTCTGTGGTGGTGAGCACATAATTATGACTGGCAACTTGGAGAGGTAGGATTTAGTACTCCAATGAAATCAATTCCCCATTGGTGAAAAGGTTCTTCAATTATCATGGGCTTCAAGGGGAGAGCTGCCAACTTAGGACAACCAACGAAATGTTGACAAGCTTCACACTTAGCCACCCATTCTACTTGAATCTCGAAAGAGAGTAGGCCAATAGTACCTAGCCCATAAGATTTTGTAAGCCATCATGGAGGAAGAGAAATGTCCTCTGCATGCTAGATTGTGAAAGGATTCTAGCAACCTTATCTGCTGAGACTTATCAACACAACGCAGGAATACACCATCAATGCCCTTCTTGTATATACCATTATCCCATAGAACATATCTTACAGGACCTTAATTTAACTGTCCTCTTTTATTTTTGGCTCAAATGTGGGGACATTCACCATAAGTTAAAAATAAAGTGATGTCTACATACCATTCATCGGTTGTGCTTACAAAAAGCACCATGGGAAATTCTGAAGAAGTATCTTTAGTTTCTTCACATTCTGTCTCAGACTTGTTTTCTGCAATCAATTGGCATAGGCCTCTTCCTCATACCAACTTGGTAGGTCTGATGTCCAAGTCATATTCTTGGACTTTGGCTATCCAGTTACCCCATTGACTACCCAACTCTTGTTGAGTCAAAATGGACTTAACTGCAGTATCAAGAATGAGAATGAGAGTGTGAGAACTCAACACATAATACCTGAAATGCTTCACTGCTCTCACCACTACATAAGCATGCTTTTCAATTTGTGACATCTTCAATTCATGTTCCTTTAGTGGGAAACTCATGAAAGTAATGGGAGCTTTGATTCCTTCTTCATTCTCCTACATCAGGATGGCTGATACTGTATGTGTGAAGCGTAGCTATACATGATGAAATCCTTCTTGAAGTCTGGCATACCAGAATAGGAGCATGAGAAATTTCTCTTTTGAATTCTTTGAAAGAAAGCTTCCCTTTAGTGCTCCATCAAAATGGATTTTTACCTTTCATCATCCCAAGGATATCCTTGGTTTTATCAAAAAATTAGGTACAAATCTTCTTAGGAAATTGACCTTTCCGAAAAAGGAATGCACCCTAGTTTTTCTTGTAGGTAGGGTAAGGCTTTGGATGGCCTTCACCCACTTTGGGTCGATCTTGGTTCCTTCTTTAGTCATGATATGACCCAAAAATTTCCTTCTATTACTCTAAACATGGAATTTTTAGGATTTAATGAAATCCCATGACACTGCACCTTAAAGAGTACCTGCTCCAGGTGATCATAATGATCACTTCACTTCTTAGAGAAGACCATCAAGTCATCCAAATATACAACTATGACCTTTCCCATCAAATCTCTGAAAGCTAAGTCCATAGCTCTTTGAAACATGGCTCTAGTTAATCAAACCAAAAGGCATCCTCCTGTAAGAAAAGGTCCCCCATGGGGTGGTGAATGTTGTTTTATGTTGATCCTCAGTGGCTACCTCAACCTGATTATACCCAAAAATCCATCAAGCATGGATAACATTTCTGATCCAGTGACAGTCTGTAATACTTGATCCATGATAGGAAATGGGTAATTGTCTTTCAATGAAGACTGATTAAGGTTCCAGAAGTCAACACAAATCCGGATCTCACCATTCTTCTTTTTGACTAGGGAAATGTTAGCAACCTAGGTGGAATGATGGATTGGAAAGATAATCCTTGCATCTAACATCTTTTGAATTTCTACAAGGATAGTCCCTGAGATCTTTGGGTTGTAATGCCTTTGCTTCTACCTATAGGGTTTAACCTCAGGCTTCAAAGGGATGCTATGTTGCACATCCTTGGGCTTGAAAGACTTCAGATCCACATATGACCATGCTAGGATGTCCATATATCTCTTCAAGAGTGAAGTGAATCTTTCTTTCTCCTCCGGAGAACAACATTTCCTAATGTTTACCATCCGTGGTTGGTCAGAAGAGCCCAGATTAACTTGATCTACCTCTGACAAGGAAGCACCTTCAGCTTTCCTTTTATCCTGAATGAAATGGTCATGCTTGTCAAACAGACCTTCCAGAGAAACTAATCCCTTCGGAATCTTATTGCCTTTGAGCTGGATGAATTCACCATCAATCTCTTGATATGAATTTGAGATAGACTCATGGAAAGCTGATTCTGATCCTTCAAAATAAAGCTCACTAAAATTATCATCTTTTTCAAGAAAAGACAATACTTGTTGATCATCATTAAACACTTGCCAATGTGTTGAATTATCTGGAACACTTGGATGATACACAATTCAATGGTATACTTGTCTTATTTGAACTTTGGGTGAGGAAGGAGAAGAGATGCGAATGGCTAAAGAATCAACTTTATCATTGTGATCTCTCAAAACTTCCTTAATGGAAAAAGCATCAAAGCATTCTATGTTGTCCCACACCTTGTTCTTGTAATGTCTTAGGTGATCATTTTTCACCTGATAGATCCCCTTTACTTGATTCACAATCAACTCGGCATCTCCCTACACTTTGAGATTTTGGATTCCTTTTTTCCTTGCCATTTCTAATCCTAATAACAAAGCTTTGTATTCAGCCGTGTTATTAGTATTGTCAAACTGCAGCTTGAAGGCGAAGGAAAAATCTCAAAATCTGGAGATATAAGAACCACACTAGCACCTGACCCAGTAGTTGAACAACTTCCATCGAACTCGAGGGTCCAAAAACATTAGGATCTTCTTCCTTGACTTCTACAAAAGGCACCTCAGATGTCATGAAATAATTACCCAAGCCTACATCTTCGAAGAGAATTTGAGCCTTGGGATCATCTGATTTAGTGACCAGGTACTTTTCACTGTGCTTCGGGGTGGAGGACATGAGGAACTCCATTTACTTGGAATTTTAGCTTTGGTCCAGTCCATATTGATTTCTCCTCCAACATCTTTGCAAAAACCTCTTCCTAAGAGAATACCATAAGCAGCTGGGATATCAACAACCAGGATAGTCATTTTTACTCTCTTTTCAGGGAATGCAACAAATGCAAACTGTGCATCCTTGATTTGGCCAATCAAGGGGACTTGTTTAGTTTCCATGGAGTAACACCACCCATAAGATTTAGTCAAGGTAAGTCCAAGGGCATGGGCTACTTTTGGGGCATTACGTTATCAGAGGCTCTTGAGTCAATTATGCAATTGTTGAGTTTAAAACCATTTATAAGTAAGGACAAATAAAATGGTTCAATCTTTCCCAAAGAAGCAGCAGAGGTCATATTACTCTGAGGTAAAGGCTGAGTGGGGCTAGGAAAAATGCCTTTTGAAGATGAAGGGATAACAGCCTTGCTTCTAATGAATTTGGAAAGTTTCTCAAATTGCTCAGGATTTGACTGAAGGTATTCGGCTTCCGACATTTGGATTTTAGTTTTCTTTGCATGATCAATAATGTCAAAAGTGGTATATGAAGGAATGATGGTGGGCTCAGTTCTGGTTACACTTGGTTTGAGCCAAGGTACTAGCCTTGGGGGTAGGAGAAAAGAGAGTTAGAAGGTGAAGTTACCTTTTTAGTTGTCTCCTTTTCAGTTTGTGCTGAGATAGGAGAGCCTCTTTTAGCCATAACCACGGGAGCTTCTTTACTTTTCTCCTTAGAGCCTTCAACCAGATTTCTGGGGTTCTGGGATTGAGATCGAGTGAAGACTACAAATGATTGACCATCATGCTCACCTTCATCTTCCTCATATTCCAAGTACCCAATGTTGGAGTCACAATTGAATCATCAAAAGACTCATCAACATATCCTGAAGCTTCAAAAGCTTCATGAGAATCTTGATCTTCTGGTTCTTCATCTTCCTCAACTATTTCTACTACTGCATTGATAGGAGGAGCTTCAATGGCCAGCTTGGTGGGAGCAGCAATCAACTGATTCCTATCTCTTGTGGGGGCGCCATTGGTATTGTTGAAATTTTGTCATCTAGGAATATCCCGATAAGGAACGTTGGTCACTTGTTGAGACATTTGCTTCTTCAAAGTGATCAAGTCATTGGCCATCCTCTGAATCATAGGATCAGTAGTACTCTGAGAAGAACTCTGATTTTTAGGCTTAGATGACTCTCTTTTGATCTTTCCGGCTAGAATGAGATCATCTTCTATTTCAGTGGTTGTAGCTTGAGCAGTGGCCAAATCGGGATAACATACCTTCTTAATAAGAAGCTCACATCAGGGGGCTGAGTTGATGAAGAAACACTTTTGATTTTCAAGAGTGGGAATGGCTAGATCTTGGAATCTTATGAATCAGCTTTGTTGAATTTGGCTATGAAGTCCCACATGGGTTCATAAGACTCCTTCTTCATATGTGTAAGTTGTGCTAACAAGGCATGAGAATATTTAGCTGGTTTGAACCTTGCTTCAAATATGGATCTCATGGTAGCCCAGTTGGTAATGCATGCATTCGGAAGATGGTAGAACCATTCTGCTACTACACCATGCAATGTCTCAATGAAGAGTTGAATAGAGACATCTTCATGAGAAACCCCAAGGATGCCACATGTGACAAAAAAATGAAGCAATGTGTTCATCAGGGTGTTGCTTCCCATCACCGTTGAACTTAGGAATATTCTTACGAGATCCATGAGGTAGATCATGCAATGGTGGAGTTAGGGAAAGAGGACCAATAGCTACACCCCAAGGCATAGGTTGTGTAGCCATCCTTTTGAATGAAGTGCATACAGGAATCGAGTATCAGACAAGAATAATGCATGAAAGGTTGTAGAAGCTTCTTGTTCTTGAGGAACCCGAGTTCTTTGGATAGGTGAAAGAACTTCTTGCTCGGCTAGATGCAACACTATTGGGGAAAGTCTGAAATTGTGTTGTTGAAGAAGATCAAAGAACGGATCAGTTTCACCCCTAGCTCGGCTTGACCAAGTGAAGATATTTCTAGCCATCTTGAACTAAAAATGGATCTTCTGAAAATAAGGCAAATACGAGAGTCACCAGACACCAATAGGATAAGCTTAGTCTTATCAATCCATATATCCCAGTGAGAGTCACCAAAAACTATTGGTTGGATATTTTTTCAGGCCAAAATATGAGGTTCAACCACAGTGCACAAGGATTAAATCCCTCCTCAAAGATAGGTGAGGCTACTTGTTTATTACTAATCTAAAACACAATAGAAATAATATATACAATATCCACACTATTCTAACCATTGGGGTTGGGATACAATCCCAAAATCCATATCAACATGAAATGGAGATGTTACAACTTTAGATTAGAAAGAATTAGAAGGGAAAATATTATAGATGAAACAAAGTGGGAAGGGAATGAGAGGAACATATTTTCTTTCAAGCAAACATAGATCACGAAATACTTATACGAGTTTTAGATAATGAGTGTAATATTTTGAAATGATTAAAATGATTAAGAATACTAAACAAAGAATAGCTCAAGATTTTGGACGTAAGAACAATCTCTCAAGATAGATGAATCCCACAACACAAAGTTTGTAAAATAACACCTATTTCTATTCTTCAATGATTAAAAAGAAAATACAAAGTTTTTCTTCTTCTTCACAATAGCTCTTAATATTCAAAAATCTCTCCCCTTTGAATGCACAAGCATCCCTTATTTATAATAGAGAGAGCAGAGAGAAAATAGGATAAATCCTAGAAAATAGTCTTTTAACGAGAGTCCTATTTTTCTTGACTCTCACGTAGGAGAACAAGTCAAAATTTGCTTCCTATGTGATGAAACGAAAATGAAAAAGACATGACAATTTCTTGATAGAAATGACATGAAACATTATGTTTATTCTGCTTCATCATCCTTGTCTTCTTCTAGTGAAAGCTTGCTTGTCTCAAAATTCTTGGAACTTCTAGATTATGCTCTACATCTCATCTTCATCTGGCACACTAGAATAATCACTTAGGACCTCACAAGTTTCTTGAGTGTCACTTGCATTACCAGGAAGTTTCTTCAATTTCTTGTTGAGTTTCCTTAGTGATTCCAAAACATTCTCGATCCTTATGAACTTATCGATGGTTTTCAGATCAAGATGGAAGCTGGTTCATGTTGAATTAATTCTTGAATTTGTTTATAGAGATCATCAGTAGGTAGAATATTTGAGCTTTCACCCAACACCTTGGCGAAGATCCTGGACAACTCCTCTTCTATGTCATTGGTGGCATCAACCAACTGATCTCTAGATTCCCTCAACTTGCTTTGCAAGCTTCACTTGAGAATCTTTATCCTGAATCTAATGGCTTTGGCTAGCTGGAAATGCTTATCTCCATGTGGAATGATTCCTTCTTCCATTAAGATCCGGGATGGAACTTGTTTCAGTGCATTGAGGGCTTCTAAAGTTAATTCAAGGTTCCCAACTTCCTGTGAAAATTCATCATCCATTTTTCACCATCCTTCTTTATTTCCTCCAAGGATTTATAAACCTCCACTTGTGTCATCTATGACCTCTCTTCCTTGTAGGAGTAGCCTCTTTATCCATTCTTCACCATTCTCCCCTTCTCATTGATCTTTTCAATCATAGGCACCGATGAGAAATCAAACCTTATAGGAGTAGGGGTAGAAGATGATGGTGTTGACTGAGAAGGCTTTGAAAGCTTGAGTAATACCTCCATCATCTTCAACTTTCTCCTTTAGCTCATCCCTTCTTACCTTTGTTTCCTTTAGCTTTTGGAAGCACGTTCATGGCATCTGCACATCCTGTTGTGCTCCTTCTATTGTTACTTTTCCCAGATCAACCCTTGTAATATAATAATCAGTCACCACTATATCCTCCTTGGTTTTTTTAGCTGCAGGAGTGGAAATCTCTGCAAACTTATGCCCTGAGGCATCCACTGAAACCCTAGAAACCATTTTTAGGTTTCTTGGCAGATTTGGCAGGAGAAGCCTTGAGTGAACTAAAATCGAAGGCTGGTAGGGGAACTACCACCTTCCTCTTCCTCGGAGTCTGATCGATAAACAACCATTGAGGTACAATGGAAGAAGTTTTCCCAATCGGAGGTGTTATGGTTGTATCTCGCAGTGGGGGAAGATTTACTTGTGGAGTGGTAATGAGTGCAAGTGTAGTGACTATGGGAATAGATTCGGGAATGAAGGGGTGGAAGGAGGAGGCATTTCTATGGCCATCGTGGGTCCAACAGAGAGAGGTGAGAGGTCGGAGAAAAATGCTAGCCATGGCTGATGAGAGTGGCGTAGAAATATGAGATGAGGAAGATTGGGAGAGAGGAGGTAAAGACTCTAAAGCCAAAGCTTGAGAAGCAAGAGAAAGACTTACTTCCGATGAGCAATCCACAAAAGGAGAAATAAGAGGTTGACCAACCTCGATTTCTAAAAGAATTTCTCCTTGTTCTGGTGGAGGAGGTGAATCCAATATCTCAACCATTTGTGTAGGAGTAGCAGATGATTCGGCCCCTTTCTTTTCTCCTTTTTTGAAAAACTTAAACTTTATTTGCCTCTTGGTAGGGATTTTATCCTTTTCCTTCTCTCCCTTGGAGGGTCCCGCTTCTAAAGTAGCTATTTTTGAAAATATCTTTTTTTATAACTCATTCCCCAGGAAATGAGCCATGCCTTAGTGTGGACAAGAGTCTGAGCAGCTCTTTTAGTGATAGAAGCCTTTTTAGCAACAGACCAATCAATGGTTGGGAATCCAAGTTGGTCTCCATCTGATTGTTCATACCTAGGTTCGAACACTTTCATTGTCTATGGTGCCTTCAGGATATCAGCTAGATCTAACATCTGAATTTCTTCAAGTGTTAGTCTGTTGTTGTCTTTTCTTCGGATGGAAACTTCATCACGAAGATCAACCTAGATATCTTCCACAGTGGGCACATGCAGGTACAAGGTTCCATATGACTTGAGGACTCCTCGGATGTCGAATCCCTCCCTCATCTTCATATGTTTCTTCAATTTATCCTGAAGCTCATGCACCATGTTCTTGGCCTTAACCATGGTGGAACATGTATACCTTCCAATGGAAATGGGGAAGGAGATGACGGCTTTGTGCCTACTTTGTTGGAATTTGTGAAAATCCAACAATTGTCTGACCAACTCCATAAGGATCAGTTTGTCACCTGGGAACTTGGGCAAATGGAAAGGATTACCATGGAACCTTACCACCCGAAGATAAGTAAACTTCTTGAATTGTAAGAAGATGTAACCCCATTTTGACACTTCGTCCATGCTTCATCGAAAAACCCTTCTCTTCCTCAGATCAAGATCCAATCTACAAATGTTTTCATAGAAGAAGGCATCATTCACTCTTCTAAATTGGTCTTCAGACCCTTTTATTGTCAACTGTGGGAAGTACCGATATATGTGTTCCATTGCTCGGTTTCCCTTTGCATCCAGCCCTAGATAGTTTCTCATGCCTACTGCCGCATAGGTGACGTATGACATCATATAGAACTTGCTGGTAGACAAGACCATTTTCATTTGGGAGTCTATCTCATTACTTATTAGGCTACCCCAATCAATCCCTTGGTCATTTTTCTTTATGATGACCATGAAATGGTACATCCACCCTTGGAATTCTTTTGAATCTGGGAGCCCAAATAACTGGCTCAACAGGGTGATGATATCGCTGACTTCAAGGATAAAATCACTTCTAGGGACCGACTTGGGAAACCTAGAAACAATTGGCTTAGCCTTGATCAAGAACTTCTTGTTTACATGCTTGATGCAATCTTCCTGATCTTTGTCCCAGGCCTTTTGTGCTGATTTAAGGTCTAAATCAACATATTCCATAAAGTTGGGCAACTTTAGGAGTTGATCAAAGTAATCTCCATCCAATTTCACTATAGATTCCCCTACTTGATTTTTCACTGAGCGGGAGGCTGAGTCATAGTGGGAAGCACAAACCAGGATGAATTCAGGGCATTGAGCTGATATCAAAATCCTGCTATGAGAGGGAGACCATTGCCTAATCGGCTATTGACTTCATCCATGAATTCTGAAGAATCCTCAATTCTTTTCCAGAAGTCTTCCATATCTATATTGCCGAGCTTCGTGTCCCGGATGTCATAATTACAGCTTACATAAGAAGAAGATTCCATCTTCTGGTACTTATACTTCATTTTCTTAACTTATCTGACTTATCCTTAGATGGGCCAGGGTCCGACATGAGGAGTCTTGGAAATGCCTTGATGACTTCTGGAAGAGCAGTCGGGTGTGAAAGCTTGTTGGACAAGTGCACAGACCCCACACCTTTTGGGTTTTGAAACTTGTAGAACACCTTCAAAACCCAATAGACTAGATTGTATGTCAAAAATTAGGCCATGTCAAACACCAATGGAAACCTGAAATACTGGTGGAGTTTGGAGGATGTTTGAGCACATTTGAAACCCAAACACTAGCGGGGTGTATGTATGTCAGAAATTAGGGCATGTGGCGCATCGACGAAAACCCGACACAAGGCGGAAGTGAGATGATGTTGAGTAGGTAGAAATACCTGACACACTATGGAACTTGGAGGATGTCGAGCACCTGACAAGACCCCACGAGGTGGAAAAAGTGAGATGTCGAGAAACTAGAAAAACCCAAAACAAGGTGGAAACTGGATGATGTCAAGCACCCTGCAAAACCTGAAATCAATATATCGGGTTTCTGACCTGTCAGAACATGAAAAATCCCCATCTCATGATCACTTAGGAATTTTAGAACCTTGAAATCCACAACTTACAACAAGTAAATAACCTAAGGGGTAAATTCCAAATGAGATCCCTCACGAAAAAGACAAGAAACAAGAAAAACAACCTAAAACCCTAAAACAATAAAGAAGAAGAAAAAGAAAAGAAAACCCAAACAAAACCTCATAAATAACCCCAAAAGCTCCAAAATATAAAGAGGAGAAGAATACCTTCAACTAGATTGAAAAATGATCAAGAATGGATGGTGAAATCGACCGGGAAGCTCAATCGGGTCTGGAGGTGGAAGAAGCATGCACAGAAAAATCCAACGCATCAAAAACATACTAGGTAACAAATGACGTGGAAAACCACCTATTTATAAAACCCTAACATTAATTACACATCACTTGATGCATGTGTGCCAACTACTAGACAACTAGACATTAATGACATGTCATCATGCTTGGAGCCTCTCAAAAACCCGATACAAAGGGTTTGGTTTAATTTGGGTTTCAGGTTTTAGAAAACATGAAGCATGACACATGAGATGTTAAGATGCTTCTAAGTCCTAAAATCTTGACACAAAGGCTTCATTTAGGTTTCAGGGTTTCAGGAATCACATGACATGAAACATGCATTGGAAAAACCATGTTTTGATGGTTAGGAGTTCCAAAACCCGACACAAAGCTAAGACAATTAGGTTTTGGGTTTCGGGGAACATCAGACATGTAACATGCAAGAAACATGCTTTCATGCAGTGAAAGCCCAAAACCTAAAATTATCCTTTAAAGGGGATTTTAAGAGATATGTCAAAATGTTTCTATGGTTATCTTATTTCATAAATTGATGACCTCCTATACCAACTCAAGGGAACCATGTTCTTTATGAAGATTGGTATAAAGTAAGGGTACTACCAAGTTCCCATTGATTGCGTAGATGTTTGGAAAACCTCATTCAAATCCAAGGAGGGATTTTTGAATGGATGGTCATGTTTTTGGGCTTATAAATGCACTCCGCAACATTCATGATGTTGATGAATGATACCATGTGGCCATTTAATGATTCATTCATGGTCATGTACTGGATGAAATTATTGTCTTCGATAAGACATAGGATGAACATGTTCAACATGTCCATAGATTATTTAGACCCCACATTAGCACAAGATTTATGTCAACATAGATAAGTATTCCTTTGGAAGGGATGGCATCTAGCACTTAGGATACATAATTACAAGGATGGTGTGTGTGTGGACATGGAAAATATCCAAGTCATCGAAGAATGGCTCACACCGAGACTATCACTAAAATCTAAAGTTTTTAGGACTATCCAACTTCTATCATAGGATTATACTTGTTTTTTTATCACATTACATTTCCTTTGAATCAAGTGACATATGGGGGTGTGAAAGAAAATTTTGTATAGATAGAGGTGCAATAGAATTAATTTGCATGAATGAAGAAGAGACTCTACTATACACCAATTTTGGTATTTCTAAATATACAACAATACTTCAGAATATGTACTTGTAGTAGTCCTCACCCAACATGGGCATCTAGTGGCATATGACAGTTAGAACTTCACGTGACACAATACACATATACTCGACATATGACAAGGAATTATACATAATTTACCAAGATTAGAAACAATGGAAGCACTATATTTTTGGAAAATAAAATATCATATACATAGATCATAAGCCTTTATAATTCATGTAAACCCAAGGAAAGTTACAAAATTATCACCATTAGAGGTGGTCCATCTATCTACAAAAATCCATCTCAACATCCTACACAGAAAGAGAAGTGTTAGTCGAGTTGATGATTATTTGAGTCATCCCTTGATCATCTCTCTAATGAAAATCCTTGACTCGTATGGGCATGGGACAACAGAGTAGCCTCAAATATATGCACATGACAGTGTGTTTCTAACATCTATTAAAGGCTACGGGATGAATTTTTTTCCAAACTATCATTTATAGGAAGGGGTTCTATGTCAAGTAGTAAACCTCTATGTTCCTATAGGGGAGTGTCATAAATTGATCTAGGAGGCTCACTACAGTCAAGTTGCAGGTCACTTTGGAGTAGAGAAAATAGTGGCAGTCTTGCATAAGTATTTCTACTAGCCAAAGCTCCATCATGATGTTACTAAATACAACTTTTCATACACACCATGTGAGATTTACAAGACATATAATCAAAAGTAGAGCCTTCATACCCCTCTTCCAATTTTAGGAACACCATGGGAGTTTGTCTCGATGTATTTCATGTCATATATCCATTCCACCAAGTATGGCCATGATTGCGTTTTGTGGTGATTGGCGGGCTCTCAAAAATGGTAATTTTGGCACCTTGTAAGTAAACAATATTAGCATAGGAGATTGAAAAGCTATGCTTTGGGCATTTTTTTGTATCATTTTGGCCTTCAAAAGAGTATTGTGTCATATCAGGATTCTAGGTTTGTGGGGGTATTGTGGTCTACACTTGTGGTCCATGATGGACACAAAACTAAACAAGTCTATTGTGTTATACCCTCGGACCAATGGTAAAACAAAAGTAGTCAACCATATGGTTGTGGATATTCTTCATATGTATAAATCCAAACATCCACACACATGGGATGAAAGTATTGTGTATGTCCAACATATCTACAACCGATCTCTTCATAGCTCCATGAGACATAGCCCATTTCAAGTATGTCTTAGATTCCATCCATTGGCTCTCATTGATGTATCATTTCCCTTCATGTTGGAAGAAGAATATGCCCATACAAAAATAAGTGGATAAGGTAACCAAATTTGTGGAATGAATTTGACACATTCAACAACAAGTTCATGAGATCTTGGAACAAACCAAATAGAAGTACAAACAATGTCATGATCCCCATCAAGTTCCTCATCAATTCCAAGTGGGGGATACAGTCTAGATACAAATCAAAAAGAATGATTCCAAGGACCATATAGAAAACTCATACCTCTAAGATATAGTTCATACATAATAACAAAAAAATAGTGAAAATACATTTTGAGCTCAATCTTCACCCTACCTTGGGTTGCATCCAATTTTCAATGTTGAAATGCCTCACCCCTAATTTCCTCCATCTTTGATACATCAAACATTGATGAATAGTTATAGAGTAAACATTTAAAACCCACTATGTGACACTAGTGAACTCTAATCAATTCATTGATAGGGTGGTCAAGGATATGAAACAACAAAAGATCACACTCTATCGAGTAGTGAAGGCAAGGTAGATGGCATATCAAGGGAAGTGGTTCACAAAGAACCAAATTGAGAATTCCTTTCCACACATGATAAAAAAATTAGGAAAAATGGGGCCAGTTGCTTTTTAGAGAGGAATGAATTATCTAGAACAAGATTTCTAAAAATTTATTTTGGAAAGCCCCGAAAATCTATTTTAGAACATTTTCAACATATTTTATTATTTTACAATTTTGAGGGTCTCTGTAGCATTTCTAGACTTTGGATGATGATGAAAATGAAAAAGTATAATCACTATTAAAAATTTCCTCTTCATGTTCATTTTGTGCTCTTTCTATATGTTCTTGCGGTTAATAAAACAAGTTAACATGCTAGGAGATATGACCACGAAAAGGAGAACTAAATAAAATAGTAGTAATAATAGGATAATTTTAGGATTTTTACTCTTCCTTATTTTAAATCCACCCCTTATATGGCTACGAATGGTATCCATGTAGGATGACCTTCGCTTACATCTAGAGCCCTTTCTATTATGTTTTATCGAGTTCTTTTATATTTCTCCTTATATACCTATACACTTTGACTTGTTTTGAATAAGGATATCGATCTCTAGGTATACATATCCCTCATATAGTTTTCTAGTTTGTATACATTTAGAATTGCAATAAAATTAGTTTATGTTTATAACTCTTTCATTATGAATTGATTGCCAGAACACATTAAGATGCATTGTTAGTGTATTGTCCACAAGATTGCATCTCAATTTGAATCATAAAGATCATGTCTAAAACCTCAAAACCCTTCTTAATAGAAAATGTTTCTCAAATATAAAACTTCCACTACATCATGCATACTTCTTGAAACACTAACTCCATCAAAAATCCTCTACCTCAAAATAAAAATCCTTCTATTATCAAATCTCCTACAACATTTCCAAATGCTCAATCAAAATATTATTATGGTAGCTACCAAAAGTCCAATCAATGAAATATTTTAAAATAACTCAACGATATGCCTTGTAAGATTACTCTCTTGAAACTTATGTAAACATACCCTTATCAAAGCAAATTTATCATACAATAACTAAAAGCCATAGAATAAATCCCCATAAACCCCTAAAAGTGAAAAATTCAATCAACCTACACAAGTTCCACCAAATACTGATGTAAACGTAATTTAAACAATATCTCACCATCAACCATATTATAAACTTGTTATATATAAATGATGAAATCCTTTATCGACTAGACAATCCTCTTATTTTCATCAAATTCAAGATCAATGATGCTCAAGTTTAGAAAGTATTACTAAATGAAGGGTAAGGAATTAATTTCACTTCCATATGGACAATCAAAACTCTATTCTATTACCAAGATGGCCCAAAAATACACATATCAATTTTCATAGATTCAAGAAATAAACTAAAGTCACCTTTAATGTATTTGGTTCCCCATAATTGTAGGACCCAAAACTATATGCACTAAGGTAATGGTCCTTGAACTCTAACTTTCTTATAATATAATTTTAGGATAATTTTACAATCACCATACAAGGGTAATCACATCTTCCAAATAGGTAATGCATCAATTTCATCGTATAACTATATCCAATATGAACATGAAGTTGATCCCAACTATTGGGATATATTTATTTCAAACCTAGGGAATAATTATAAATTCACATAGCCAACATTATTTGTAGAATACCACTACATAAATACTTCAACATATATCCCGATGTACAAGTTACCATTGATTCCATACAACTTCAAAACATATGAGATACATTCAAATTGTCATCATCCATAACAAAATGTCTTACCCCATTCCTCCTCACATTTGATCAATACCTTCCCATATTTGATGTTGAAAGTAAAATAATTCTCCTTGAAATTCTAATAAAGCCACTTATGAAGATGAATTATACGAATATGATGAAAATGGAATTATATAACATTTTCACTACCCTCTTTACTTTTCCCTATAACCTATATATATTTTAAATTTCTACCAAAGATGATTCTCGTGATGAACACTACCCAAACCATAATAAAAACACTAACAAAAAAATCATATTATCATTAAGTGTAAATCATATTGCATATACAAGGTAGAAATTTGGATTCACTTTAGTACCAATAGAATCTTATATGAATTCATGCTTTTAATAGTGAGGCTACTATGGTCCACATATCCTAAGACCTTATCACTCCCGCTTTGAATAATTTTTTAAAGTTAAGGATAAATGTTTTATGACAGGGAACCTACAATTTTACAACCAAAATAGGGGTCTTAATACCAAAATATTACATTAAGGTCAATACAAAAACAACCACAAGACAAAACATATAAACCGACAAAATAAACAACACAAACACAACACAAACATATAAAAATTGCAACAAAATGGCAACTAAATCAGTCAGTAATAATGCACAAAGGAATCCCCTAAAATCTTTTAGATGTGCTTTCTAGTTCTAAGAGGAGAGTTTCTCCCCATTATGGAATTTTCTTTACCTAACCATGATCCATAAACTTAGAAAAATACTTCTACTAAAATAATGTTTACCTGGATATTAAATTTATCAATTGTAGGACTCTGGTTAATCCATTAAAAATTGACCCAAATCTGATTTAAGACTAATCCAAAATTGATTTTCCAATCACTTTGTTTGAACAAATCCATCCAACATTAGATTCAAATTTTTGCCAATTTGTTCAAGATGTCATTATTGATTGTTAATATGTATATTCGATTAAAATAAATTATTAAAATGTAGGAATAAAATCAAAAATTAGAATGTAAAATACAACACGAAAACTTGATAATGAAGTTCGATGCAAGCATATGTCTCTAGGTTCATATGAATATATCTATTAAAATGTTCTAAAATTATAAATACAATAACCCTTACAATAAAAAAATAGATCACAACCTGAAAAAAACATACTTTCAGACCTTCAAAAGACCTTGACATAATTCGGTAAGATATCTTTCACCTTCTCAAGAACTTTCCGAGGCCACTCCCTTAGGAATTTTGCAAATAGTTCCTTTCAAAACATAAAATGATGTCACAAAACTTCCAAAATGGGAAAATAATTACACCATTAGGAGCATAACATAGTTCTAAGCATTTCATCGCTTTACTCCAAAGGTCGGTTCTAAGCCTAAGTGCTCCAAAATTGAATATTTCTCCAAGTAGGTCTAATTTGCCTAATCACAAGCCCGGACAAACATTATTTAAATAAATGCGAGCTCATGAATTATCTTGCTGAGTTATTATGGTTCAACGACAAGGTGTAAATTTTGTAAGTGGTGATTTAAGGGTTCGACCCCATCCTAACTCCTCCTTCACGTGGCATGACCATCCACTTTATAATTTCACCCACCCACTATGTGGGCCTCCTTAGTCTCTTGGGTCAATTGGTATGAATGATCCCACATACGTGGGTGTGGAAATCACTTAAGAATTTAAAAATGCTTGCTAACCATGTAGAAATGCGGTATGGGCCACACCAAACTTGATTTTTCCGCCACACATGCATATAATACTAGTTGGATCGATGGAAATGTGGAGTTCCACGTGAAAATTGGTCAGTGGATAAGTGCAACCTGAACTCTCGAGTTGATGAACTAGTTCGGTCATTTAATAAAATGAAAATTTCCCACACATCCATACGTGAACTCGCCCAATATAACATGTGGCTCTCGAGATGGTAAGTGAATAAACCATGCAATGTAATAGCTCACACTCCTTTTATGCATTGTCAAGCTGGTTAATGAAAAAATAGAGTTGGCTTGGTATAATTGCACTTTGTCATTGTGATGGCGAGGCCATGTGGTGGGTTGAGGACCCACCACGTGGTGATATATCGAAAAAAGTGACAAAGGCACCCCTATGTAAAAAGAGTGTTCTCGAATCGACAAGGGCTCCTAGCCAAGAAAAAGTAATATCCACCCATCTGAATATGAGTGTCAAAGACTGGTGGTGTAAAACCAATTTTACATTTTTCCCATGCTCCATTTTTGCCACGTGTCATTTCCTAATTGGTTAGTTGACCTTGTGTAGTCATAAATTTGACTAAATGATATCTCGAGCACATGAGCTCTGTTTCAGGTGTTCTTGGTATCGTTGGAAATATCTCAAAATGATATTTTGTACCAACATGGTTTATGGGGATTTAGGAAATGTAAGAATGTCCAAATTTCCTCTAGATCAAACCTCCCCAATGAGAAGGCTTTTTGTCCACAAAAATTTGTTTTACCCACCAAAAATTATCAATCCCCTTAATGCATCTAAAAAATAGATATAGGACACCATAGGAATAAAAATATGGGTTAATAAAATAAAATGTCGAGTAACTAGCCATGAATATTGTTCATTTTAAATAGACAATCATAAGCCACAAAAGGCATCTGTCTACCGATACTCTGTAACCTGTCAAATTCTACAAATAGCTTGGGTCGGTGTACAAAGACAAACCAATGCCCAAGTAATAGGTGAATACCTTCTTTTGAATCATGTAAACTATCATCCCACCGTAATGCCATCACAAACAATTGATCAGATAAAAATACCCATTCCATAACAGAAAGCAAGTGTCCAACTGATTACGTGATACGAACAATTACTAGAAATACAATTGCACCAATAAGCTAGTGTCTACTATCCATGTGAAATTGTAAAAAGTCTTGAAAACTATCACCAATATGATCCAAAATAAACATGCCAAGAATAGACAAAAATTGAATCAAGTGAACTGCTAGTGAAAAATAATCTATCCCCACAATCTGCACTCACAAATAGGATAGAAGTAAACTATCTGCACAATGCTGAAATACCCAAAATAATGAACTATCATCAAGTGCAAAGATCACCAGGTACACTCTACAAACCAGTTTGTTAGTGTAATCAATATACACCCTAATTATAACCACAAAGGAATAAATGCTTGAAATGAGGGACTTAGTAAATGTGTAAACATCATGTATGGGTATAATGAGTTTGTAAATTAATTACAAAAACAAAATGGTGCCCAAAATGGGTCTTACAAGCATCCATACTTTGCACAATAAAATCAACAAAATATACTTGAAATGCAAGTTTCCAAAATAGACATTTCAACCATGCCCATTGAACCTGCATACTACTATTAGAAATATCCCAAGATAAAACATGAGTTGTACCCAACTGTACTAGAAACTCAAAGTTGAAATAAGGAGATGTAAATGGAGTATTAATCAAAATTTCAAAGTAAGAAACCCACTGAGTATGGTAAACCTGTCCCTCAACTTTTCTAAAAAATATGAACTCCAAAACCATTCAAAACTAAATGGGAAAAAATTCCATATAACAAAGAACCATAATCCCATAACAACACCTCAAATTAATTACATGTGAGAAACAATCAAGAGCTATGCAATATAAAGTTAAAAATTGTTTACCAACCCATGCCAATAGATTTTCATCTACAGGTATCACCTGATCCAGGGTTGTAACATCAACTGAAGGTGGATCTGAAACTTCATTTACCTTTGCAATAAGTCTATACTCCATCTTTGGCTTGCCACTACACTGATGGCGAGATGGATGAAGTTTCGAAAAATGTTCACCCGATGTCCATCATCACGATAAGGGGCACAAAAATTCCTAGTAATAGAGGAATTATTCTTTCCATCTCTCACTCTGAATGATGAGATTGGTCTTTTTTATTTTCCCGGTTCTTAACGAATGACAACAACTTCTTCAACAAAGTCCTCTTCCAACATCTGGAAATAAAATGGTTATGCATTCCACAAAATGTACAAGGAAAGGCATCCATCATTTTTTGAATATCAAAGCCAAAATTTTCAAATTGAAAGAGTGGATCAAAAGTTTTACAACATTTCTTCTTAGAATGCAAAGGTTTGTAAGAAAGAGGAGGTGGTATCTCATTACCTCGTCTCTATAAATTCTTACCAAATTCATCCTATGATGATGAAACATCTGATTCCTACACTAAATCTACTTGTAGGACTAGTGGGGTATTCTCTTGACTTTCGGAAGCTTGTCTCCCATCAATGTTCTTGGAGCATTCTCCAATGTCCTTTCCCACACTAGTAAAACCTAATCCTAAAAACTAAGGACGATCCTCAACTTTGTATTGGGTTAACAATGCCTTGACTATCTTTTCCAAGACTTCTTCCATCAAAACCCATCTTAAATAACAATTTGGATCCAATTCCTCTAGTATGTTTTTCAAACAAGCCAAAGACATCATTACACCGAATCTAAAACCAAATGGGAGGAATTAGAATATTCACATGGTGAGAAACTTATAGTGCACTCTGTCATGGTTGCTGCATTTGAAGTAGAAGTATTTTCCTTCTTCTCGATCAACACACCGTAAACTGATCAAGAGTTCATCCTTTAATGCTAGATCTTTTCAACTGATCAACTTGCTCTTCGAGGGAATATAGATTTCCTCATAGGAACATGTTTTATCCCTGAAATTTTCTATTGATGCTCTTGATTTCTTCTAGTATTTCCCTCTTTAATGCTTTCCCCATGGTTACCTGCAAACCAACTATCTCTAAAATACTATAAAATTACAAAGTAAGAGGATCAAACCAAATAGCCTTGCACCGATGGGATTAACAAATCACAAAATGGTATCCAAATGAAACTAAAGCAGACAAGAAATCAACAGCTCGATACCAAAATGATCCATAAACATAACATAAATACTTCTACTAAAATAATGTTTACCCGGATATTAAATTTATCAATTTTAGGACTCTAATTAATCCATTAAAAATTGACCCAAATCTGATTTAAGATTGATCCGAAACTGATTTTCCAATCACTGTTTGATCAAATCCATCCAACATCGATTCACACTTTTACCAATTTGTATGAGATGTCATTATTTATTTTTATTTGTATATTTTGATTAAAATAATTGATTAAAATGTAGAAATAAAATAAAAAATCTGAATGTAAAATACAACACCAAAACTTGATAACGGAGTTCAACATGCAAGCCTACGTCTTTGGGTTCATATGAACTGATCTATTAAAATTTGCTAAAATTGTAAGTACAATAACCCTTACAATCAAAAAAATAGATCACAACTTGCAAAAATGTACTTTCAGACCTTTGAAAGACCCTAACATAATTCAATAAAATATCTTTCACCTTCCTAAAGTACTTTTCAAGGCCACTCCCTTAGGAATTTCACAAATAGTGACTTTTACAACATAAAACACATCATATAAATTACAAAATGGAAAAATAATTACACCATTAGGAGTGTAATAGAGTTTTGATCATTTCATTAGTTTACTCCAAAGGCTAGTTTTGAGCCTAAGTGCTCCAAAATTGAATATCTACCAAGTAGGTCTAATTTGCCTATTCACAGCTCCGCAAAACACTATTTAAATAATGACAAGCTTGTGAATTATGTCACCAAGATATTATGGTTCAATAACGAGGTGTAAATTTTTTAAGTGGCGAGTTAAGGGTTCAACCCCATTATAACTGCCACTTCCATGTGGCATAACCGGTCCGCTTTATAATTTCCATTGCCCACTACATGGGCCTCCTTAATCGCTTGGGTTGGTGGGTATGAATGATCCCACATACGTGGGTGTGGAAATCACTTAAGCCTTTAAAAAGGCTTGCTGACCATCTAGAAATGTGGCATGTATTATGTTTGTGGAGCCTATTTTCATGTTAGATTGTGGTACACCTTCTATGTGTTACACTCGGGTATTTTATGGCGGTCCTGCCGCGGTGAGCGGGTCAAGGGGTTCAGGGAGAAGCCCCCAAAGAAAATTTTCATGGGTGGTTCATTAATCCATGGGTAATGGGTAACCGTTATGGGCTGTTTTTGGGCCCATGGTTTTTCGGTACCCATTGTTTTCATACCTACGCTTTTTTGCCCATGGTTTTTGCCCATGGTTTTGATACCCACGGTTTTGTATCAAACTACTTAAGCAATTGTCTATTTATATAGTCTTATGCATATGATACATATACAAGCAAATGCATTGTAGATGTGCATTGAATTCGGTGTGAATTCTCAGTAGAGTTTGTTGAGCATAGTGTAACATCCTCAATTTAATACCTTAGAACAAGAATTTTTTTATTTGATTAATGTTCTCTTGTTCTAAATACATAATTTAGAACACACATATCATAACAATCATTCTTATAATAGATAACCATATGCAACTTGTAATGACTCAGTATACCACCGATCTATTCATTCCATGACTCGGTGAACTACCGATCTATTCATGCGTAACTTTGAGATTGAAGTTTTCAACTGAGCACTTCATTCTCGTGGTTCTCTTCCCTATTCTGGGATTCTGAGTGCTCTGTCCAAGGAACCTATCTGAATAATTGTTACCATTATTCATCGGCATCACGATCCTTAGACTAGGTGACATAGGACAACGCAATCAGCAGCTTGCGATACTTTGGCCAAAGGTTTGAAACATACTGTTCATATTACTTATTCCTTGATGACATACTCATCAATCTGGAATACGTCCTTCACCCCACTCTAATGTTATATAGAACGTCTTATACTGACCTCTGTCAGTCCCCTTGCCCCAAGTTTTCACTCTGGATCAGGTTAATATCATAATTCACGTTATAAGGATGCCCTTGAAGACTAGGGGTAAGCTGACATACTAGGTCAACTGATGTTAACCCCATGTGTCAAGATACCCTGAGTCTCAAAGGGCTGCCTCATAACCTGTCTATGATCCTAACCAGTCCGGAGGGAAATCTTGATCAAGTTTTAGGTGTAAATCTTAACAATCAATGTAGAAGGGTGTTGCCATATGTCATCTGCATTGTTGTATCCTCGAGAAGATCCTAATCTTCTCGAAGGTACAACCCTACAGTTGACATGTGTCAACATCCTATGGAATAGCCTCGAAAGATGTACATACCTCCAAAAATTTACTTATGTTGAGTTATATATTTGGATTACAGGCCCTCCTAATTGGGTAGCCTTCCCTAACCCTGAGTCCCACACTCCTTGAGTTACCTTCTGTAATTAGGTTCAGTTTCACAAAAGGGTTTTAATTAGATTTAAAATTGTTTCAAAGTTGTCGGTTGGTACCTAACAACCTTGTATCCACAAATAGGGCAATAGCCCTTAAGTTTTTCCCCATTAGGAAAATAACTAATCCAGAAAGGGTATGTAACAACCTTAGAGACTGAAACATAACAGACTTAATACCATTAAGTCATGGTGATTTATAACCATCAATATATATTGCTTTTGAATTAGAACATTAAGAGAGTATTAGGATTTTCTTCCAGTTATAGCTACATTTTAGGGCATAGTTCACTCTCAACTTTCCCTAATCATGCAATGGTCTGATTTCCAATTTAACCATAATCATATGATATAAGAATTACTAACCAGAAATATGTAGTATTCAACCACATAATTAAATAAAGCTTACTTAGGGAAATCCATCCGGACCCCATTGCATAGAATAATAAGAATGCACACTCATTCATACCGGTAATAGGAAGATCAATCCAACAACTAAATAACACAAACCACATAAGTAATATGTCCCCATTTCATTTATTCCCAAACCTATACAATTACAACCTATGCACTTCGGCATATTTTAATACAATAGTCTTCAGCAAGGATTAACTTTCTTCTATAGTACAATTAGAAAAATCATGTCGGAATTCTTCATAAAAACCAGATTAAACAGTCATTGCATCATATCAGATCCGCTGCCTTTACCACTTTAAGATGACCATCTGTAAAAATTGCTAGCACGGGTCAGTTCAGTGAACTGAGCATGATAAGCACTAATCCTTAAAACAATTGCATTCCACCAATTGTTTTCATTAAACAATCCTGTTTAAATGACATCAATTTCATCAAATCCAAAATCATGATTCACACTAGTTTTCTTTCTACCATTATAATACGACTTTATAACATAACTCAAATTATAGTTACAATTTCAACTTAAATCTTTTTCGGATGATTCATCTTATACAAGAAAATAAGAAGAAACAATCTGAATCTTAAGTACCCAGCCATCCGAAACCCAAGAACAATGTCAATCATGTTTTAATCACTCCAAATAAAAAGAATGAAACCTTTTTAAGGTATGCATCCAACAGTTTGTATAAAAGCAATTTGAGCAAAGAATAGATTACTGCCTCATGCAAGTTCATCTAGCGAATTGCCTTTAACTCTAATATATCAAATTTTAATCATTGATAAGTATGCAAAACATTAACTACAGGGCTACCTTTATACAAGTAGATAACAAACTGAGTTCTAAATCAGGATAATAATACTGCTAATAAAGGAAAGGAGTCTTCTAAGTTAAGATCTCACCACTTACAATTTCTTTCCACTTAATTTTAACAGTCCTGTCATCTCATAACCATACTGTAGAGTTCCTTATAGAATTCTATAGAAGAGCTCACTAATATTTCAAGAGAGAGTGTAAATACCTTCGTATTTCGAAATCCTATAACAACTTTCCTTCATAACTTAGAGGAAGGAACAGAGAAAATCAGAACTCTATTTTAATCAAGTTCAGAACTATACTAACTTCCAAGAAGTAATATATATTCTCTAATCCAATCGGGAAAAGAAGGCAAGTAAACAACACTTAAGTTTAACAATAGCTCAGGTCAGGTAGAGCCACCTTAAAATTTCCTATAGATCCCTACGGTCTTACAATTATACATTAAACAAAAGCCAATAACATTTTCTTTACATAAAACGTTATAAATGATCTAATCTCATACCACAATCCTGCTCTAAGTAAACAGTCTACATTTCACCCATTACTCAAACCATTTTGGTCTAAGAGTTAGGGTAACTTTTCCATTACCATTAATTACCAATGGATCGAAACTAAATTATTCCAACCGTTGCACTGTTAGGTTGTTATATCATTCCAAGATACCAAACCAAAATGCATGTAAGAATTAATAATTGAATTCTAAATACAGATTCAGCAATGCCCCAAAAGCCATCCTACTCATACCATAGTAGTTATCAGCACTTTAACTATACAAAATAAATAGATCATTCAGTTGCATATGGATCATTTCAACCCAAATTTCAACTATAAAAGGAAAAGCATTAGCTGAACGTAAATAAGCTTATCAACATTGAAGTCGTTGTTTTTCTTTCAAAGTAGAATTCCCGACATTGTGAAATGCAGCCCTAAGAAATAGATTCCATAGTCACCTCAGGGTAAAACACTGTCATATCTCAACCACACATTAAACATAATTTCCATTAAGGCAGATCCAAGATTAATCCGCGAATTTTCCTAGGAGATACAGAGTTTATCCAAATACGTTTTCTCTTCCTAATATCCATGTAAAATCACAAAAACAACAGTTTAACCAAATACTTCCTTGCTCACGAATTTTGTATTCATAAGAACATTCATACCCTTTTAAAGTAAAAAGTACAGGCTTAGATTTCAAACAACCTTTCCAACTCACGTGACTAAAACAGTCAAGTTTCACTGATTAATCTAACATTCCAACCACAAATTCAATTACCTACTTTCTTGAACATGGACCAGTAATAGTTAGAGTCCATACGACGAAGCAAACAATCATTTAATCCAATCATATTCGAACAACAAATAATTACAGTGGTGTTTTCAAACACGTAATCATTATGCACGCATTCTTTCATGGAGGTAGTTTCTAATCAAATACCTTTGATAGATAAAGAAAACTTACAACATTTCCAAACAGAAAGCAAAACTCCATATTGGATTCACAACGCATGGAAACAAGAATAATGAAACAGGTTTCATCCAGGATCCAAAATACAACCCAACCCCAAATCAACATAAAACCCAAATCATTATTACCAGCCAAGCCAAAATATGCATATATCATCAGAACAAAGTTGTTCTAATGAAAACATTTAAAGGAAAGCAATATTTTTAATAGTTAGGGCCTATCATGCCTGATAGTGTCACTAAAAATTTGAAGAAGACCTCTGAATGCGCTCACACCTTCTCTTCTTCTTCCACGAAAGATTAAACAACAAAATATTGTTACCTCCATGCCTTATATACTTCCCTTGACAGAGAAGTAAGTTTGAAACTCTCAAAATTGCCATGCAACGAAGAGTAGATGGCTGGTTCGAAGAACCAGTGCTCATGCAGAGCGAAAAACGGAATGCATGAAAAACAAAACAACCAAGCAAAATTCCACTTGCATGCCTTCCCAAGCAATCTGCGCTCGAGGCCCTATGCACATTAATTACATTTATTTTTATTCTCCCGCCTATTTTCCATTGCCACCGACTGCCAAAGTTGGTGAATGCCAAAACAAAATAAACAAACATTCCCATTCTTAGAGATACTGCCACGTAAGACTCTCTTAGCAAATTTACCCTCCGCTAAACCTGGCAGCACTCCCTGTCCTTCATCCTTATCCTTTCTTAAATTCCATGGAAACCACCACCCAAGACTCGCGACCCTCCTTAGGTCCCCCTTCATAGCATTAGTTTAGGATAGGTTAGTGACTTAGGTTAGATCATAGGTAGACTTAGTCTTATTGCCATAGGATATAACATTAGTCACCCTCCTTAGGAGTATTAAGCACATAGTTTAGGACTAGGTTAGATTAACTAACCTTGCAACATTAGGTTATAGTTTAGGTTAAAACTAATAACCTTACTGATTCTAGTCTAGGTCCCCTAGATAGGACTAATCAGTAATAGAGTTCAAACAGATAAAACATTCCTGGATCAGATTTCGTTTGGCATCAAGTAAATTAAGCTTAAGATATAAAACATACACATCTTACCTAGCTTAAGGTCCAGGTCCTTCCCGATGCTATGATAACTGGAACCAGATTCTGATTACCATGATCAGCCAGAGTTAACCTCCGAAATTGAACATTCAAAGCTCAGTCAGACTTAGTAACTCTCGAAATGTCAATACAATTTGTTCATCCTGAATAAAATTAAAACATCCCTTGGATCAATGCAACTGATCCAAGGTTGAGTCATAAAGGTGGATAAATCCACAATCTTCTAGAAATCAGATTGTACTCAAATGTGAAGAATGAAAGAAACAAAAGAGTCCAAGCATATTCCGGTTCAGTCAAAGATCTTAAGAGCTAGAAAAGATATAATCCATATCAAGCATGACTTCCCAAAACCAAAGGAACATGTCCTTATACAGGAGAAATCATATATCAACACTTGAATGCTCAAGAGAAAGTAACAATAGTTCAGGGTGTTACAATAGCTCCAAATGGATCTCGGTATTGTATTGAGAGAGTGGAGGCTTGTAATAAAATATGAGCAAGTGATTCTTAGTGGACGTAGCGAAAATTTGGTGAACCACGTTAAATACTATCTTTCTCGTGTTGTGTTATTTATTCTATACTTTTATTTGAGATCTCGTAATATTTTCTCGCATATTAGTTTCTACTGCTGCGATTCTCAAGGGGATTATTCCGCATATTTTATCACTTATTTCCTATCAATTGGTATCGAGCCTCTGGTTTTGGTTTGCTGAAGTGTTGAATCACAAGGAAATTTTTATCTTGAGTGGGAGCTATGGCAGATGATGGAATATCTAGGGTTGATAAATTCAACGGGAAGAATTGTAGTCTTTGGAAGATGCAGATGGAAGACTACCTTTATCGGAAGATATGTATACTCCTCTGTCTAAGAAGGTGAACAGACCCTTGAGTATGACAGATGCGGAATGGAATTTGTTGGATCGGAAGGCACTTGGAATGATTTGGTCATGTGTCTTGTATCTTCGATATTATTTAATGTTTCAAAGGAAAAGACTACAAAAGATCTAATGGATGCATTAGGAAGTTATATGAAAAACCCTCTCCTCTAACAAGATATTTTTAATGAAAAAGTTGTTTAATATGAAGATGTATGAGAATAGTTCGAGTGAGATCATTTAAATGATTTCAATACAATTGTGAATATGCTAGCTTCAAGTTACGATTTGATGAAGAAGTTAGGGCTTTATTAATTATGTGCTCTTTACCCGAAAGTTGGAATAGCACAGTAATGGCGGTAAGCAACTCGGTTCTAGCTAACTTGAAGTTGAAGTTTGAGGATGTTGTAGGGGGAATTCTAAGCAAGGAAATGTGAAGAAAAAGCTCTGGGGAATCTTCTACTTCAGGGAATGCTTGATAAAGGGGAAACTAGAGGGAGATAGAAGAATAGAGGAAACTCGTGGAAAATCGAAAGATCGGGCAAGGTCAAAATCCAAGAGCAAGATTGTATGTTGAAACTATGGAAAGTCTAGGCATGCAAAGAAGGATTGTTGGGAGCTTCAAGACAAGAAGAAATAACATGAAGAAAACAAGGAGGCAAATGTGGCATCGGGTAATGTATGTCAGGATGCTTTGATTCTTTCTTTGCATAATATTACTGAATCTTAGGTTTTAGATTCAGGGGCTTCTTTTCATGCTACTCCACATAGGCATTATTTTGTTGATTATGTTCAAGGGGATTTTGGGCATGTTTTTCTTGGTGATGATGAGCCTTGCAGTATAGTTGGAAAAGGTTCTGTTCAGGTTAAGATGTAGAATGGGAATACATGGCTATTGAAGGATGTTAGACATGTGCCTACATTAAGGAGAAATTTGATATCGGCAGGGCAATTGGGAAGTGATGGTTGTACTGTGATATTTACAGCTGACTCTTGGAAGGTTACCAAGGGTGATCTTATGGTGGTAAGAGGTAAGAAGGTTGGAACCTTGTATTTATCCATTGATAGTACTAATGATTGTAATCTTGTGGCTTTAGATGCAGATACAACATTATGGCACTATAGGCTCGGTCATATGAGCCATAAGGGCATGAACATCATAAAGAAGAATTTTCTTGGATATACAGAAACAAGTTTGGATTTTTGTGAGAACTGCATATATGGGAAACAAAAGCGAGTAAGGTTTCTCAAGGTTGGACCTACGAAGAAAGAGAGTAAGTTAGAGCTGGTACATTCTGATGTGTGGGGCCAGCTCAGGTATCATCTCTTGGGGGTTCAAGTTATTATGTTACTTTTATTGATGATGTAACAAGGAAAGTTTGGGTTTATTGTATTAGAAACAAATCTGATGTATTTGATACTTTTGTTAAATGGAAAGCCTTGGTAGAGAATGAAACAGTCTTAAGTTAAAATGTCTCAGTTAGATAATGGAGGGGAGTATTGTAATAATGAATTTGATGATTATTGTTCTAAGAATGGAATCCGTGAGCAAAAGATGGTTCTAGAACCCCACAAACAGAATGAGGTGTCAGAATGGATGAATAGAACAATAATGGAATGTGCTAAGAGCATGAGGATACATGCAGGACTACCTCTTTATTTTTGGGTAGAAGCGGTGAGCACAACTATGTACTTAATAAACAAAGGACCCTCAAGTGCCTTAGATGGAGGCATACCTGAGGAGGCTTGGTATGGTAAGAAAGTCGATTACTCATTTCTTAGAGTCTTTGGATGTGAGGTTTTTGTTCATATTGACAAGGATGATAGGACCAAGCTAGAGGCTAAATAAGAAAAATGCACTTTTATTGGTTATGGTGGTGATGACTTTGGATTTAAATGTTGGAGTATTAAGGACAAGAAAATCATTCGGTCTAGGGATGTGGTCTTTAATGAGAAAGTCATGTATAAGCAATAGTTGTAGGAAAACAGGGAAGAATCCAAGAAAGAATATGCAGTGGTAGAGGATCTTCCGAATGGGACAGTGACCCATGAATTAGTTTAGGAACCTACTCAACAGGAACCCCAAACTCCTACAGTGAGGAGGTCTTCTAGGGTAAGAAAAGAACTTGAATGTTTTTCTCATTCTCTTTATTATATATTAATCACTGATAGTGGAGAGACAGAGAGCTTTGATGAAGCAATGCAGGTAGATGCCAGTAAGAAGTGGGAGCAAGCCATGGATGAGGAGCATAAGTCTCTCATGGAGAACTAGACTTGGGATTTGGTGAAGCTACCGGAAGGCAAAAGAGCATTGTAGAACAAGTGGGTGTATAGAGTTAAAGATGAAGAAGGAGGAAAGAAAAGATATAAGGCCCGGTTGGTGGTCAAGGGGTTTGCACAGAAACAAGGTATAGATTTTGATGAGATCTTTTCTCCTGTAGTAAAAATGACTTCTATTAGAACTGTTCTTGGAATAGTGGCAGCAGAAGACTTGCACTTAGAACAATTAGATGTAAAGACTACATTTCTCCATGGTGATTTGGAGGAGGAGCTATATATGTAGCAGCCAGAAGGATATGAAGTCAAAGGTAAAGAGGAGATGGTGTGCAAACTAAAGAAGAGCTTGTATGGCCTGAAACAAGCTCCACGTCAATGGTATAAGAAGTTTGATAGCTTCATGATGGAGCAAGGTTATATCAGATGTCATTCTGACCATTGCATGTATACAAAGAAATTTGAGGATGGAAGTTATATTATCTTGTGTTTGTATGTTGATGACATGCCAAGCAGCAGTAAAAAACATGCAGAAATAAAAGTACTCAAGAAATAGCTAAGTGAATCCTTTGATATGAAGGATTTGGGGGCTGCTAGACAAATCCTTGGTATGAGGATAACTTAGGATAGGAAGGAACGTAAGCTAACTTTATCTCGTGAGAAGAGTACTTTAAGAAGGTATTGGATATGTTTAACATGTAGGATGCTAAACCGGTTGGGAATCCTTTGGCAGGCCATTTTAAGTTATCAAAGGAGCAGTGTCCCAAGACAGAGCAGGAAAGAAACCATATGTCCAAGGTACCTTACTCATCAGCGGTTGGCAGTTTGATGTATGCTATGGTATGCACTAGGCCTGATATTGCCCATGTAGTAGGAGCTGTGAGTAGATTTATGAGTGATCTACATAAAGAGCATTGGAAAGCACTAACGTGGATCCTTCGGTATTTGAGAGGGACCATGGGGACAATTTTATGCTCTAATGGATCAGACACCACTTTACGTGGTTATGTATATTCAAACATGGCTAGAGATGTAGACAACAGGAGGAGCACAACAAGTTATATTTACACTGTAGGTGAGATAAAGACTAAGCCGGATTTCATGACTACAGAAGCTGGTGGCTTTGTCAACCATGTAGGCTTTGAGTATGTTACTACCACAGAGGAAAGAAAAGAGATGATTTGGTTACAACAATTTCTTGAGGAGTTGGGGCATAAGTAGGAGGAATGTAAGCTACATAGTGATAGTCAGAGTGCTATACACCTAGCTAAGAACTCTGCTTTCCACTCTAGGATGAAGCATATATAGTTGAGATATCACTTCATCAGGACAACTTTGGAGGAAGATAAGTTGAAGTTGGAGAAGATTCATACCAGTCAGAATCCTGCAGACATGATGAAAAAGGTTGTCACAAGGATAAACTAAAGTTATGTTCATCTTTTGTTGGCCTTCACAGATGATAGTGAAGGGTTGAGAAGCTTGCTCAGTGGAAATCAGTCTCCAAGTGGGAGATTGTTATGTTTGTGGAGCCTATTTTCATGTTAGAGTGTGGTACACATTCTATGTGTTACACTCGGGTATTTTTATAGCGGTCCCGCTCGCGGTGAGCGGGTCAAGGGGTTAGGGGGTAAAGCCCCCCGATAGATGGGGGTTTGGGGCGAAGCTCCCAAGCAAATTTTCATGGGTGGTTTATTAACCCATGGATAATGGGTAACCGTTATGGGCTATTTTTGGGCCCATGGTTTTTCGTACCCATTTTTTTGATATCCACATTTTTGCCCATGGTTTTGACACCCATAGTTTTTGCCCATGGTTTTGATACCCACGGGTTTTTATCAAACTCGCTTAAGAAATTATCTATTTATATGGTCTTATGCATATGATACATATACAAGCAAATGCATTGTAGATGTGATTTGAATTCAGTGTGAATTTCAGAGAGTTTGTTGAGCATAGCTCCAAACGGATTTGGGTATTGTATTGAGAGAGTGGAGGCTTGTAATAAAATATAAGCAAGTGATTCTTGGTGGATGTAGCCCAAATTGGGTGAACCATGTTAAATACTGTCTTTCTGTGTTGTGTTATTTATTCTGCACTTTTATTTGAGATCTGTAATATTTTTGCATATTAGTTTCTACTGCTATGCGATTCTTTAAGGGATTATTTCACATATTTTATCTCTTATTTCCTATCAAAGCATGGACCACACTAAACCTATTTTTCCATGCCACACATGCATATAATGTTGAGTTGGCTTGATGGCAATGTGGAATGCCACATGAACATTGGCGGTGGATAAGTATAACCAAAACTAACCAAGTTTATGAACTATCTTGGTCCTCCAAAACAATGTAAATCTCCCACACCTCCATACATGAACTCATCCCATATAACACATAGCTCACCGAGATGGTAAGTGAATAAACCATATAATGTAATAGCTCACACTACTTTCATGTATCGCCAAGTTAGTTAATGATGAAACAAAGTTAGCTTGGTATAATTGCACTTTCATCATGGTGGCGGACAAGTGGTGGCTCGAGGACCCACTAAGTGGTGAAATATCAAACATAGTGGTAAAGAAACCCTCCATAAAAAGAGTGTGCGGAACCCGCCAAGGGCCCTTAGCCAATAAAAAGTGGGGTCCACCCATTCAAATATGATTGTCAAAGATCGGTGTCATAAAACCAATTTTGCATTTTTGCCCATAATCCATTTTTCCATACGTCACTACCTAACCAAGTTAGTTGACCTTGTGTAGTCTAAACTTTGACCAGCGATAGCTTGAGCACACGAGATCTGTTTCCAACTTTTTGGTAACTTCGGAAAGATCTCGTAATGTTATTTTGTACCAACACAATTTAGGGGGATTTAGGAAATTTCTAAAGCTTCAAATTTTCTTCGATAAAACCATATGTGTCCATAACTCCTACTTAGGAGTATCTTAGAGAAATCCCCATTCAAACCCAAAAATGTAATATCATTTTTGAAGTAGGGACCTTCCCAAAAGCTCAAAACATTCATCCATTTGTCTCTATTATCCGAGGAAATAAGAGTAGAACCGATAAAAATTGTTATTCCAAAACTTCCTTATCGGTATGAATATACAGGTCTAACTACTTCTCCTAAAGTCTGTTCAAATTTTGAACCATCCTCATCCTCATCCAACCGATGGGTAATATCTATTTTATCTTCTAAATCTAAGGAATGGATCATGTCATCTTGGTCCTCTTCATTCTCTTCTTCTTCCACTACCTCTTCTTCCTTTTCTTCTTCTTCCTCCACTACCTCTTCTTCTTATTCTTCTTCAAGATTTTTTTCCTCTTCATTTGATGTAACCCCCAAATAGGGGACATCCTCCTTTTTCTTATTATTTTGTAATTCTATCTAATTCAGCTTCCCGAGCTTCATCTTTATTTACTATCAATAAGAGCCCCTTCTTCCCTAATAATAATTTCCCCTTCATCTATCCCTAAAATGTCTCCTTCCTCCATAAAAGGATACCATTGTTTCTTTTCTTAACCCTTTATTATGATGACCTATCTTTAAGGATCATCATTTTCTTTCAAACCCATCCTTTCTTTGTTTAAAACGTTATTAACCTAATCTAATATCTTCACCATAATGGATTTTCTACATATCATCTTTCTTTTATTTACTCCCTACCCAACTCCATTTTATTATCTACACAAATCCAGGAGGAGTGGCCTAGTTTTGAACACATCTTATATTTAAGCTTGGTATGTTCATACACTATAGATTGGGTCCAAGTACCTAGTTTTGAATGCAGCAAGATTGAGTTAGGCATAGCTTTATCAATAAAGGAATTCACACAAAACCTAACATGCATGAGTCTAGTTCGAGCTTTAGTGGCTCCATCAAATGTAATGAGTGACCCAAAATACTTGTAAATCTCCATCAATATATATCCATCCTAAAACTCTAGAGACAATCCGAAAACTTGATCCATAAAGGCATAACCTTGATATTAACATTGTCTGGATCAAAATATGGAGTCCATTTCATAAGAAATAAACCCATATTTCCTATAAACCAAGGACCATCAACCAAAGCATGCAAACAATCTTCATTATTATTAACTGGATTAAGAAAAAACCCTTTTTCATGGCAGATATCTCCATGTAACCTTTAGGCATCCATTTTATTATTTCCCATCTTCATATGATATCAATATTAGTTATGGGACCAAGGAACTTACCAATGAGTACATGTTTAATCCGTTGAGTGGATATATCAACCAAAGCATCTAGAATCAAAAATGGGTCCCCTACTTGTCCACATGATATTTTAGATCAATTTTTGCAGCATGATCATTTGCCTCTAACAACTTGATTCCATGCAAGACTGAAGCTAGGGAGATACCTGAAGAAACTAGTGAGGAAGTGTGATCCGTTTCCGGTCCCCCTCACCCCCAACCCTCTAACCATTGCAAAAATTATTTTTAGAAAATTTCCTACCCTATTCTCTCTCATATCTCCATTTCACATTTCATATTTACTATTTGAATCTAGCTATAACTTGGGGGAAATATTTACCTTATTTTCCTCCCAATTATTCCTATAAAAACATTGGGTAATCTAGAAAACCTCATATTATACCAAGAATAATATATACCTTCTATTTCAAATATCAACTAAAATTGACTTTATTACCTCAACAGATGATGTTTGATAAAACATAGTTCAAAAGCGACTTCATCATCTTGATCAATGACACTATGTTTTAGTCCATTCATCTCAACATTATCAACCAAGATAATGAACTTTATACCAAAAATATCAACCCAAATCCGTTAATGAGGATGATGAAATTAAAACATTCTTAGAAATTTAAATGCCATCAATAGGGTCATTGAAACTCATCAAAATTCTAAACTTGCTTTTGCATCTATACATATCACTATAAATATGGAAGTAACTTATATGCGTCAAACTCATGAATAAAACCACAATAACTAAAATTATGTGTTGAACTTGCATTTTAAATAGAATAAAATGGTCCCCTACCTACTTTACCAAGTGATGAGACCATTTTATAACTCCCTAGAAAAAGGGAAGATCAATTACCTTTTAAAATCACAATTTGGGCATTTCACAACTACATATTTATTTTCACAAATTTATCACTAGTATTGACTAAAAAATAAAGAAATTACTAATTTTATCCCACACCTTATCATTTTTAAGATGCTAATTCCATGTGTGCCAAATATGTCTTGTATATAAATTGAAGTATAAATGATGCAAATTAAATAATCAAACTTGGATCATCTCTTGCACCTAAAGTGAAATATACTTATCAAACATTTTAACAAATTTTAAAGACATATCTACTTGTAAATGCTTTGACATACCCAACATTGATCAAGAAATATTTGTAAAATACATTACCACTTATACTAATGTGGATTATGTTCACCAAAATTAAAGAAGCTTCCATGATAGTGTTTCTAGACCATGTTACAAAGATATCATCAAAAATCTTTTAGATGCAAATTTGATCAAACTAGTGAATTATGTTTATAATAAGTATCCAATATATTCCCCATTTACGAGGTTACAATGGTCATTCAAATATGCATTTATTTTCATGATATAAATCTTGAAAATCCTAAATATAGTTTTCTCCTCCCATCAGTTGATGTTATAGCTTATTCTATAACAAGATAATAAATGCTCCCTCTTATGGATGTATTCTCTACATATAGCCAAATCCAAATCCCTCCTAAATACTAACAAATGAATACCTTTACAACCAAGTGGGACACATACTACTATATAAAATTTTATTTAGACATAAAAATGATGGAACAACTTACCTGCATGCTATGAATACAAATTTATGACATCATACATAAAACAATTAATTCTTATGTGGATTACATCCTTAATAAATTGTAACTTTTCAAAGATCTCCTCGTGAATTTATTTTTATTTTTTAGTACTTGTATAAATATATTGTTTGACTTAACCCTAACAAGAGTATCTTCCAAGTCGCATCTAAAAATATTTTAGGATTCATGATTTATATGCGAGGTATTGACATTTAGGCCTACAAAATAAAATCTATCATTTTAAAACTATAGGTAAACACTTTTGACTATATCTAAGAAATAGGTACAAGAGGGTTTAAGTAAATATCCACCACCAAAGTAAAATAATATTATAATAAGACATGAAAAATACAACATAGGACCATAAAACGAACAAACATGAACCAAGGACCAATATGAAACAAAGATATCAATATACATCTAGGTCGATAATATAACAAAATTGCAATCAAACAAAAAATTTAAAACAACCAATATTAGTAGATACAAAAGTCAAATCACCCTTTATTTTTTTGTCTTCCTAACCACTTATGTTAGAACTAATCTTATTTGATAGTTGCAATGTTTGAGAAAGTATTTTTGTAATGAAAACTTCTAAGATAATATCTAGGGGATTCAAATTCTTCATATTGGTATTCTTCAAAACTAGTACAATCTTTGATCTTCTCATAGTTAATTAGAAGTGGACCTTTTTGGTCCAACCCTTACCATGTTAGGGGAATCCTCAACCGATCAAAAATATCTGATTAAATATTTACTTATTACTAAAGATGACCTTTTCGTATGGGAAGTATGCCCTATCGATCCTTAGGTTGAGATTCTTCCATCTTTTGAACTAGTTCTAAATGGACTTCCCTAGTTAATTGAGAGATATTGCAATGCTCATTGATATTTTTATCTTTGGACACCCATCCATTGAATAAATTAGGGAATATCCTCTTAATTTGTATTGTTTGTTGAAATCCATAGTTTTGTATGTTAATAATGTCAAAATTGAATGGTTGAATCCATTTTCCCTCTCTTTAAAGAAGAGTTATACTCTACCAACCTCGACCTAATAAATTTCTTAAGACTACTATTCTATTTGTACTCATGTTGCATTTTAGTTTTAAAGTGATCTTTTTTACTCATCCATACAAGTAATCTCCGATGAAATCCCCTAGTTTTTAGAATATTCATTCTCCCCAAAACTCTATAGGAAGGGCATGAAGATTTACTATTACTGAGATTATAATGGTGATTTTTGTGAGGGGGTTGAAACCTTCTCACCAAGGGTTGATACAAAAAACCATTTACCCAAAACCAATAATTCCTGAACTATAGAACACATTATCTATCTTTAAACAAGAGAAAGTGATTTCAAATAAGTTTTGGGTAGGAAGGAAACCTATAAATTGTTAGTGTGAGGTGCGTTTTTGACTCTTATTTAGTTATTTGGAAATTTCCAACTCACACATGGTGAATTATCTCACTTAGGTGATTCATAGGTCTTTTAGGGAGTTATATGACATATGAAAGATTCTGTCATAGAATATGTCGTACTTGTCATATGTGTCATTGTTATATGGGAGTTACATGCTATTATAGAATTATAACTCCTCACTCCATCATGGAAGTATGACATATCCAAGCATGGGAGTTACACAAAACTCCCCATATTTACTCTCTTTTTTTATCTATGAGAATGAGTAGACCTATTATTCTCGCATGATCGGTTTTCTTGTGGTTAATTTTCTTGTTGATTACTAGGAGATTTTTCTCATTTCATTATAGCGTAATAACCTTGATGTGCATATATTTTTTTGATCCTTATGTTTTACTCTCACATGGTATTAGAACTATCATTTTGGTAAAAATGTTACTCGTATTGGTTTATTGCTAATTACTTCTAGTTTTTGGTTATTAGCTTTTTGTGTAAATTTTTTAATTAGGGGTAAATAGTTTTGAAGGGACTATACCCTGTTACAAAAAGCTCAAAATCTAGAAAGTGCATCAAAAATATACCAAAGTATTAAAGGGACTAAGCCCTAATACAATAAGGCTCAAAAGCCAGAAAGAGCAGTAAAATCATCAAAAAAGGATCAGAATCTAAGATAACTATGAGAACCAACTATAGCTTGAACAAAAACTATAAAGAGGGAGCAAAAAGAGTCAAATACGCAACAAAACAGCCTGAACATAACAACTACACAACATCAAAATAGGAATCTAGAAGTAGTAACATTCCACATTACTTTACTACTTTATCAATCTTAGCTTTTATCTTCTGAAGAGAGGTGAATAATGCCAGGGTCGTGACATGGGAGGGGTCCTTTTATCCAACTGAGAAAGAACTAGGTCCTTTCTCAATCGACTCCCGGATGGAAGCAGGAATTTTGCTGAGTACACAGACACTTTTGACATGTTTCTCCATGAAGTTGTATATAGCCTTGAGTATAGAAACAATGAATTCATGCCTACCTTTGTCAAACCTAGTCTATTGTCCATAGAATTAAGTTTTTTATAAATTTGCAAAGTCTGCTCATTATCCGTATCCAGGTCATCATTCATCTTCCTTTTACCTTCTCTCTTACCCATCTGTTTGAGCTCTTCTTTCAGGTTGCTAACTTCCTTTTCTAACTTGGAAATTTGTGTAAATTTAATTAATCCATTATTGTTTTGTGCATTTTGGTACTAATCAGCTAATCTTGTTGTTTGAGTTTGCTAGTTTTTGGTGTTTTCCTTGTTGTTTATGTGAATAAGTTTTTTCCAAATAAAACTAGCTATCCACAATTATCTTTGGCGAAAATAATATTTAGAGGTATTTATTGTTCTTGGTTTTGGTTTTTGGTTTTTTCCATTTGGCTCTATTATGAGCTTTTTAGTTCCCGCCTTGTCATTTCCTACCTCCTCCATATTTTCTCCTTCTCCTTACTCTTGGATCTCACCGATCCCTATTCTCTCCTTCCCTAACCAAGATACCAACAACTTAATCCTAACTCCGAGCTCAGTAACCCTTTGAGCTCTCCATTGATCTCTTTAAGCTCTCCATCGATCTCTTCGAGCTCATTTTCCAATATTGTCAAGCCACCTCGGCTCGAATCATTCTCCCCGATATAGCTCTGTACCAAGATCCTTCTATCTTAGATCTAAATAGATATCCCACCAAGCTCGACACCTTTCCATGCTCTATATCGATCTCAGCTCTCTCTCTTCTCTTGCAGATTGATCTTCTTGTATGAACCTCCATGCCAAGCTCCTCATCTTTCTTTGAGTTCCTGCTATCATTGTACTTATCCCAACAATCCCATTTCTTTTCCACTCGAGCTTGATTTAGGATCTATGGGCTCATTATTTGCTCAACTTGCTCATTCCATCCCATACTTGGCCTTCTCCCTCCAACCCGCCTCCGCCCGCCACCTTCCTTGCGCATACATTGAATCTTCCCGCCTCAAACCCTTTTCGCCACGACACTTGCACTTGTTTAACCATTTTCATTTTTAAAAAATCTCTTCCTCACATTTTTATTAAATATATATATTTTAATTAACAAATCTTTTTATATTTTAAACTTAGCTTATAAATTTTAAACTTAGCTTTATTTTTTAAAAAACTATAGTGTAAAGTTTATCATAGGGGAAATTTTTTTAACCAGGTCATCTAATATTTATTGGGGTAAGTTTATTTTAGGAACCTTTTTTATTTTTGTAATGAATCTAGATTAATTAAAGTAATTGGAAAAACTTCAAAATTTAGCATTACTTGGGAGTTATTTCTAACGTGTTATTGTGAAGGTGTTAGTCATCTTTAGAGGTATTTTTTTGCATTTTGGTGTTATAAGATCTTTTGGGATTCATTTTGTATTGGTTTTATCTCTTATTATTTTCATGGGTTTGTGAGCGCATCCACCAAAACCTTACGGTAATGCAGCTCCAAAGTGATGTTAGACACATTTTCTCACATAGAGCTTTTTTTTTAACCTTCTTGTTTGTTTTCATCATTGTGTTTTTGAATGTTATGGTGATGTTTCATCATGAACACTTGAAACTTATTGTGGTCTCCACACTTGCACATTTTTTATACCAATGCGGGGGTGAGTGGCGAAATATTTCATGTCACACAAACACATATAATTTTAATCAACATAATAAACTATAAAGTGTAAAAATCGGGGGTGAAAATATTGTTCTGAAGTGTGTGTGCATTTTTTATTCCACAATCTTGCTTTCTCTCTCCTCACAATGATGCTAGTGTTGTTCCTTTTCTTATGTCATTTAAATTCTTCGAATGAAAATCCAAAATTATAATCAAACTAAGGGGTAAAGGTTGTACCACATCACTGTGGAGTGGAAACTAAACCCAATGATGAACTCCGAAATATACAAGTGGTTTAATCAATGTGAAAAACCCTTAGGTCTTATTTGTGTGTTTGTTTCTCCCGATTTACTCTTCTACATTAAGTCTTCTCAAACACTTGATGAAGCATGGAAAAATTTATATGGTATGTTTAGAAAACAAGATGATATGAGAGCTAATATGTTGGAGAACAAAATGTCGGATTAACTCCTAGTAACTTTGATAACCTACAAAACTTCTTCTCAAGAATTTTCCACATGAGAATAATTTTGAAAGAAATTGGAGTCACTAAAAAGGATGCCCAAATGATCTTATCCATTCTCTCTAATCTTGTCCCCAAATAATCTGTATTCATTTCTACCTTTCACACCACGAAAAAATATTTAAGAACTACTTAGAAGATGCCCTCATTTGACAATTTTTCATCCTAACTCATACGATAACTTGAGAAGTTGATTCAAATAGGAGAAATCAATTCTAAGTCACATGCCCTAGTAACAATCAACGGTAAAGGAAAGGAGAAGAAACATGAGAAGAAAACAAAGAAATGGGACCAACATAAGAAATAATCTAAGACCACCCAAACCAAACATAACATGAAAACTTCCACTTCTAAGGCCAAACTAAAGAAGGAAAAGAGTAAGTGTTCCTATTATAAGAAGTCGAGACATGGAGAGTATGAATTAATGAGAAACAAGTTGACCACCAAACTAATTTACTTGAGAAAAATAGTATAGGTTTTCTTGATTCTATTAAGCAAAATGATATAAAACTTGAGTCTTCTAAAGAAAAGGAATCCAAATCTAAGAAGAAGAAAGGAAAGGCCTTTGTACTAAGAGTTGTACAATCATCAAAATGGATCATATATTCCAGTTCCTTGCACCACATGGGTTCTTCACATGTTGATTTTTCTAACATTGAACCATGTGGTATGTACCAAATCACTTTGGGAGAAGACATTTCCATGGCTATTGTTGGTAGTGGATTAATAGAAGTAGATGGTGGGATATTTAATAATGTTCTAAGTGTTCCCAATATCTCTACCAATCTCATATCAGTTTACCAAATCATTCATATTAGTGAAGGAATGCGAGTGGAATTTAATCATAAATAAGAGATTATTAGAGAGACTCATAGTGAGACTACAATGGCTAAAGGAAACATGGACCATCAATTCTTGTTGTAAACTATTTTCCGCTTTATGTTTTATTCTTTTCCCACTTTCTTTCTTATTCACATTGATGAGGTTAATAAGCTATGACATGAGTGTTTTGGCCACATTACCTTGAACAATTGAGCCAACATGAGATGGTCAATGGGTTACCTTAAGTCAAATTTTCTAAGGGTATTTATGAGGGTTGTGCCCTTGGGAAGCACCCCAAAGAATTTTTAGCAAGTGAAAATCCTAGAGAGCTTCTCATTTCTTGAATCTTAGTCACAAGACATTTCTAGACCCTTTATGTCTCATTCATTTGTTAGGGCTCTTTCCATACTTACTAAGTCATTGATGACCTTTCACGTTATATGTGGGGTTTAATTTCTCAAATAGAAATATGAAGTCTTTGATCACTTTCAAGACTTCAAAGATCTCACTGAGAAATAAGTCGAAAGGTTTATCAAGGTTCCTATGACTAAAAAATGGAGGCGAGTATGTGATAAATAGGTTCAATGATTTCTTCACATCGGAAGGGATTTATTTGTAGTGTAAATTTGCTTATAGCCCTTTGAAAAATAGATTTGTACAAAGAAAGAAAGAACATAACACTTAAGGAGATGACCACTTGCATGGTTCATTCTAAATCCCTTCCTCCACAATATTGGGACGAAGCCGTGAATTTTTCTTGTTACATTCAAAACTACATTCCACATAAAGTAGTAAAAGGGATGACACCTTTTGAGGCTTGGTATGGAAGAAAACTTGATGTTGAGCACTTTTACATCTTCGATTAACTATTATGGCTTAGATTCCCAAAAATAAATGTAAGGAATCGAACCATAACACAAACCTTGTATCTTTATTGGGTATCCCGATGGCATGAAGGGATATATATTATTGAACCCCACAACTCATCATATTTATATTGAGAGAAGTGTGAAGTTTGATGATTCATCTTCTACTTCCACTTATTCACCCATTTAGAAACTTATTCCCTCTATGAATCTAATTTGTACTCTTTTAGTGATGTTCTTACTGAGCCTCCCATTCCTCCCGCTTGGATGTCTACCAATTTTGATAGTAGTATGATGAGGAATATCTCCTCTCACTTGTTGATGATTCAAAAATTCTAATCTTAACTCTCCTTCTAGTCCTCGATGGGCTAGGAAGACCTTTTAGAGTACTAGAGATTGGATAAGGGATCCTTCATATGGGATATATACTCGCTCAAATTTTTTTGACCCCTTGGCTTCTTCACCTCCGATTTTGACCCTGAGTCTTTTCGGGAGGACACTAGGATTCTTGAGTGGGATTATTCCATGGAGGAGGAGTATTCCTCTCTCATGAAGAATGAAACATGGGATCTCACCCCTCTTCCTAATAGAAGAAAAATGGTTCGATGTAAGTGGGTATATTGAACAAAGTATGGTGCTGATGAGAACATCAAAAAGCATAAAGCGTGACTCATTGCTAAGGGTTTCTAATAGGTTGTTGGGGTTGACTATTTAGAGGCATTTTCTCATGTTGTGAAGATGAATTTTATTCGAATGACCCATCACCATCACTACCGCTAATAGATGGGAAGTCCATCAAATAAATGTTAAGAGTTCCTTCCTTCATGGGGACCTATAGGAATAAATATTTATGAAACAAACTTTGGGTTATGTCCAAGGTTCCTCCCTCATTTATAAACTTAAGAAGTCTATCTAAGACCTTAAACAAGCCCCTCGGTCTTGGTATACTAAGATGGACTCCTTTCTTCTTACATCAGGGTTCACTAGGTATCACTTTGACCCAAATGTTTACATTCTCAGTGACAAGGTGGGTCCATGCTTATCCTCATTTTATATGTCGATGACTTATTGATTACAGGTAGATCTTTCTTGATATTCGATTATGTGAAGACTACCTTAGCAAATAAGTTCTCCATGACCGACTTGGGTTTTCTTCACTACTTCCTTGAGATTCGGATAAACCAAATTGACTTGGGATCATGATTACTCAAAATACGTATGCCCTTTATTTTCTAGCTAGGTTTTACATGTCTAATTGTAATCCATCTCCCACTCCCTTCCTTTCCAATTTAAAGTTAGTACCTAATTTCTCTACTCCCTTAGTCGATGGTACCCTTTATCGCCAATTGGTGGGGAACTTGATCTACCTAACTCATACCAGGTAAAATATTTTTTTCGATGTTGGAATCATGTCTAGATTCATGTAGGATACTCATGAGATGTATTGGAAAGAAAAAAGTAGATCCTTTACTATGTTTGTGGAACTTTTTTCGATGGTATTCATTACTTGGGAGGGAAATATTTATTTAGTTGGATTCACATATTTTTATTGGGTCGGTGATCTCAATCATCGAAAGTCTACTTATAGAAACAAATTTTCTCTTGGTTTGGGTCTGTCGGTTGACCAAGCAATAAACATAACATGATTGCCATATATTTTAAAGAGGAAAACTACGGGGGGGGAAATTAACACTACCATGGAAGTTATTTGGTTATAGGGGATTTTGATAGAGTTTGGCATTCACTTTCGGTGGCCTACCATCATCTATTATGACAACATGAGCACTATCTTGATTTTCCAAAATCTAGTTCAACATCAATGGATGAAGCACACCGAGATACACATGCACTTCGTTTGAGAGTTTATTCATAAAGACATCATTGATTTACAGTAATATTAGACTTCAAATTAGGTCACAAACATATTTACCAAACCATTAGCTAAAGCTAAGTTTCTTCACTTGCACTCTCTTATTAAGGTGAGGTCTCTTCATAGTTGCTCATATTCTTCGAGATTTCTATTCCTCTTCTCCTCCTTCTAGAAATATTGTTGTTTGTACATGGTTACCTCATCAAGCCTTTACCTGCTGGGACCCATATGACACATATTTCTTAGTTGTCTAGGGTATTTCTCTCTCTCTTTGGCTCGCCATGCTTCTACCTAAGCTTTGATGAAGGGGGTGTTGGTGTGAGGTAAAATTTTTTCCTTTTATTTTTTATAGGTCATTTTATACATCACACATGGTAAGTCATCTCACTTAGGTGAGTCATAGTTATTTTAGGGAGTTATTGGCATATGACAGATTCTATCATACAATTTATCATATTTTTCATGTGTGTCATTGTCATATGGGAGTTACATGTTATTCTAGCATTGTAACTCCTCACTCCATCATGGGAGTATGACATGTCCAGGCATGGGAGTTACACAACACTCCCCATATGTATTTTATCTTTTGATTTATGAGAATGAGTAGACTTATTGTTTTTGTATGATAAATTTTCTTGTTGATTACTTGAAGCATTTTCTAATTTGTGTTGGAGTGCAATAACCTTAATGTGCATAGATTCCATTGATCCTCATGGTTTGCTCTCATATAAATACATATCTTTTTAAAAGGTAGATCGTATCTCCCAATTATAGAGATGGGGCCATCCCTATATGTCTATCTAGTGACCCCTTATCTATATATGGGATATTCCTTGACTTTGATCTATTGAAAGGTGGGAAATAGGGAGAGGGAATATCTATCTTTAAGAGAAAATAGCTATTATAAATAAACTTTCCCGGGTAGGTAGGATCGAGCTATTACATATCATATAATAGAATGCCTATGCTTTATAATATTTATAATAGTTACCTGATCACAAGTGAGGGGGATGTGGAGTAGAGAACAAAATTTAAATTCCTTCCTTACCTCTACCATATTTGTTCTACTTATTTTAATCCTACAAATGAATTTCCACTCCTCAAAATATTTTATATCTAACTCAAATTCATAATATGTGATTTTTATTCAGGGTTGAAATTTAAGTAATATTCTTGTTGCCATTAATGGTTACTTCGCATCCACCTTGATAGTTATACCATCCTTAGTAAATTTAATTTTAGGTCCCACCTTATTTTCACCCATAATTACACTTTGTATCTCCTTATTTTTACTTTTTCCATGGCTTTGGTGGTCTTATTTCTAGACCCACTAACATCAATGTGTTATTCTTTGAAAGAAGCTCGTATTTATCCAACCTCTTCCAAAAACTCTCTATCATCTAGTATAATTCCAACAAATTCCTAATTTTCACCTGTCAAATAACACTCCATCTTCAACCTTTATTTATCCATTCATCCACCCTAGTTTCTACTCATATTCCTTCCTATGTTTTTCCATTATCATACAAGTTGAACCATTATCTATCATAATTGCATAAAATTAAGTATGCGAAATTAAGATATTTTTTCCTGAATTCACTTACCATACCCATTCAATCAAATCCTTCCTTAAGAAAGGTGCTAAGATAAAATAGAATGAAAATTATCAACAACATGTATTTGAATCAATGAAGAAATCCTTATTAAAATCAACTACATTACAACCATCATATTCTAATAGATCCCTCATCATGTATAAATAATATACCCTTGGGAAATTTAGATTAAAATTAGTTTAAAAAATAATATGTAATCTAATACATTAGTTATGCATTGATGGACTATGAAACCATCTCCACTAAAGTATAATATGATATCTAACCATATAATCCATTAGCAATGAACTTATCCATTATATGATCTATCAAACCACTATATAATCATTCACGAAACCCACTTATCTAATGGAAATTTTAAGAATAAATAAATGAAATGGCTATGTGCTAAAATTAAAATTATGCACAAGTTTTTTTACCTTATATCATCCTTAATACAATTTCCAAGCACATTATGCAAAAATACTCAAAAATTATTCATAAAATCATATGTGATTCTCATACTTGATTTATATCTCAAAATTTACCCCACCATATGGACTAACTAGGGTTACTCCTTTCTTTCTAGTTTATGGTTATGATGTTGATCTACTAATATAAATGAAGTTGCCCTCATAATACATTTCTCTTCATGTAATTATTCTCAACTAAGATATTCATCAAGCTCACCTTTGTTCATTATACTTGAATAGTGAATATGGTCCAACATTCTCTAACACAACCACCAAAGCAAAAATTTCGTCTCCAAAGAACACCAAGAATGAATTAAACTAAGGTAGTTTGATGTTCAAGATGTAGTCCCCCAAAAGATTATACCACAAGGAGATATAATATGCAAATAATGGTTTGAGTCCATTTGTAGACACCTAAATTCGGTATCTATACCCTTAATCGACCACTAGCGCATATTTATTTGATTCATCTCCCTTCAATTAAATTCCCATCCAATTCCTATTAATTAATTAATTAGCCAATTAATATTTATCCATGCCCTAACCAACTTTCCATTTGGGATGATTTTATTCTAAATTTGCATCTCCATGCTTTTCTATGCTTTTTCTAACCTATCTTTATCCCCAACTCATCCATATCACATATTTTTCCACTTGTTTTCTTTAAAGTAGCTTTTCCAACCCTTAAAAACATCAAATCCTAATCAAAATCACAAAATCCCTCCCTTTGGGAAAATTTCCCTCGGTCGGTGGTGACCCATCCTGGTCATCGTCGACCCTATAAAACCAAGTTTATTCCCTTCCCAAAACACGACCAAGAAGAACACACAACATGGAAAAAAAAAAGAGACGTGAATTCTTTATGATATTATTCCACTTTGCAAATCCTTCTTTGAACCAGAGCATCTCAACAATCCTTCTTGCAGCCCTTAGAAGCTTGTCTTGATCATGTGCATAACATTGGGAGGTTTACATTGCTTTTTTTGCTATCTTGTCTTATTTATTCTATTATCTTGTTAAATCTAACATTACAGGTCCAACAACACTCGAGAATCCATTATTAGGTTGTTCTATTAGCATTTCTATCTACATGTGGTCTTTACAATCAATCTAACTTTGGAATTGCTTTATTCTCGCCACAATCACCATCATCCAACTTGAGTCACCATTGACTCATCTCTATGTAACTATGTTTTCCATCTCTAGAGTGTTCTTTAGCCTCTGCACTGTGTCTTTCTCTGCTCCAGTTTGTAAGAGCCATCATCCTACTCCTTTGTTATCTCAAACCAACCTACTTGTACCTAGTCACCATTGCTTCACCTTGGTTGTCGTCGACTAGGGTCCCGATCCTCAATATACCCTTTTCAACCCCTATTTTCTATCATTTTATGGTTTCTTCTCCCCAGCACTCCTTATGCGGGTTGATTTCAGCATCTTCGACCTCTCATGCTTGCCTTCGTTTTATATCCAGATCTTGTAGAGTTTTCATTTTTATCTTATTTCTCACATCTACTCATCCAGTCACCGTCGACTGTCTCGCATAGTCGGTCGTCGTCGACCTAGTCGGGTAACCTTTTATTTTGAGTTCATTCAAATTATATTTGTATGTGCCTAACATTTTTGAATTTTCAATTTCTATATGCCTCGATTCTCGCATATTATCCTATTTATTATTATCGATTTTATCTTACCTTATCAAACACATGGTTGACATCCACCAAGGAAGCTAATTATTTCTTGGAGCCGGCATTGTCTGGGCAGCCCCACATAAATCTATCTAATCAAATATTTCTCTAGTTTTTCATTTTATATAGCTTCCTATCGGAGATCAATCACCCTTGTGCCCATTCATTCATCACATCACACATCCGAGGTAACATAAACCCTCCAACATTTCTGAGTCATGTAATTTCTTTAGTAGCTAACTCATTAACTTAAAATGAACGAGAAAAATACTACAACATTTTTGGCACACTGGTGGGACCACCCTTTAGGTGATCTCTCACATCCATTTCTTTTATATTTTATTTTTCTATCTTCCACTATCATTTTTGTGTGAGGTTCCACTTTATTTATTACTCATGTTGGGTTCATGGCCGGATTGCCCATCGCTCAAAATCAGTAGATAAAAAGGAAAATCTATATCCAGGTTTTCCTATTTTTCCTTATTTTCTCTTTTCTACATCGTACTTCCTTTTCCTGTGTGTGTCCTCATCAAAAATCACATTTCGATTTGGTTTAAAAATAACCCTTTCTTTTTGCATCCTACTTGCCCACATAGCTTAAATAGGGGTTTAACCTTCTGCATCTCACACTTTATCACACAACCTAAAACTCACACATCAAATCAACACATCAAAACATCCCCTACTGTTGACTGATTGGGATTTCATCACCCAATAGGAAGTCAGATGAGACTTCCCTAGCCAAAACAATCCTGAAACTAGATCTAGGCTGCCTTCTCCTAGGTACCCCATTATCCATTCCCCTTTTTATTTTTCACACTTTTTTAAATCTAGATAATGAAAGATTTGCTTCTTGACTTGTTTGTTAACACATTTCATAAACAAATATTTCCTTATTTCACACCTAGTACTATTTCCTTTCTTCAAAATCAGACCATGCAATAGTGTGATATATCTAATGATGCTACCACTTCATCCAGTAATATTGAGATTCCACATTAGATTTCTCAACCCTGTAAAGACCATATTATTCAAATAGACCCCCTTTCGAAATGGATTCACCTATTTCCCTCCTATATCCCCTCAACTAACCACACCACCATCTCTGACTCCTTTAGAGGCCTCTGAGCCTCCCTCTAGCCCCATCTATGATTTTCTACTTCATAGACCCCCTAAAATATCTCAATCCTATCAACCCACTCAATCAAAGGATTCTATTCCACCTACATCTTCTCATGTGAACATTATCCCTACTTTAATCAATATTACCAATGGAATACCCATCCAATCACCCAAATCCATCCACATTCACACTTCTTGTGTGCCTCAACAATTAAATATTTCAAACCAACCCCAAACATCCTATCCAACATCCCCTTTGGCTTTAACACACCAAGCTTCCTTACATCCTTATCCATCCACCCCTTATATTGAATAACCAAACCTATCTGACACTTATCCTACACCCACACCCATACCTACTACTCCACAAACACCTACCATGATTGATATCTCATGCTTGTCTCCTTCTAGCCCCCTCTATGACTACTTTCACCATAGATTCATCTCTTGATCATGTCAACCAATGAATTTTACTTCACCCTCATCATCTTATATCAATGACATCCATGCTACGTCTCCCATGCCTATCCAAAATTTCCATCTTTTGACATTTTTACTCCATATATGTCTCAATAGATTCAACCATCCTACTATGTCCCTGCTTCCCAACATTACACAATCCCACAACCAATTCAATCTCCACCTTTGGGTATCTTCAAAAACCCTTCCCAAATCCACCATCGACCAATCCATATTTACCTTTTACATCTTATACATTCAATCCTTATTCAATCAATATGATACATCAAACACCTTCATCCTTACCTATCTCATCTACCTCATCATCTACCCTTATCGTAGACATTGTGCCTATGACTCCATTAATACCTGCCCCTACATCTATATCAACCATGTCCATGATCATCACACCTATCCCATTAACCTCTACCACCTATTCCACATCTACATCGATCCCTACTTTTACCACAACCACACCGACTTTGACTACACATCCATCACTACCTCACTTACATCCCTTTCTATTCCAATTACATCCACATCTACTACATTGAAAATCCCACTTACATATACATGTTTTCCTATGGCCGACCACCTATTTCATCCTAATATCCTATACTTAACCCTTCAACATCAATTGTATCCACATCTATGACCGCTACTACACCAACCATACCTCCTCCATTTGCAAACACACCAATGGCACCTCTTAAGAAATTCATGGAGAAAACACCTCAACCTAAAACAAACACAAGGGGGATTCGTTCTCCTCCACAAAATCAACTATTTCTATAAAACCTACACTTACACCTTTGGATCCTCCAGTTGAGATTACTTTCAGTAGACACCAAAATTGGGTCACACTCCGGTCCTTGTCAAATAAACACCTTAAACATATTGACCTAACCATGGCCCTTTTCATCCCACTCTAATATTAATTTAATTAAAATAATTCATTATCCTCATAATATTTATTATTTAAATATCCTAATTGGATAATTCCCACATATCCACCTCATATAGCCACCTCACCCTAAGACCTATTCTTAGTATGTTGTCATAACTAACTAATACCTAAACCAAACCCTAAAAATCAAAGCCTATATTACCTCTAACCACATTCTTGCACGTTAGAAAGGAATCTTCCATTCTAATCCATGGAGAAAAAATGAACGAGATCCCAAAAAATCAAGGGGATCTACCTAGTTTAGTAAACCTAGGAAATCCCACCCTAACCGACGCGCTTACCATTTAATCCCTAAAACAACCTTATTTTTGGGTTGGGACATTTCTGAGAGGTTGTCACATCTTATAAGAGCGAGAGATGAAACCAAAGCTGTATGCAAGTAGAACCAGCATTCGTACACACATCAGAGCATCCATAGCCAACACCGGAAGCAACCACAGAGCTATTTGCCTTCACGGGAGCATCCGGGGAAGTGCCTGCACCACACCAAGTTCCTTTCATTTGATCACCCACCATTAACAACTAGACATTAAGCTCATACAACAAGTAAGTGCTTTATTAACTAGCACTTGTCCATTGCCATTTTTAGTAGATTCTTTTACTTCTTTTATTAGTTTATGCTCCCATTTCCATTCCCTCACCATTTTCTTCCATGCAAACTTGACCATTCCTTCACCCACACCCTTGAACTTCCCATACTTGGATTTTAATCACCCCTGAGTATACCTAAGACCTACACAGACCTTGCAATATCCCTCTCCATTTCCATTTAGTTTTGAATCGCCCTCACATCAAGTTTTTATTAAGCTTCCTGTACTTCCAACCATATCGATGTTGGCTACCCACAACCGTCCATTTGATTAACCTAAATCGGTCATTCCGGATCGACAACGATCTCTATGTCTTTACCCTTAGATGAAGAACAAAGCTTAAAACTTCCACCCAATACCCAAAACAACCTAGAAATTGACCACGCCAATACCAAGATTCCCTGAAAAATACCTTGATCCTTAGATTTAGTCATATCTTAGCCTATTGTGAATGAATTTACTTATTGTAGATGAATGAGATACCTAAATCATTTTAACTCATAGAGGGATTTCTTGTATTGATAGCATTAAGTTGTTTTAAACAAAGTGGATTGATAGCCGCCAGGGAGTATCACACTTCCCAAATCTAGCATATGCTTTGGCAGTCCAATTCCACTACATATACCGCCCGTAGACACCTATAATTATGCCCAAGCAATTTAAATACTTAAATTGCAGTAATTATCCCCTTTCTTGCAAATCGACGACATATCATCAAAAGCACTCATTTTCTCTCATATCATCATTAATTAATTACACTAAGCTAATTAATTAAGTTGCATATCTAACAAATACCCTAATTAACGACCTTCCGTTAATAAATCATCCCTTCTACCTAGAATAATTAAATATTATTAATTAATTAGCTTTCCCTTCCATTTAACCAATAAATCAATATTTAATTGATTTAATCCCCTTATAATAGCCTAAATCGTACTAATATTCCTCTCATTATCTTCTATAAGCTTACATCTACCTATTAGTTAATCACCTTTGATTAATTAAAACACCTCCCAACTCCCATGACTTGCTAAGCATAAATTAAACCCTTCTAAAGTAAGTTTACCTCTAATAAAGCAACCTTATCCATTCCTAATCATGTTTTACCTTTATCCCACATTCATGAGAATGTGTTGAATCCTTTATCCTTTGGGCTATATAAAGAGCCCTCCACCTACCTTTTTATTTACACCTAAACTCTTTAGAGAGAAAATGCAAAGCATATAGCAAAGAGACTAAGAGCTTGCACCTTGCCCTTTTGAGAGTTCATCATCTTGAAGAGTTAAGCCTCTTTCTTAAGTGTTTAGGTCATATGGGAGGTGTCAAAGGGGTCTTCAGAGCCCAACTTTGATAGGCTCTCATGCCTAGGTTACTTGGCATACTAATGACAACTATTTTGATAGCCATGAAGCTTACTTAGGTCCATTAATTTATTTGTTGTTAGAGAATAGAGGAGTTTAGATATTTAACATTGTTAGTTTCAAAGTTTGTATTGATGAATGCTAGCATCTAACCCTTGTTTAATTCTTATCTTGATGGTGTTTAGTTTGTTGTTCAATTCTTGCTAAGTTAAGGCTATTTAGGTGTTAGTATTTACTCATATTAGAATTATTTTTAAAAAAAAACCATGCACACATTTGGCATGCCAGTGGGACTTACTCCATTGTCCTTTGCACTTAATTTCAAGTTTTTGTAGTTAAGTTTCATTTTTGGTTACTAACCCTCTTTTACACATGTTGATCTAACTTGTTTTGTTGAGTTTGCATGTGTTGAGTCTTCCTTATAGGTATGAAGGAGGTGAAGTGCTGTAAAAATTGGAATTAATGGGAAAATTTCAAGATTTCTCCATGTTTTCATTTTTAGAGCTTACTTTTTCAACATTCTACATGCTAGTTTTGTCAATTTCTTGAAAATTTTAAATTCTTGAGTATGTAGGCTAGTGTTTGATAGTGCTGACTCTTCTATTTACATATTAATGTGGTGAGTTTCTGTCAAAATTTAATCTTGGTGAGAAATTTTCAAGATTTCATCATGTTTTCATTTTTAGAGCTTACTTTTTCATCATTCTACATGTTAGTTTTGTCAATTTCTTGAAAATCTTAAATTCTTGAGCATGTATGTTAATGTTTGATAGCATTGAGTCTTCTATTCATATATTAATGTCATGGGTTGTTGTCAAAATTGAATCTTGGTTGGAAAAATTTACCCATTTTACAGATTAAGGGATGTTTTTTTTGACATTTTTTGAGTGCATGTCAAGTGCATACCCATGAGCATAAGAGCATATGCGTAACCCATCTTCCGAAGGCCATAAATTTTTCTCCCGAACTCGAAATGAATCCATTTTTTTGAGTTGGAAAGGTATTGAAGTTAAATATGCAATGAAAACATAAATTTAGGATTTATACTTACAAAAATTGTAGGTTTTTCTATTATTTTAAAACTGGTCATTTTCTAACATGTCTAATGTTTTGATGAATGTTGTATTTCCATGCTTCCTCGATTTAGACCAAAGCATGTGTATGATCTTATCTTGCACATTTTGGTGATCTTGAGAATCAAAACAACTTTGATATATATCTTTTTAACATTGGGATTAAACTTAGAAATTTGATTATTCATTTTGCTTAAGGGAATGAACCTTTTACAAAGCATTTTTCAATGGTCCTTTGATTTGAAGTTTTCCATTTCTATATAGTTGGGATAAAGTTTGTGTATGATCTTCTCTTGTACCTTAAGGTGATATTGAGAATCAAAAGCAACTTTATTCTTCATTTTATAACATTTGGTAAATTGGAAACTTCATCTTTCACTTTTGTTTTAAGGAATGAACCTTTTACAAAGCATTTTTCAATAGTCCTTTGATTTGAAGTTTTCCATTTCTATATAGTCGGGATAAAGTTTGTGTATGATCTTCTCTTGAACCTTAGGGTGATCTTGAGAATCAAAAACAACTTTAATCTTCATTTTATAACATTTGGTAAATTGGAAACTTCATCTTTCACTTTTGGTTTAGGGAATGAACATTTATCAATAATTTTGTATGGTTCATTGATTGAAAAGATTTTCTTTACTTTTTAGTTGGATTATTTGTTATGTATGCTCTTCTCTTGCATACTTGGATGATCTTGAGAATCAAAGCAACTCTTAATCCTCTTTTAAATAATGTGATTTTCTTGGAGAACTACTAACGCTTGAGTGCGGGACCTAAAAACAATTGTCAAAGAAAGGAGGAATCAAAACGAAATAAAAACTATTAATACAGGTTGTTATACAGGGTTGCCAAAAGGTGTTCAAGAAAACCATACCTAACTAAACAAGATAAAAAGAACAACATATTCAAAACACTGTATTGTAGGTTTTGGAAAAGGGTACGTCCCTCTCTCGATCAACTGGAACATAACCCCTTTGGCATAACGCCTTAAGCTACAACAATGGGGGTGGTTCCAGGAACCCCAAAGTAGTCCACGCAAGAGGGAGCCTTGTGGATGAAATGGGAAGTGCTCCGCACTACCTACTTGACTAGTGATTCCTTTGTGAGATAGCGTTACGGGTTTTGTTATGGTGACCCCAGTGATAGTACACATAGACGCACTAGTTGCCTACTATTCTTGAAGGGGTAAAGTAAAGCCGAGATACTCCCAAACTAGTGAGTGCGACTTTTTGGGTAAATAGTGCTTGCTCGTGGAAAATTTGTAACACCTAGGGCAAGAGAACCACCTAGAGAATATACTTTGGCCAGAGCTCAATTTGACTATTTTAAAATAGTGTTGAGTTGTGAACCTTCTTTTTGAGAAACGTGTGACATATTACTTTCACCTAGTTTTTACTTGCCTTAGACGAGGCGAAACTCTCTTTGAAGTGAGGCTAGCATTTTTGTCATTTTTCTTGATTTATTTCCTTCATATTCTTTTGACACTTTGTTGATAAAGATAGGTGTGATTACCTTTGTGTTGCCATTCGACTATTTCTCTCACTTTAATGTCAATTTACGCCTATTCATGTTTCGGTGGGTCAAGGGTTAGTTAAACGTCTAAAGTGAGTGAGTGGAGGCGTTTTCATGTCATTTGGTAGCCATTGTGATCTTGATACCCACGTCAATATTGTCATTGTAGTTAGGTGTGGTTCATCACCGCAGACTTCCATAGAGGAGTTAGCTTGTTTATCTTGTATCATTACAATTTCGATATTTACATCTTGTTTCTTGTAAAATCGACATAAATACCTATATTGTACAGTTACGCTGCACACATTTTTAACTATTCCTAGCTATACTTTGAGATTTTTAGTTCGGTTCTATTATTACCTTGATTTCAAAGAGTGCTAGGTGTTACCATTTGTGTGTGTTATATCAATAACACCTCGATATCAATACTTCACTTTCTAGCAAAGTGGGTTAACATATCTTGGTGATATTGTTGTGTCATTCACGAATTGTAATTGGCACTTTTTGAGATATAGGTCTTAATCGAGTTTGAGCTCACTCATCGTATATCTTGATTGGGAGATCGCATTGACTTCTTGTATTTACTTACGTTTTGTTCATTTCCTTAAACTTGGCATAAGTGAAAACATCTTGTTGATCATCTTGCGACACAAACTAATTTTTGAAACGTAGTCTAGGAAGTACTTCCTTTGATCAAGTTTTAATACCAAACGCTTGTATCATGGGTGATTTATCACTCTATCATATTGGTATTCTCACATTGTTGACATATTCATACTCTTAGCAATTTCATTTTTCATTTCACTTAGGGGTAGTCACTAAGCTTTGCACATATCTACAACTCACCCTAGTGAAACTATCATGAAAACATGGCTCCCAAAACACATCTAGGGTTGAAGAAATAGACATATGAGGAACAACAAGTGCATGCTTGGGAGACCTCTAATAGACAAGGGTCAAACCCCTTCATTGGACATGACTTAGGGCCATTGTTTTCGTAGAAAAGGAAATCTAAGAGATGGTCGATCATAGTGGAAATGAATTAGAATCACCACATGTGGACTTTGATTTTGACCCCACTCTACTAGATGAGTTTCTCCTTAGAAACAAAGATAGAGTTTTAGCACAGTCAGGGAATTAGGGGCCAAATTTCCCACCGAGAATGAACCAATATTACCTGCAAATGACACTACTAAGGAAGAATGCCCCTTATCAATATGGAAGATATTTTAATAGGTGGGCATGCTTCCAATTCTTACGTAGAAAATGATAAAGTGGTAGGGCATAGAATACCCCTCATCAAAGTGCCATGAAGAAACAAGATAGAACATGAGACAGGGGAAGAACCTCCACAATACGAAGAGGAAGAACCTTTAGAAGAAGAAGACAAAAAACCAAATCATAATCCAACAACAACTTAGTAACCTAAGCTGACAACTAGCTTTGCTTACTTTCCAGGTACAGAAAGACACAAACAAGAATGTTCAAAAGTAAAGGCCTAAGTTTAGGATCCACAAACTCCATCGAGAAAACCAAGGAGAAGAAGACACGAGGTATCATTGTGTACATGTCCCTCGCTTCTCCCACTAGAGAACAATTACTCACATAAGAAGTGCAATCTATGAAAGCAACACTTGCGAGCATACAAGAAAGCAATATAGGGAGTATTAGGAAATACCAATATGAAGAACTATGACCCTATCCTTTTGAAAAGACAATGACCCTTCAACCCTTTCCAAAGAAATTTGATATGCCAAAGTTTGACAAATACAAAGGAAAGGGAGACCCAAGGGATCATGTTAAAGATTTCTACATGGCATGTCAAGAGGTGTCTTATAGTGATAATTACCTCATCATACTTTTTCCTAAGAGTCTCGGAGGTCAAGCATTGGAATGGTTTACGCGCTTACCACGAGGATCAATTTTCACCTGGCTAGAATTGGTAGAAAGATTCGTGCCTCATTTCTCGTATAACATAGAGAGTGATATCACCATGGTAGACTTGTGTGGCATAAAACAACACCCAAATGAGACCTTCGCCAACTTCCTCTAATGATGGAGAGGGATAGCTAGTCACTTCCCTTGCACTTTCCCTGAGAAGTAGCTGGTCAGTATTTTCGTCCCTAATCTCAACCCAGATATAGTTTTCCACCTCTAAATGCATTATGTCCACACCTTTGAGGAGGTTATCGAGAAAGGGATTCAAATAGAAAAGTCTCTCATTGCCAAAGGCACCCTCAAAACCCAATCTAAAGACAACCAAAGTGTCAAACCCGCTGAAAATTTGAAGATCTTTAACAAAAACAAAAACGTGGTGGGAGACGGAATCATTGATTCCAAACGTGTTCAAACGGTCCAAACCAATCAACCTTTTAAACTGACCAAGGGCCCAATTCAACCACCACCAAAGTGACAAACATTCACCTCCCTTAATGAACCATTGTCCATCATACTAAAATAGTTGGATGTGGCCCACATGATGACCTATCCTACAACGCAACCATTTGATGACAACGCTCCTAAACCTTCATGGTATAAGGAGCATGAATACTGCAAAATGCATCACGTTAAAGGTCATAAGATAGACAAATGTCTGTGGCTTTGCCACTATATTCAGGACCTCATTGATAATGGGGAGATAGAGGTGGATAACCCTGCAAAACGCAAACACCTAACGAGAAAATGGGGATTTATAAGGAACCATTCCCTAAGCATGATAAGTCGGAAAAGACAAAGCTAGATCGGGAGACTCATCCCAAACCTATAAATCCGTGAATTAATTGTATACCAAAAGAGATAACAATCATTATGATTCACTTATCAGATGTATTCACTCCCCTGCTGACCATGTCAATACCATCCGGATCAAGGGAAAGGACTACACTACGGTAACAAGGCATGCCCGCCTCGTGATTTCAAAACCCTCTCTGTTGACCCCGCAAACTAGTAAATATAACCTTTTAGAACAACTTGAGAGGACACCTGCTAAGATCTTGATCTTAGATCTTCTCAAGATATCCAATGTGCATAAGGAAATTTTGTATCAAACTCTTCAGGGGTTGGGAGTGCCTTTAGAATTCGATCCTACGTACCTTCAAGCCACGGTGGAAAATATTGCACCAAGTGAGCATCTCACTTTTAACCATAGGGAGGTCCCTACCGAGAATCCTAAACATAATATTCCCTTATACATTGAGGTAGTTGTCACCCGCAAGAAAATCAAATGGGTGCTTGTGGATAACGGATCTAGATTGAACATCTACATGCTTAAATTAGTCAAACAATTGGGACATACAGAGGCAGATCTTGAGTCCCATATCATCACTATCACCGCATACGAAAACATGGAAAGAGAGTCAACAGGCACCATTATGCTGCCCATGGAGGTGGGCCCCACTTGCCATCAGATGAAGTTTCACGTCCTAGACTTGGAACTTCCATATAATATGCTTCTAGGCCGACCATGGATCCATGCCATGCAAGCCGTGCCATCAACATTTCATCAATGCATCAAGTTGAAGCATGAGGGACATACGGTAATAATACCAAGAGACTCAGAGCCCTTTGCTCATTGTAGAGATCTTAATAGCTTTGCACGAAATGGTACATACGCATGTCCCTCCATGGATATGGCCATTCCTTTTCAGTCTGAGGCTATGGAATCCCGACTAGATTCAGATTCTCTTAGGTCTTGCACTCATGGGGCGTCCACTTCCACATCTACATTTGATTCGTGGGAGATGACAATTCTGGAATATGGTTGTGGGGAGTATAATGTACAACAATCGCTTTGGTTTCTGACATCTCCTTATCGCCCAAGACTAGAGGTTGACCCAACTTCCACTTTAGGAGACCTAGATAGGAACACACTATTGGGTCATTCTTACCTGGAGGCTTGTTAGCTGAGGAAAAATTGCTTGATCCACCTACTACTTGGGTCCCTGAGGACACTCAACCATCTTGTTATCAAACCCTGAATATGAAAAATCTAGCAGAATGATGTACTCCATGGGCTACAAAGGCCTAGGATGTGGGAGGAATGAACAAGGACAAAGAGAACCAGTCCCTCTTCCACATTTCAAAATAGAAAGATATGGCATTGGGATTCACCCTTATGGAGCACACCCCAACGATCAAGATGTGACTTGTTCTAAGCATGAGGATAGCTTCGAGTACCTAGACAATGATACAGATTCCCATTATAGCCTATATGAGGATCTAGCCTCCACGAACCTTTTCATGAACAATGTTTTCCTAACCATAACCCTCACCGAACCGACCCTTGACCTTGTGTACCCTTCCCTTGTTGAATGGGACCAACAATGTCACGTGCCACTAGATTTATTTGAGAATGACGAGGCTATTGCAGAGTTCATGGGCATAAGGGATACAATTCCCATTGGAGATCACAAGAAGGGTTTCTTTATCGACTTAGACACCTGCGCCTACTTCAGCGAGGAGGATGAACTTCGTGGTCAACAAAATTTAAAGAAAAGTGAGGGCAAGAGTTCTAAAGAAAATCCTTGGCAAAAATCGAAGTCCAAGTCACATAGTGAAAACCTCTTTGAGGCACTGACTGAAAAACAAATAAGAAAATTAAAGGACAAACAAAGTGACCATGCCAAGGATGAAAATCTCGTAGAGACATCCTTGGATGAAGATCTCAACCTACCTCCCGATCCTACACGTATGGAGGATTTATCAAAATTGTTAGTCGAAGAAACCATTGATGTCAACATTGGTACTAAAGAAGATCCCAAGATAGTAAAATTGGGGGCATCACTCTTAGCTAGAGAACAAAATACGTTCACTATGTTGTTGCGAGAGTTCATTGATGTGTTTGCATGGTCTTACCAAGACATGCCCAGCCTAGATCTGACTTTGGTCATGCACAACCTGGTCGTGCACGTAGACGCCAAGCCTATCAAACAGAAACTCCGAAAGATGCATCCAAGAGTGGCCTTGTTGGTTAAGGAAGAGTTCGAAAGGTTGCTTACAACAGGATTCATCTGACCAATTGACTATTCTTAATGGATATAAAACATTGTTCTTGTCCAGAAGAAACCTGTTGGTATCCGAATCTATATAGATTTTAGAGACATCAATAAGGCTTGCCCTAAAGATGACTTTCCGTTACCCAACATTGATATGATTGTTGACTCAACAGCAGGATATGAAATGCTATCACTCATGGATGGCTTTTCAGGTTATAATCAGATTAAAATCACTGAGGAGGACCAACACAAAATAACTTTCACAACTCCTTGGGGCACCTTCTGCTATCAGGTGATGCCATTTGACCTTAAGAATGTGGGAGCAACTTATCAAGAGCCCATGCATGAAAGAATATTTCATGATATGATTCATGACATCATGGAAGACTATGTAGATGACATCCTGGGAAAGTCCAAAATAAGAGAGGATCATCCTATCGGTTTGTGGTGTATCTTTGAATGCTTGCGTGAATACAAAATCAGCTGAATCCATAGAAGTGTGTCTTCGGTGTGCTATCTAGGAAATTATTAGGCTTCATCGTGTTAAGACAAGGTATTGAGGTAGACCCTACTAAAGTGTGTTTGCCATCACATAAATGCCTCCACTGAGAATATCAAGCAACCGTAGCTTGCAAGGGAAAATTCAAGCCATTTGCCACTTTATCTCCCACTGCGATAAATTGCACTCATTCACTCATTTTCTTAAGAAGGAGGTCACTTTCATCTGGGACTCGAGAAACAACAAGCCTTTGCTTTGCTTAAACAAGCACTGCTAATTCACTGTCCTCATGCCTCCCACTCCGGGAGAACCACTTTTGCTCTATATTTCGCTCACACACGCAATACGCTATTGGTGCACTTCTCGCCCAATATGACCTTAGCCATAAAGAGAAATCAATGTACTATCTCGAGTCACACCCTCATCACCTATGAACTTAATTATCCTCGATTGAAAAGGATTCCTTGGTACATTGTTTTTACCTTTCGAAACTTCGCCATTACTGCTAAATACTTAGACCAAGCTCATATCTAAGGTTGACCCACTCAAGTATTTGTTCTCCAAACCCACCCTCACAAGTAGAATGGCTAATTGGATCATTCTACTCAAAGAGTTTGATATAGAATTTGTCCATCAAAAATTAGTTAAAGTACAAGTACTTGCTGACCAGTAGTGGAAGCACCTTTGTAAAGCACGAGAACCTTTGAGTTTGGATCTGCCGATGCATCTTTGCTCTACATTGAATAATCTATCATATGGCGATACATTTTGATGGATATTTTACGTTTCATGATTTAGGTGCAGGAGTGGTCCTTATTACTCCTTCAGGTGATCCTATACTTGCAAGCTTTCCACCTGGCCTTCCTTGCACAAACAACATTGCGGAATATGAAGCACTCATTGCAGGGGATGAAGCTAGCCATCAAGTAGAATATTCAGCATGTTAAGGTTGTAGGTGATTCACAACTAATCATCAAACAGGTTAATGATGATTATAAAGTTAAGGATGACAAGCTCAAACCTTACAAGAAGTTGGTGGTGAAACTCAAGGAGTATTTTGTGCGCATTACCTTTGAGCATATCCCAAGAGAGCGTAATGGATCGGCAGATGCCATGGCAATGGTGGGATCTTTGCTTCGTATTCCACCAGGGAATAATGATATACCATTTTTGTAGAAAATATACACCAGCCCGCATATGACATGTCGAGAATCTTTCCCGGCTTGTGAAGTTGTTGGTCCCTATTCCCATGGTATGAACCCATTTTCACCTCTCTTAAGGACAATACTTTCCCTCGCAATATATCCCATTTTGAAAAGCATATCCTTATTCACCGATAGCCTATTACACCCTTTTAGGAGGTACACTTTATCGTCGTGGCTATGATGGGAATTTTTTACGTTGTTTAGATGTGATGGAGTCAATCCAGGCAATTAAAGAAGTACACAAAGGAGTATGCAGAGCACATGCAAAATGAATGGTCTTAGCTAAGAAACTGCTAAGAGTAGGTTACTATTAGCTCACCATGGAAACCGATTGTTGTAATTATGTTAGAAAATGTGTGCTTTGCCAAAAGTATGGAAATTTCATCCATGCTCCATCGTAACCATTACAACCAATCACTATCCCGTGGCCATTCTCCAAGTGGGGACTTGATCTAATAGGGAAGCTTACTTCTACCTCATCTGATGGTCATACACATATCATCACAGCTACAAAATACTTTACAAAATGGGTGGAGGCTATCCCTTTAACCTATGTCATAGGAGCACAGATTTCTAAATTCATCATGAATCACATTATTTGCCGATATGGTATCCCTGCAGCCATTGTCACAGATAATGGGAAGTCATTTAAGAACAAAACTATGAAAGGTCTTTGCCAATGGTTCCAAATCAGATTGAAATGATCCACACCATATTACCCTCAAGGTAATGGACAAGATAAGGTAACAAACAAGACTTTGGTAAGGATAATGGAGAAGATGGTTAGCAAAACTGGTCAAAACTGGCACCTACAAATCCACCCAGCCCTTTGGGCCTACCAAACATCAATTCGCACTCCTACGGGTGTGACGCCATATTCCCTAGTGTTCGGGATAGAATCTATCATCCCTTTAGATATCTAACTCCCATCCCTGTGAATTTCTCTTCAGACTATTTGGATAAGGATGAATATTATCAAGTGGCAAGATTGGCTGAGTTAGAGCTCCTGGATGAGAGGCGCATTCGCGCTCTTAATCACCTAAAGGTATATCAACACAGAATCTCCTGCAACTACAACAAGAGAATCATCCCTTGCCAGTTTGAGGTGGGTGATTTAGTTATGAAGGAGAACAAGTTTAATACCGTGAGCAGAGTGAGAAAAGAAAGGGAAGTTCGAACCACACTGGTTAGGACCCTATGTCATAGTTCTTGAAGTACAAGACACAGGGCATACAAACTGGCTCACCCTAATGATGATGAGCTCCGAGAGCCAATGAACGCCATGCATCTTAAGAAGTTCTATGCTTGAACATGACACAAAAATAAAAAAATACAAAAACATAAAAAAAAAAAAAAAAATCGAAAAAGAAAAAAGAAAACAAGTCGCCCACTAGTGAAAACCACGCAATTGCGGCACTTTGGACAAGTCCTTGGGTGAAAACTGTTTTCACGCGCTCGGGAGGATTCATTATTCACAAGCATTCTATATTAGAAGGGTAGTTTTATTTTCCTGGACCTGGTTCTACCTTCAAGTTTCCTTATGCACACCATCTTGTCCAAATTTGATCCGGCTTTACCTTCTTCTATTCGCTCGTAAGGACGTGGTCTTTCGTTATTTCCCATCTTACACTAGGGAAACTCAACGACTTCACCTTCTTGTTCATAAGTGCGTGGCTTCGCCTCTGTATATTCCCCACCTAACATTGGGGGCATCCATGCTTTCTTGGTTACCTACACATAGCTTTGGAAAACTGTTAAAACCACAAAAACAATAGAAAATTGTTTCACAAAACACAAAAACAATATAAAATTGTTTCACAAAACCTAAACAATAGAAAATTGGTTTATGAAAACATATCTTACAAAAATATTTACTTGCATTGTCTTGTTTTCTTGCTTTTCTTGTTGCTTGTATAGTGTTTTGCGTGCTTGCTTTTGAGTTGTTTGTTGCTTGGGTGTACTTTTTCATAGTTTATCTTTTCTTTCTTAGAATAGATTCATTCTTGCTTGTGCATATTGTAGTGGGTTTTGACATGCTAGTGTGTTAATTCTTTATTTATTTCTTAATGCATTTGGTTGTGTTTTGTTACTTGTTAATAAGGCATGGTGATTCATGGTGTATTGCATTAATTCCTGGTGTTCTTTGTAGCATTTGGCTATTTTATCGCATGTGCTCTATTTTTTATCATTCACATCTAGCATCATCTATACATCATATATAAACAAAAATGCTAAGTTTTACATCATGCATGTATGCTAAGCTAATCATCACATATCATATCATCAATGGGGGCAAGAGGGGTTGTGCATAATAAAAATCTATCCCCCCGCACCAATATCATCATATCATCCCGTCCATATACATCAAAATAACACTTGAAAACAACATTTGATATTGTCTACAGATCTATCATCTACAATCTATAGCACGCCTCAAACGATCACGTGCGATCACCATCTCTCCTGAGTGTCAGAGCCTCACGGTAAGTTTTCTAAACTGAGTGGTTAAAATGAACTGATTGCGATGTTTTTACCCCCTTGTAACATCCTCATTTTTATACATTAGAACAAGTAAATTTTTTTTTTTGATAAATGCTTCCTGGTTCTAAATACATAATTTAGAACTCACAAATCAAACAACCATCCTTATAACAGATAACCATATGCAGCTGTAATGACTCGGAGTACCTCCAATCTATTCATTCCATGACTCGGTAATCTACCAATCTATTCATGAGTAATAAGAGTTGGAGTTTTTATTTAACACTTCACTCTTGCGGTTCTCTTCCCTATTCTGGGATTCAGAATGCTCTGTCCAAGGAACCTATCTGAATAATTGTTACCATTATTCATCGGCATCTCATCCCTTAGACTAGGTGACTTAGGACAACGCAATCAACAGCTTGCGATACTTTGGCCAAAGATTTGAAACATACTGCTTATGTCTCGTATTCCTTGACGACATACTCGTCAATCTGGAATACGTCCTTCACCCCATTCCCATGTTATGTAGAATGTCTTATACCGATGACTTCGTCGCTTTCACCTATCCTGTTATTCACTCGAAAACGGATTAGTAAGGTGACAACGTTATATGGATGCTCTCGAGGACTAGGGATACGATGACATACTGGGTCAACCCTAGTTAAACCAGTGTGTCAAGATACCCCAGTCTCCCGGGAAGCCTTATAACGTGACCACATTCCTAATCAGTCCCGTAGTAACTTGTTCGAGTTAAAGGTGTAAATCTTAACGATCAATGCAAAGGGTGTCGTCAAAAATCACCTGCGTTGTTGTATCTTCGAGAAGATCCTAATCTTCTCAAAGGTACAACCCTGCAGTTGACTCGTGCCATCAACCTTTAAATCCGCCTCGAAAAGATCTACTTAATAATAAGTGTTACGCACGTTGAGTTAAAATTAAACTAAAAGACGTTCCTCGAAGGTTAGCTTTTCCCGATCCATGGGTTCCTCACTTTAGAATGACCTTTCATAATAAAACCCATTACACAAGAGAAGTTATTATGACTAGAGGATCCCATCAGGAGTTCATAGAATTTACATAATTCTAAATCAACAAAATTGGACAATAACCCATAATCTTCACATGTGATTGCCAACCGAACCCTTTTTAGGTTTATTTCAGTTCTTATAACTGAATTTATATCTTACTTATTAGTATCGAGATATAAAGATTAAGAATCCAATTAAACGTTGTCCTGGCTTAATCAAGACTAGGAATTAATAATTTAATCCAGCTGGTTTAGCGTCTTGCTTAGGTTTATTTTTACCTAGCTTCCAGAAAGACAGTGATCTAAATTTCAATTTAGCTTTAGATAGAACATACAAGAACTGCTAAACAATCATAAGTATTCAGTCACATATTCTTGCAAGCTTACATTGATAATCACAAAAGTCTCCAAATTATACAATAATAACAATGCTCTTTAGATCATTTGAACCGAAGAAGGTCAAACTATCAAGATACGAATACAAACATATAAGTATCAAATATCTATTTCCATTCCTTTCAGAACTAATCAAATACATTTTATGCATTCAGCATACTTGATACAATACTCAATGGAAAAAGAACATCTTTCCTCATATAGTACATTTAGAGAATCAAAGCTGTAATTCATCATAACCAAATTAAACAATCTGAACATCCTATCAGATCTGCGTGCTTTTACCACTTACGGAAACCATCTGCAAAAATTGTCAACATGGGTCAGTTCGATGAACTGAGCATGATAAGCACTAACTCTTAAAACAATTGCAATCCACCAACTGTTTTCATTAAACAACCTGTTTAAATGAGATCATTTCACCAAACAAGTAAACATATTTCAGACTATGCTTTTGTAATACAAACATGACTATAAACGCGTAACTCAAATTATCGTTACAGAATAGTCCTAGATACTTCTCAAATATTTCATCAAAATATTAGGGATCAAGAAGAACGAAAGTATCCAAAACAACTATCCATCTGAATCCCAAGGACAACAACCATCAGATAGATCATTACATTCAACAATAAAAGGAATATCATAACAAATCATGATTCCATCAATATGTTAAAAATAGTTCCAACGGTTACATACAAATATCAACATATACTTTACAGCAGAATAGAAAGAAAACAAGTCATTCATATTTCCCCTCAAACGAGCTCATGACTGTACCATCTCATCGAAAGTAAAGCATTCACCTTATATGCATACGAATAAGTCAGACGAGCCACAAAAAGAACCACAGTTTTGTTAAAATCAAATATAACAAAACCCTTTAGCTTACTAGCAGTACAGTAGTTCTCACGCCAAAACAGTGATGAATATCAAACAAACAGACTCCACATGACCTTCCACACAAAGTGACAAACAAGAAGATATTCAATGACATCACCTGTCGAGGTGCAAATCAAGCTCCTTAGTTCAGTCAAGCTCAAGACTAGATATCCATGCAACAGAAGACGTAATCATGCTCAAACACAACAACAATCCCTCTCAGCAACCTACAGCTCATTCTAATCCCTACTAAACACTGTAAGGTTTTAGATCCAAGGTCGAAATCAAAATAACTTCCCCTTTTTATCTCAGTCCACAAGAGACTCGTTAACATTAAAGCAATGATGTTTCCCTAAGACTATGCAGAGATATTCATACGAAATCCACGCAGCATGCACAGCCTCAATTGACTGCAATTAAATAGAAAGGAAACACAACATGCCGTATTCACATCTGAACTCGTTCAGAGGTTGAAAAGTATGGTAATCACGACCCACTTTTACAGAAGCCAAGATACATGATATCTATCTATACTTAAGGAACCCAACAGAGCCAAAAACAACAAGTGTACAAAATCAGGCTTATATAGACTGTTACCTATCAAGGATTTCAACTGAATCCGAACAACAATATACACGATAAAGCTTCTACAGAAGCCGATATACAAGATAAATATAAGTTAAGGATTCCAACCGTGCCAACAATGGTAAATATTCAAAATCAGGCTTATACAGAAGCTAAATACTGATTTCGTAACAAGGAATCCAACTGAGCCTCTACAACATTATTCGCTCAAGCTTACACAGATAGGAAACGTAAAAAGTACACCAACTGAGTCTGTACCAAAAATTCATTACTTAAACGAAGGTATTCATTACAAGATAACAGAAGTCGTATTACTAGTTACCCCTCCAGGACTCCGACAGAATCATGCTACCAGTATTCACATACATGACTTATACAGTAGTCCATAATATACGAACCAATCCAAGGACTCCACAGAGTCATCTTGTAAATAAATAAATATAATGCAAACCATCAATGGGTTAAATCCCGTAATTGCAACACAAGGGAGGGAAAAACAACTTCTACAGGGTCGCATTAAATACTGTAAACACAGCCAGTTATCCGTTCAACATAACCTAAGTATCATAGTGAAACCCAACAAGATTCAGTAACCACCACCTATAATAACCACGACAGAACTTACAAAGAAGTCCAATTAAACTGAACATTCAAACAAAAGTCCATCAGTATCCTTTCTGACAAGCATCAACAACAAGTATCAACAACAAGTATCAACTGTAGCCTGAACCCAACAAGGGAACAATTCATGGGCTCTCACAGAGCAGGTCTAATATTCTTTCTTGCATACATTTCACAAACTTAAGCCGGAATGCAAAACACAACAAAATAGAGCAACAGTTTGAAACACAATACACACCCATCAAGGGTTAAATTGAAAAAATCAAACCAGCAAGAAGATACAGTAACAAAATCACACAAAGCTACCATAAAAACCATCTAAACCCATAAATCATCTGAACAGAGTTGTTCTAATGAAATCATTTGAAAGAAAGCAAGATTTTTAAAGGTTAGGGCCTAACATGCCTAGTTATCTGCTTAAAAATCCGAAGAAGACCACTGAAAGAGCTCGAGCCTTCTCCTCTTTTTCCAAGTTAGATTCACCAACAAAAATTTGTTATTTCCATGACTTATAAATTTTCCTTTCCAGAGAAAAGAGTGAGTTACACTCATATTTGCCATGCAACTCCAAGAAGACTGGTGCGAAGAACCAGTGATCAGACAGAGGGAAAACCGGAGTGCATGAAAAACCAAACAAACTACTAATTTTCCATTTTGCATGCCTTCCCGTGAAACCCGAGCTCGAAGACCGAGTTCATAAATGGCATTTACTCCAAATTTCCCGCTTAATTTCCATTGCCACCTACCGCCATAGTTGGCGATGGATAAAACCAGTTCGAAGACCATTTCCAACTTTGGCGACCTGCCACGTCGGCTCTAGCTAGCCGTTTAAAACTTCTACCAAATTACCTGTCCTTCATACTTATCCCTCCATTTAATGCCATAGAAACTGCCGCCCATGGTTCGCACCCTTCCATAGGTCCCCTTTCTTCCTTGTTCATTAGTTAGGTTAGTAACTTAGGTTAGGATTTAAGATAACACTTAGTCTAACCTCATAGCACATAGATACTAACTTAGAACATTAGCTTATAGCCTAGGCCTAGGTTAGATTAACACTAATCTAACCCCTAGGTTATAGTTTAGTTTTAGGTTACTAACCTTAATAAATCCAGTTTAGGTCTAACATTTCAAATGCTCAGAAAAAGAACCTACAACATACATTCACGAACAGGGTTCACTCCCGCATTGCGCCATAGGCTAGTGGAAATAAATGTATCTGAATTTATTACCTGGTCCACGATCAAGACCTTCCTGATATTACGATATCGGGAACCAATTCATTTAACATGATCAGCCTGAGTTAGACTCCGGACTAGCTTATTCAATGCATCCAGACCTTGCAACCTGCGTAAGGTCTATAATTTTAATTCATCCCGAATAAACTTAAAGCATCACTTGGATCAATACCACTGATCCAAGGCTAGGTCTTATAGATGGATAACTCCATAATTCATTCCGAGATCAGATTAAATTCAGGTGTACAATGAAAGAATTAAAAGATTCCAATTATATTCCGACTCAGTCAAAGATCTACAATTTCAAAGAAGGTACAATCCATATCAAGCATGACTTCTCAATCAAAGGAACACATCCTTTTTACCAAAGAAATCACATATCAACACTTGAATGCTCGGGAGGAAGTAACAACAGTTCGGGGTGTTACACCCAGGGGTATATTAACCCGATTTTCACCAATTAGATGGTCATTTGGACACTCGTTTAGCTTGCCGTTTTCTCCTCTGTTCTCTGTGGAATAATTATTTTTAATTAAATAATTATTTTTCTCTTATTTTTCACCGTATTGGGGCATTTTTTGTCCAATACCCCTTTCTTCTCCCCCAGAAAAATTTATTTCTCCTTGGCAATTTTTATTCTTCTTCACACACTCGAAATAATTTTTTTCAAATAATTATTTTTTCTTAATTGTTCCACTAAACAAGGACATTATTTGTCGTTTGTTTCTCTTTTCTTCCACCTAGGGCACTTTTTGTTGCCCCTAGGCCCTTCTTTTTCTTCTTCTCCTTTCTTCTATTGTTTATCACGGTTCAAAAAGCCAAAATAATACAAACATTTATTATATCCGAAAATCCAAAAACAAGGCAAAATTTTTCAAAAATTCCTAAAAGTAAAACACCCTACAAAATGGTAACTTGCTTCTTATGGCTGAAACTTGTGTCTTGTGCATGGTATTTTCTCCATATCCTATTGGTTTATATCACATCTTCCTTGATTAATATGACTCGTGGATCACCGGATTTACTACCATTCACAAAAGCTAGCTGCTTGCTTCATCTATACTTTGAGGCACTTTTGGTTGCCTGGTGCTATTTCGTTGCGCACAAATGCTTTTCATGGACCCCGTGTCCATTTTCATTTCCCCTTGCATGTATCCTTGCTTGGGAATCATTTTTAACCCTTGTCGTCAATCATGAACTTGTGGATCTCTCCAACACTGATAACAAAACATTTGTACAACTGTCTTGACCGTTGTTGGGTTGGATATGTGCGTTCATACTTGTTTTCCCTGTTAGATGAGCTTGTTTCCTTCTTATATTGCATTACATTTTTATATGTTGCATGGATTTTATATTTTCGAAATGGACAATTTTTCGTATTATGGATTTTCATGTCATTCTACCTTTGTCGTATGCTTATATTTTACATAAGGACCGATGACGTAGTTCCTATGGCAATATGATGACATCCAAATTGTTTCAAACAAATACGTGGCTAGAGGCTAAGCTCTTCTCCCCCCTCATCCATATTTCTTCTACACCACTTCCCTTTCACCCCTAAATCTCCCTCTCATTGAGGCATCCTACCTCACCCCCTTCTTCGCCTATATCTCACCTTTTTTTGATCGTCGATCACTTCTTCCATCACCCCATCAACACCGGAGGGGGCATCTCTCCCTCCTACTAATTTTTCTTCTATCCCTTCAAAATCTCTTCTCTCTACTATCTTTGAAGTGGCATCACTTACACCACCCCAAAGAGGGCAAATGTAGACACCTATAATTACGCCCAAGAAATTTAAATACTTAAATTGCGTTAATTATCATCTTTCTTGCAAATCGACGACATATCGTCAAAAGCACTCATTTTCCCTCATATCATCATTAATTAATTACACTAAGCTAATTAATTAAGTTTTCTATCCATCAAAACCTAATTAACGAACTTCCATTAATAAATCACCCCTTCTACCTAGACTAATTAATTAGCTTTCCCTTCCATTTAACCAATAAATCAATATTTAATTGATTTAATCCCCTTATAATAGCCTAAATCGTACTAATATTCCTCTAATTATCTTCTATAAGCTTACATCTACCTATTAGTTAATCACCTTTGATTAATTAAAACACCCCCCAACTCCCATGACTTGCTAAACATAAATTAAACCCTTCTAAAGTAAGGTTACCTTTAATAAAGCAACCTTATCCATTCCTAATCATGTTTTACCTTTATCCCACATTCATGAGAATGTGTTGAATCCTTTATCCTTTGGGCTATATAAAGAGCCCTCCACCTACCTTTTTACTTACACCTAAACTCCTTAGAGAGCAAATGTAAAGCATATAGCAAAGAGACTAAGAGCTTGCACCTTTCCCTTTTGAGAGTTCATCATCTTGAAGAGTTAAGCCTCTTTCTTAAGTGCTTAGGTCATATGGGAGGTGTCAAAGGGGTCTTGTAGCCCAACTTTGATAGGCCCTCATTCCTAGGTTACTTGGCATACTAAGGAAAACTATTTTGATAGCCATGGAGCTTACTTAGGTCCATTCATTTATTTGTTATTAGAGAATAGAGGAGTTTAGATATTTAGCATTGTTGGTTTCAAAGTTTGTATTGATGAATGCTAGCATCTAACCCTTGTTTAATTCTTATCTTGATGGTGTTTAGTTTGTTTTTCAATTCTTGCTAAGTTAAGGCTATTTAGGTGTAGTCTTTACTCCTATCGCATTATTTTGAAAACAAAACCATGCACACATAGTCTAAATTTCATTTGGTGTTTTTTTTTCCATTTCGTGTAGTTCCTCCAAGAAAAAAAGGAAGCTCTCATGATCAGTTGTGGATCAAGAATTCATACGCACGCAACAACCTACAACCAGCATTTTGTGACAGTATTCCTCTTAGCCCTTTACCCTTATCTAGTTTGTCAACATTCAAAGAAGCGATCTAGAATCGGGTGAAACATTTTGGCACACGTGGTGGGACCCATTCGGGAGTTCTTTGCATTATTTCATTTCTAGGTGAAAATTTGCAGGTTTGTTTCCTTTCTAAAAAGTTCTTACATTAAATTTTCTCCTGGAACTTTCTCTTCTTCTATTATCTAAAATCAATCGTGTGTTGGTGCTTTAAAAAGAACATTTCTTACCTTTCATTAGTATTGCATTAGTGAAAGAGTATCCCTTCTCCTATTCATCTTTTTACGTCATTGAATTCAACATTTCGATTTAGGATTAAAATTAACTACTTTTTATTCTCGCTTTACTACATTATCTCACATTAAATGAGGGCGACCTATATGCTTTGGAAGTCATGCCAAACGATGGTTGACAAACAAATCGTAGAAAAGCACTTCATTTCTCTTTCTCTCTCTCGAGTTTTACTAAACATCACAAAATTGAAAATGCACACATTCTTAAACAACATCTCACTTGGAAGAAGCCATAGGTGATCACACGATCATGGTATAGTAGCCACCTGCTGGAACCCACTGGAACCTTCTCTTCTTCTATTATCTAAAATCAATCGTATTTTGGTGCTTTAAAAAGAACATTTCTTCCCTTTCATTAGTATCACATTAGTGAAAGAGCATCCCTTCTCCTATTCATCTTTTTACGTCATTGAATTCAACAGTTTGATTTAGGATTAAAATTAACGCATTTCATTTTACTTTACTACATTATCTCACATTAAATAAGGGTGATCTATCGTTTGGAAGTCATGCCCAATTGATGGTTGACAAACAAATCATAGAAAAGCACTTCATTTCTCTTTCTCTCTCTCGAGTCTTACCAAACATCACAAAATTGAAAATGCACACATTCTTAAACAACGTCTCACCCGGAAGAAGCTGTAGGTGATCACACGATCATGGTACAGTGGGTACCCCGCTGGTTATCTCTGTCTAGTACCCCATCAGAGGACGGCCCGCCCCCGCCATAACATAACCTGAAACCTCTTCTTGTAGATCTCCATCTTTGTAGGAAGCCATCCTCACCAAAAATTCTATTCTAAAGTTCACGAGTTAGTCCTTAAATAGCATAAGCTAAACAAACATAATAGAAAAATAATTCTTAGGATCGTGTTTTTCTTAGTGTTTCTAATTGACTTGCATTTTGAGGTGAGAGGATTCATTCTTCATTTTCTTATTTTCCCTTGCATGCTCCTCATCACAGTTGGTGTATTCTAGCTTCATCTGAGTGTGCTTGGACCATATTCTCATCATTCTCAAAATTCTAGGTTTGATTCCACATCTAATTTTAACTCACAACCACATTTTCTTCATTGTTGTTTTAATTTCACAATAACCAGTGTCGATCCAAAGACCATTGTCGCTTATCCTCTAACCGTCATTAGTTTCATCCAATCGACGTTAGTTTCATTGTTATTTTGGTTAACCTACTCAAAAGGAAACCCATTTCACATTCTTTGCTATTCGAGCCTCTTTCACTCTTAGCATATTCACTTTCCAGATAAATTTCATCGACATCTTGCATACTTGGGCAAATTATTGTCCTTATCTTGTTTTGACAAACTAACCATTTTCCATAGTGACCGACCGTGGTTAGCCGTGATCGACGTCGCTTTCCCTAATTGGAATTGGTTAGCCTATGTAATTCTCCAACTAACATTTTAACCCTAGTCCACCTACCACCACCTATTTCTCCTATCTCTACTATATTTCTAGGGCATTTATAGAAAGCAGTCCTACCACGTTAGTACTTGTCCACATGGTGCTGATGCGTAGCCAAGAAAATGCCCTCATATTCCATGCCAGCAACCACTCCCACCTAGCCCTTCGCCACCTTCTATTTTATCACCCATGGATCCTACCCAACCTATCACTATCACCACAGGAGACAAGGAGTTCACACGACTCCTTGACCAAAACCCACCTTGTAGTTTTATCTTTCCCACTCATCCACTCGAGATGCCTCAGGGTCAGTTGATATACGACATGCCCGTATCTATCCCCCCGACACTCGCTCCTACTTCTTCTCCAACCTCCTCTCGGATCCGTGCTACCCACACCTGATTTGCCCCTAGATGTTTCATAGCTAGGCCCCATACCTACTATGACTGCTGCATCTATGACATCTATTGCACTTGCCACATCTAATATACCTTCACCAAACACCTAGAACATAACCTCATCTATGCCTATTGTCTCACATATACCTGTAGCTACACAACCACCCCCGGTGTCAGTGACCCCTACCCCTTTTTAAAATGTGGTTCCTTTTATTCCACAATCCTTAGCCCCCATTTCCACTAGGGTCATCATGACCCTTCCACCTCTATATATGTACTATCATTAGCCTCGTGTTTCATCTATCATTCATTCTAGGTACGTACCCCCTATTTCACTTCCTCCTTCTCAATCTACCTATACAACATCACCATATATAGGAATGCCACCTCCATCATATGTCCAACACCAACCTCCTTACGCTACAAGAGGTACCCAACAATCACAACCTACCAACAACCTAATCAAGTTAATGATGGACAAGATGCAGACACTGGAGGCATCGGTTTCTGGCACACACAATTCTCTTACCTATGATGAGATTTGTAATGAGCCCATCCACCCATCCATTCCTATTCGTCCATATCCCATACATTGGGAAATGCCTAAATTTAATCGCTTCAATAGCAAGGAGGACCCAACAACATTTGCGGTCTTTCAAACATGGGTGTTATCTTATTGCCCATGATGATGCTTTTCTCCTGAGGACTTTTCCCATGTCTCTGACCGAGCCCATGTTAGACTAGTATAGTGGGTTGCCTAGACATTCTATCTTCTCATTTAATCAGGTAGCCCAAGCCTTCTTAGATCACTTCTCCATCAATGTTGTTAAGAAGGTTACCATGACTGACCCCTACTCTATGCGTCAATATAATGATGAGTCTATCATAGATTTTGTCGCTCGTTAGTGTAGCTTGATCAATCAAATCATGTTCCAATTACCAAAAACCAAAATCATATAGCTCTTCACGTGGGCTTGTGCTAGACATATCTCACCAACCCTGTAGGTGCAGACTTTTTGAACCTTTGATGAGGCATTCACCATGGCACGAAAGCTAGAGATTCGAGCCATCAAAGAAAATAAAATCCAACTCCGCAATAAAAACTCAGCATTTAAGTAAAATGATACCTCTTCTTCCTGGAAACCACATAACAATTATTCAAAAGCTAAGTGAGCTAGTAACGCAAAGAGTACTCAAGGCCATTCTAGCTCATCCCTTAATCAGGATAACCCTCATCTAATCTCTCACCCGTTCGGACTTTTTAATTCAAACGGAACAACAGAGATACACCCCAATTGGGGAACATTATTCTTCCATCTTAGAAAATCTCATTCAAGCTAGGGCCATCACCCTTCTTCTCGTAAAGACACACAATGGTTTTGATCCTTCTCACCCCACACCCGCATGGTACAAAGAGCATGAATTCTACAACTATCATCAAGTAAAGGTCATAGTGATGGCACCGTGCATCACTTTCAAAAACATTGTCCAAGAAATGCTCGAGAAATATGAATTAACCTTGGATAATCCTAACACACCTGCTAATCAAAACCTACACATATTCTATAAACCCTTTCCTAATCATGCCCCTTCTTCGATCAAACTAGAGAGACCTCAACTCATGATAGCCATACCCGCAAGGTCCATGCTTATTTTCAAAGGTGATGCACCCATTGCCTCCCAATTACCTCATATTCCTTCCATGAGGAAATTCTATCCCAAATCCCTCCACCTATGCTTGAACCCACTTCACCTATTTCTCCACCCATGAGGAACACCCTTCGTCTCCTCCCTCAGCCAAGAAGGAGACTCCTGTTAACATCAAAACCATTTCACCTTTGGCTTCTCCACCTAGAGATCTATCACCTACAATACCTCTCCAACCCATGGGAGAGGCTTTTTTATCTCCTCCACCCATAAAGGAGCATGCATCCTCTCTCCACCTATCAAAAATCCAAGAGAAATGCCTTTACTTATAAGTTCCCATTCCCCATCGATTACCCAAGATCCTGTAGACTTACTTTCGGCTCTCTTACCCACGAAGCTAAAGCTAGAAAATTTCCTATTTCTATGACACATTTTACGAGAATTGCCATTATATCCTCATCAACCTCACCTACAAAAGTGCCTTTCACACATTTATCCAATCACCTAGATTATGTCGATAGAGCCTTACTTTGGGGGCGTCTTCTACTTCCTATCTCCACAAAAATGTAGATGTCACTTGTTGGTGCTTCCACTTTATATCCAAAAATATTTCGGCTGATCTAACCAAACACAACCACAACTATCAAAAATTCCACCAAGATACCACTCATGGCTCAACTCACACCCCTACCCATAACTCAATATGCATTAAAATCCAAACCTACACCTACATCATATTCCTCGCCTAAGCATATTATTACCTTAGGGTCATCCCAGCCGCCAACCTTACTCATTCACCCATCAAATTAGATTTAACTACACCGTCCAAAGCCAACACCAAACCTACTCGACACCCAAATAGAAGAACCCATCCCATAGATCTCATACTCTAGCCTAGTTGATCACACCTTCATCAAATCCACCCCTTATGTCCATCTTAGGACCTTGATCTTCCAACATGGGTAAGAAATATCTACCCGCCAATGATGATAAAAACATAGTAGTCCATTCCTCCTCGCAGGACCTCTAACATACCCAAGCACCCAACACGGATTCCACCCACACTGCAACATCTTTATGATCCATACATCTAATACCATCGATAACTTCTTCACAACCCATGACACTTCTTCCCTCACACCTCCCGCACTGATCTTCTACCTTCACACCTCCCTCATGCTCACCCTCTTCCACCATCCACTTTTCCCTCTAGATCTCATCATTTACTACCTTCACCCTCTAACAAGCTACTCTCTTTCCAGTTATCCTATCCCTATGGGGTAAGATTGATTCGAGGCCCAAAATCATGTTTTTCGAGGCCCCTCGGCCTTTTTCTAACTCTCCCATCCAAGAAGAAATCCCAACGAGTTGAGAAAATGGAAAAAATGCAAAAATAAGGTCAGGGACTCATTTTTAAAGCATTTCGGGTTTGAAGGGTTCAAGTCGTACTGAGGTTCGTCGTACCAAGCTTGGGGCCGAAAAAGCAAAGAAAATCGGCTAAGTCAGACATTTTTGTCCCAGGCGGTCCATGGGACAGTTGGGACGTCGGGACGCGAAAAGACGCGAAAAGCCGAAATGGCCGAAAGCAAGGAAAATCACCTAAGTTTTTTGTTTCGCGCGGTTTTGGGACAATGGGACAAAAGTACGCGTGGGACGCGAATCGGCCGGCCGGCAAAGATCCATTTCGGGTGGTTCGAGATATTTGTCCCAGGCAGTCCGCGGGACAGTTGGGACAAAAGTACGCGAGGGACGCGTGGGATGCGAAAAGGTGAAAAAGCCGCAAACAGAACAAGGAAGCCCGAATCGGCCGAAGCAGGAGATTTTCATCCGGATATCGGGACAAAAGTACGTGAGGGATGCGTGGGATGCGAAAAGGTGAAAAAGCCGCAAAAGAGACAAGGAAGCCCGAATCGGCCAAGCAGAGATTTTTGTCCGGACAACCGGGGACAAAAGTACGCGAGGGACGAGGGACGCGAAAAGGTGAAAAGGCCGCAAAGAGACAAGGAGGCCCGCGGACGAATCAGAACATGCCACGTGTCAGAAGGGGAAAAAGTTGGAAATTTGGCTAAGTGTTTCACCAAAAATCCAAAAGGAGTGTTTTAGCCCGCCCCCTTATTGCGAGCCAATAGAATCTCGCCACGTGTCCAGGTGGCGCCAGAAATTGGAAAAGCCCGCAAGGAAATTTTGGAGGGTCAAACCCGCATCCAATGGGGTTTTGACATGTGTCCAAGTCAAAATGTCAAAGTGACCCATGGAAAATTTAGGAAAGACAGGCCCGCGTCTAATCAGCGCCCGCCACGTGTCTTCACCTCATCGGCCCGGCGGGAAAATTTTGAAAATTTTTCCAAAGGCAAAAACAAAGGGAAATGGTCAGGAAGGGCCCACATCTAATGAAATCGTGCCACATGGCACTTGGGTGGTGGAGCATGGGGAAAATTTGAAAATTTTCCAAAGACCAAAACGGGTAAAAATTCAAATTTTTTTCCCGCCGATCCGATTTTGGCCTGTTTTTTCCCTAAATCTTCAAATCACCATATCTTTCGATCCAGAGCTCGGATTTTCACGTTCTTTATATCAATGGAAAGATGGTGAAATTATCTACATGATTCTAGGGTCAATTTTGCATTTTGGTTCAGTTTGGAGAGAGAAAATCAAGAAACGTCTCTGGCACGTGGTAATGGCTAAATGACGTTTCAACAACCAGTTTTAATGCAAAATGGGTCGCATTCTTCTTCAGCATGGCCAAAATGTCAGGGCATGGGTCTGTAAGGATGCCCATGCTGTTTTAATGCATCTTCATTCAATGAGGAATGGCTCCCACATTTTTACATGTTTTCTCTCTCCTGGGCTCGACCCATGCATTGTAAAAGCCAGATTTGGCTCATTTTTCAAAGGGTTGTTCATCTTTTCTACTCTCTTCTCTCTTTCTTTTCTTCCCTGTGGTTGAAAATGGAGTTTTTGAACCTCCTCCCCTCCTACTCGTAATGGTGTTTTTTTCCTTTTACCATTAAAATGATGTTCTCAGGTAAACTTCTGAGCAACAAAAACGTGTTTTGTGATGCATCCGTCCATCCTTGCTTGCTTTTTTGCTTGTTTTCTTCTTTACCTCTTTCATTGCAGGTATTTGTGCACGTTTAAATGTTCATTGCAAGGTCGAGCTGTGTTCATCAGCTTTGATAGATGTTCAACATTTTCCTTCTCTCGGTGTATCACCGCTTTTAGTGTAGGCTTTCATTTTTGCATTCTCTCTCTCCCTGTCTCCTCGGAAATTTAGATTAGGATTAGATTAGCTTCCCGCACTAGAACAACAGATTGTGGGGTAGTTTAGAAGAGAACCAGCCTTTCTCTGGAGATTCCTCTCTCATTTTACAAGTCCCACACTTGGAGAGAGGTTTCAATGTTGTGCAATCACACTGGATGCTTAGAATGATCAAACTAGAAATCTGATCAACATCCAGGGGGTGCTGCTGATTTGCACTAACAGTTTTGGCACGCCCGGTGGGACCTTAGAGGTCTTCCACTTTATCTTTGATAGGTTGGTGTGTTCCTGTTAAAGATTCAACCTTTTGGAGGCACTTTCAAAAGCACATCTGGCGACTCCATCTGGTAAATAACTCATTCTCTGAGTTGCAGACCCATTTTCCATCCATTTCCATCCATCTTTCTTTCCATCTCTTTCATTCTTTTCCATTCCATGAAGTTGTGCAATCATGACTTCATTTCCATCATGGAATTCACATTTACAACAACAAAGATATCACACCTCCAACATGTTTTACAAATCCTCCAAATCAGCATTTTGATCAAATTCAAAATCAGCATGTCTACCCATATGAGCAGCAAAAGACCAAAGTCAGCTTTGGTGAAGCACATCAAGAGCAAGGGTGCGCATGCAATGAAGACAATCAAATGGAAGATGCAGATTTTGTGGAAAAATCCAAAAGATGGAGGCAAAGATGGTGCAATCAAGAGCAACATCTCAAATGAAGGCTTTCAAATTGGTCTGCAGGACTCCTTGTCCATGGGGAGGCCCTTTTCCAAGACACTTCAGCCCTCAGAGAAGCTGACTTCATGATGAAGATGCTGCCCCAACTTGCACAATGGACAGCAGAAATAGAGGCCTATACACTTGGTGTTGAACAACCTTGTCAATGGGTAAGTTCTACACCATCATCTGGTTTTTCTCTTCCCATTACTCAAGCAACATCATCTCATTTGGAATTTCAAATTCTAAATCCAATCAATGCTGCCCCAGAGTTAATTCCATTTCTCCATTCCCTAGTCTTCCACCACATCTCAATTCTTCTTCCCCTTTCCTTCCAAATAGTCATCCCCTCCACAAAAGCTAACAAAATACCCCTCCTCCAAAGAAACAAGAGTTTCTACCTCCTCCACCACCACAAAAATTGCCAAAATCATTTGAGTTACAATCCACTTCTCCTCTCGCATTCCCAAATCCATGTTGGGAGGATAAAAATCAGAATGCTAGTCAAGGAAAACAACAAAGAAAAAGAAAAGCCAAACAAGGATGAAGAAATTCAAAGTCTCAAGAGTTGGGCTCTTAAATTTGGGATGACAAAGATCCCTTGATGGTTAAGCCTTCAAGAGGTTGGAGTTGGAGAACAAGTGGTGGTTAGACTGAATTTGTGTGCAGCAGAGAAGAGCAAAAAGAAGAAGCAGATCAACAGCAATCGGGCAGTTTGCTCAGAAAGTAGTGTCCATGTTGGCACTCTATTTGAAGGGAATGCTGATTCAATTCAAGTTGCACAATCAGCCATGGAGGAAGAAAGCTCTGAAGAAGATCCTACAGTCCCAACTTGTCCTCTAGAGCAGCAGATCAAGAGTTTGACTTAACAAACTTCATGCTAGAGGAAGAGTTCTATCAAGAGCAAGATTGTCTTCAAGTAGTAGAGGAGGAAGAAGCTGCTCCAAATCCAAAAGAAGAGGAGCACATTCTAGTTGTGGAGGAGAAAATTGCAGATCCAAGGGCTTTGAGCACAAAGCAGGCTACAGGAGAACCTTCAGTTCTTCTTTCTACTTCATCTCTCTCAAGTTCTAGTGCTGAAGAAGAGTTTGATCTCTCAAACTCAATGTTGGAGGATGAAAGAAACCATGATGATCAAGTTACAGATCAAGAGGACACCATGGAGGAAGTTGAGCATTTGCAGCAGGACAACCATGAGGTAGTTTATCTGTCAGATTTGGAGGACTGTTTTGATGAAGAAGAACCGGTTGAGTTTCCACCATTCTCTCTTTCATCATCCACGTCCCAAATACTTGAGCCTGCTGTCATGAAGGAGAGCATTCATTTGCAGCAGCCTGCATCTTATACCAGCTCTTTGGAACCAAGATTGGAAGATTTTAATCTTTCATGTTCTTCATTGGAGGAAGAGAAAGGGCAAAAAGGTTCTACCATTGCTTCCACATCATCCATTCAAGAAGGTCTACAAGAAGACTCCATTTTTGGAGTTGAAAATCAGAGCTATGGGCATATCAAATGGATCATACCTTGCCCAATAAGGTATTTGACTTCATTGGAGTCAAAGGAGAAGTCACAACCAGTCATGCTTGCTTCTAAGCATGAGGATGAGCTACAAAGAACCAAGGATCAGCTGTCATACCTCTCCAATCCAAATGCAGAACAACTAAAAGAGGTATTGAATTTGCCTTCACCTGATACCTTGATGATTTGGGTGGAAGACCAGCTTCTTGTTGATTTTCCATTCATCCAATCAGCCATGTTCAATGCCAAATCAGTTGCATGGTTGCCAATTTTGAAGAAAGGAAGCTATTTTGCACAACCAAATCATAGGGTTTGTTTAGCCCACTTTTGCTTCCAGCTAGAGTAGGAGTAGGTAGGTTTTGCTTTCAGTAAAAGAAGTGCTTGTGCACACTCTGCATGTTCCATTTGGAGCATGTATGATTTTCAGTTTTGTACATAGTTTTTGTGGTGCTGGTTTTGCTCTTGCATGCACACCATTTCAAAGGGGTTTCCAAGTGGCTCGTAGAGGAGGTTTTCAAAGTTCGATCAGCTGTGGCTACAACTCATGACTCCATGCCCAATGGATGCTTCAGTGCAACCGGTAACTTCATCCAAAGAGGCAGATGACCCCACCGAAGTCACTAAAATTGTTATCCAAAATTCACCCTCAAGGTAATTTTGATAACATGCATCAAATTATTCAGTCCCGAGCAAGTAGATTGATTCGAGGCCCAAAATCATGTTTTTCGGGGTCCCCTCGGCCTTTTTCTAACTCTCCCATCCAAGAAGAAATCCCAACAAGTTAGAAAAATGGAAAAATGCAAAAATAAGGTCAGCAGGACTGCTTTTAAAGCATTTCGGTCCAAGGGTTCGGTCAGACATCGAGGTTCGTCGTACCAAGCTTGGGGCCGAAAAAAAGCAAGAAAATCGGCTAAGTCGACATTTTTGTCCCAGCGTCCATGTGGGATAGTGGGACGCTTGAGATGTCGACGCGAAAAGCCGAAATCGGCCAAAGCAAGAAAAAATCACCTAAGTCTTTTGTTTCACGCGGTTTGGGACAAATGAGACAAAAGTACGCGCATGGGACGCGACGAATCGGCCGATTTTCCGAAAAGATACCCATTTCGGGTGGTTCGAGATATTTGTCCTGTGAAGTCCGACAGTTGGGACAAAAGTACGCGAGGGACGAGGGACGCGAAAAAAAGGTGAAAAAGTGCAAACAGAACAAGGAAGCCCGAATCGGCCAAAGTAGGAGATTTTCATCCTGACAGCTTGGGACAAAAGTACGCGACGGGACGCGTGGACACGAAAAGGTGAAAAAGCGTAAATAGAACAAGGAAGCCCGAATCGGGCAAGCAGAGATTTTCGTCCGGGACAAATGCGGGGACAAAAGTACGCGAGGGACGCGAAACGCGAAAAGGTGAAAAGGCCAAAAAGAGACAAGGAGGCTCGTGGATGAATCAGAACATGCCACGTGTCAGAAGGGGAAAAATTGGAAATTTGGCTAAGTGTTTCACCAAAAATCCAAAAGGAGTGTTTTAGCCCGCCCCCCTTATTGTGAGCCAATAGAATCTCGCCACGTGTCCAGGTGGCGCCAGAAATTGGAAAAGCCCGCAAGGAAATTTTGGAGGGTCAAACCCGCATCCAATGGGGTTTTGACACATGTCCAAGTCAAAATGTCGAAGCAACCCACGGAAAATTTAGGAAAGCAGTGCCCGCGTGCCTAATCAAGCCGCCACGTGTCTTCACCTCATCGGCCTGGCGGGAAAATTTTTGAAAATTTTCCAAAGGCAAAAACAAAGGGAAATGGTTAGGAAGGGCCCACGTCCAATGAAATCATGCCACATGGCACTTGAAGTGGTGGAGCATGGGGAAAATTCAAAAATTTTCCAAAGACCAAAACGGGTCAAAATTTCAAATTTTTGCCCGCCGATCCGATTTTGGCCTGTTTTTGCCCTAAATCTTCAAATCGCCATATCTTTCGATCCAGAGCTCGATTTTCACGTTCTTTATATCAATGGAAAGATGGTGAAATTATCTACATGATTCTAGGGTCAATTTTGCATTTTGGTTCAGTTTGAGAGAGAAAATCAAGAAACATCTCTGGCACGTGGTAATGGCCAGAAATGACGTTTCAACAACCAGCTTTAATGCAAAATGGGTCGCATTCTTCTTCAAAGATGGCCAAAAATGTCGTGGGCATGGGTCTGTAAGGATCCATGCTATTTTAATGCATCTTCATTCAATGAGGAATGGCTCCCACATTTTTTTACACATTTCTCTCTCCCGGGCTCGACCCATGCATCAAAAAAGCCGATTTGGCTCATTTTTCAAAGGGTTGTTCATCTTTTCTACTCTGCTTCCTTTCTTTTCTTCCCTGTGGTTGAAAATGGAGTTTGAACCTCCTCCCCTCGCTCTCGTAATGGCATTTTTTTCCTTTTACCATTAAAATGATGTTCTCAGGCAAACTTCTCGAGCAACAAAAACATGTTTTGTGATGCATCTCGTCCATCCTTGCTCATTTTTGCTTGTTTTCTTCTTTCCTCTCTTCATCATCAGGTATTTGTGCATGTTTAAATGTTCATCTTGGAGAGAGGTTTCAATGTTGTGTAATCACACTCGGATGCTTAGAATGATCAACTAGAAATCCGATCAACATCCAGGGGTGCTTTGCTGATTTGCACTAACAATTACCACCTCTCGGACCTTATGACCCTCTCAAACTCAAACCAAACAGGTTTGATGATACCAAAATTTGTGCCTACCATCATGTGCTAGGGCATGATGTGGAGAACTGCAAGGCTTTAGAGACTGTTCTTATCCAGTTGTGTCCTCTTGAAGAAAACTTTGATGATGATGACCTTCTCGATGAGAATCTCATTTCACCAAAGACCCAATCTCACAGTTCTTCCCTCATTTCCTACTCAACAACCAAGATCTCCACCCCACAACTCCTAGAGCCACACCCTAGATTTGAAATTAACATGGTTCATATCAAAGAACTCACTAAACCTCAACCAAAATGTCGGTGTGCCCAACTCATCTCACAAGGTTCCTTCCCACCCTGAAGCCCTTCTTGTTGTTATACCTTTCATGGCTCACCTACCTCGCCCACCTCCCTACCTCAAATAAACATGATCCACGTTGCTACTCGTGCTCGAAGGATAAAGGCAAGGAAAAGGCAACCGACCCACCGACCAATCCTATACCCAATATACCATCTCGCACTCCACACCTAAAATCACTATCTCTGCAGCCCCACATATCCTATGTCTTACAGGGGTTACACATCACGCGATGCTCAAACAACTACATCAATCCCCCCTCAAAATGTCCCTATATGACCTCATCCAAACCTTGGAATCCCATCATCAAGCTCTCATGGAGGTTCTTCAGTCTATTGAGATCTTACCCAATGACCCTACACCCGTGGCCTCCATTATTACACCTCATCATGTAGCCTCCCTTACCAAGTTACCATCTTCTCTTACACCTCCACCTACTCACCAAGTAGTGTCCCTTAGCTTCTTAGAGGAAGATATCACACCGCACCAAACCGATGACCTAGATCCAACTATCTTCATCTCTGTCCACATCAATGATATATGTGTACGACATGTTATGATCAATGGGGGCACTAGCATTAATATCATTTCCTCCCATGCATTCACTCAAATGCGCATACCTGATAATTACATGCATAAACATCCCGTCATGTTGTGTTCATTCAATGATGCTATCACCTCTACACTTGGCACCATCATCCTCCATGTTCACATGGGCCCCTACACTATTCCAGAGCTATTTTACATCTTGGAAGGGGAATTTCAATACAACATGTTGCTTGGTAGACCCTGGATTCGTGTTATGGGTTGTGTTCCTTCCACTTTGCATCGTTGTGTAAAGTTTGAGCATGAGGGACACACCTATACCATTCCAGCTGACCCATCACCTTTCAAAACTTGCAACATGCTTTACCAACCCAATGACATTCTTATACCCATTAAAGCATCTACCTCCATAATCACGACTTCTTCACCTACACCTCCACTCACCAATGTAGCCGCTACCTAAACTGCACATTAAAGCATCTACCTCCATTCCTTCCACATTACAACCTCCCCTGGCCGAACCGTCACCTCCTAATTTGTTAACCCCTTCTTTGATCTCGACCTCGACACATCATCTATTCTAGCTACCCACATACCAACCATCGATCCTTGGAGGGCATTTTCCAATGCCTCACTTTGGGGGAGTATCACCTATATAGTGTCAACACATTCCTTATGCCACAAGAGTGTGGAAGTCTTCACCAGCACCCTTGCTACTATCAACGTATAGAGAGTGCCTCCTTTACGCCCTCCCCACCTTCATTCTAGTATCACCTATGGGGGACTTGATACTTCCACTTACACACCCGAACCACCATCACAAATCGCCCATTTTTCGCGACTTCCAAGAACTCACCAATCAACATTTTTCTCACACCTTCCTACACCGATGTGCGTGGAAGGGTTTTGGTTTTGGATTTTAAGAGCAAGGCCACCATACTATTATTCCATTTACTACCCACAAACATAATGACCGTAGTGGTATCGGCTTTTGAACCACCTACCAAGAAGGCCCACATTGAACTCATTGAGGACATCACCCTTCTCCACCTTCTTCACCCGCTCCACATTCTTCACCACCGTCCGCCGACAGAGTCAATAGATCTAGAATCCATTCCTCCTAAATTTTTTTTTCATAAACACCATTTCCTTGGGGTATCTGACTTATCAACGCGAGGGCAAGGCTCCCTCCTCTCTTCCCTCCCTGTATCCTGAAATGATCAACGACGATACACCTTCGATTAACATCATTCAATGTCAGGATGATGAGTCTATACTCACCTACCTTAGTGCTGAAGACTCATATATTCATCATTCATTACCATCTGAGACCCAAACCATGTTGAATGAATCAACTATCAAAATCAACATCCATACTCCGGACGACCCACACATTCTAAATATTGGACAATCTTTAGATACTGATGAACACGAAGCCATCACTTCTTTTCTCAAAAACTATAACCACGCTTTTTCTTGGTCTTATGCAAACATGCCCGGTATTGACCCCACCATAGTGGTCCACAATATCATAACCATTCCCGATGCCAAACCCGTAAAGCAAAAGCCGAGGAAAATGCACCCTCCTATCAAGGCTTCCGTCAAAGAAGAACTTCAACGCCTTCTTTTTGTTTCCTTCATCTTACCCATTGATTATTCCCGTGGATTTCTAACATTGTCCCTCGCTCACTAAGGTGACAAGGGGACTTCATATTTACATGGATTTCCATGACCTTAACCTAGCTTTCCGAAAGATGAATTTCCCCTACACGGTATTGACCAACCGGTTGACCTTCTTGCTGGTCACGAGATGCTATCACTCATGGATGGTTTCTCAAGTTATAACCAAATCTTGCTTTCCTAGAGGAATAAACTAGCCAACGTGTGGCACTGAGACACTACCTTTTTCACTCGCCTTAGAGGATCAAGCTACTCCAGTAGTCCCAGACTACGCCTTTCTCCATTCTCATCCACCACCCATTCCCCAACTGCATCTCCAACACAATGCACAAGTGAACCTTTCCAACACCCTTCACAAATGCCATACAATCGCTCCGAAGACCACTCGCCGAATACCACGATCGCCCATACAACCGCCGGAGCTCTTAATATGTCTTCTTAGTCCACTTGAGGGAATGCACAACTCACGCATCCAAGACTCATCACTAACCTGGGCTTCTAGGCCGGCCACCACTGTCGAACATCCCACTCGTTTCCTTGACAAGGCCACTAAGGAACATCACATGCCCCTATTTGTCATCCATCCATGAGTCTTCTGAGTTGCCGCGCTGCTGTCACCTACGCGTACCGACGGGGAAGTCCTCCTCTGAGTCCTTCCTGTGTGAGCCTCTACTCACCCCCGACTCTGTGACCTCTGTCACCCAAGTCCAACACACCAAGGATCCCGCGGGAGCACTGCAAGCTCGCCATCCCGGTAGACCGCATCACATGTGGGTGAGGTACTTTCTTCTTCCTCGGCTCGATCCATCCTCGATCTCGCCCATCCGATCACCAACGATGTTGATTGCGTTGGCTCCCTAGTCTGCCACCCTGTTCTTCAATCAACATCCCACACCGCTGCTCAATGTGCTCTAGGTACCAAAGAGAGCATCACTTCAAATGCACTGACACCAGTTGATCACTCTGAGTATCAAGTACAACATTAACTCAACGGCACTGATACAAGCTGACACGCTACGTATCAGGCACACTTTACTCTCTCGCTTGATGAAGCTCTGATACCAGCTGTCACGGGGCTAGCTTTAAAGCGGAATAAACTAGCCAACGTGCGGCACTGAGACACTACCTTTTTCACTTGCCTTAGAGGATCAAGCTACTCCAGTAGTCCCAGACTACGCCTTTCTCCATTCTCATCCACCACCCATTCCCCAACTGCATCTCCAACACAATGCACAAGTGAACCTTTCCAACACCCTTCACAGCTGCCCATACAACTGCTCCAGAAGACCACTCGCCGAATACCACGGCTGCCCATACAACCGCCGGGAGCTCTTAATATGCCTTCTTAGTCCACTTGAGGGAATGCACAACTCACGCCTCCAAGACTCATCACTGACCCAGCTCTAGGCCGCTGGCCGGCTCACTGTCGAACATCCCACTGTTCTGCACAAGGCCACTGAGGAACATCACATGCCCCTATCTGTCATCCATCCATGAGTCTGCCTGAGTTGCCGCGCCGGTCACCTACGCGTGCACCGACGGGGGAAGTCCTCCTCTGAGTCCTTCCCGGGTGTGAGCCTCTACTCACCCCGACCTGCTGACCTCTGTCACCCAAGTCCAACGCACCAAGGATCCCTGCGGGGAGCACTGCTAGCTCGCCATCCTGGTAGACCGCATCACATGCGGGTGAGGTACTCTTCTTCCCTCGGCTCGATCCATCCTCTGATCTCACCCCGATGCCATGGCCACTGACATCGGCGTGCCTACTCTTCGAGACACCCGTCTGCGTCTAGACCGCATTGACTTCACAAGTCTTCTGCCTTCGTTGTCAGCTCACCACACTGCAACGGTATCCATGATGTCCTTGACTCAGCCCACCATGTCGCGCATCACCATGTGAACCATCCTCTGTCCACTTCACTGAGTCTCAGCCTCTGCTACCGCACCCACTCCGCATCCGCGCTTCCGGCGCACTCCGATACATCTATGTGAGCACTCGACTCATCTGCGCTTGTTTTAACCTCTGCAAGGTTGAGGAGCTCACCACACTTAGCTCACTCGCATCCGAGTTACTTCTCCTCCGTTCGACCCCCCGAATCCCGGGCCTCACTCCATCACGCCTCTTGGCTGTTTCCCACATGAACTCTGCTTCTAAGGACGTTGCCACCTTAAAGGTCTCCCCAAGTCCACTGTCACTTAACACTGGAGTCCCACTGCTGATCCATGATGCACATCACTGCATGGACATACTCCGCAAGGGTAGAGTATATCTCCAAGGTCTGCTGAACACCCCATCCTCTGAATGTCCAGTGCACCAAGTGTTCCACACTCCACTTGGTGGGGTTGTGAGTTCCCCCTGTTGGTCTGTATTGTCTGCCATGCTCACTGGCTCTTTAGGCGTGCGCTGCACTCTCAACGCAAGGCCTCTATCGTACAAGGTCTTCATGCTTCAAACCAACTCCCGCTCTGCCACTGCATCGCCCACATGAGTTGCCCAACTCGCTCCGCGTACATTGGGTATGTTCTTCGCTCCAAGACACCTTGCACTGTTCCTAAGTGCAACCAACTTAGCTCACCAACCCGCCTCGGCTAAACCTTGATTCTGAGACATCCTTGGGCTCATAGCATGGTCCTTTCATATTCCCCATGCACAACTCTTACTCACTCCATAGCCCTCAAGAGTTGCATTGGTGCGCCACCGGGAACTTCCCGGGAGGTCACCCATTTATGCCCTGTGCGCTTAACTCACCCAACTCGCCCAGATCTTCTGCGGCACATGCATGTGAGGTCGTCAACCCCAACCCATGCCTGGCCAACCATTTGCCTCGGCCGGGAGTCCCTCTGGCTCCCTGGATAGCGCCTCGTGCACTACCCTGCGCGGATGGGGTCTGCCCATCCTGGGGGAGGCGGTCGCTCTGTGAGCATGGAGACGCACCCCCCTTATATTCTCCCCCACTTAAAGTGGCGACGCCCACGGCGCCGATGCTAGACTTCGCAAGCCTGCGCAAAGGATGCAAGTGTTCGCAACACTTGGACAAAATGTAATTGCACTACTCACATGCAAATACACACGGAACACTTCGGTCACTGCTGACATAACACAACTCAGTCTCTTCAACATCTCGCTGTGCTAACTCCCTGTGCTCGGGACAAAAAGTGCCAATCACTCAACACTTCTGTCGCTGTAGCTCCCTTCCTCTGAAACTACACTTCACCAAACATCCAACACAATGTCTGATGGGATACCCCTTCTGCAATTCCCACAACCTCTTAGGAATTCTGCATGATGTACAAGCTGCCCTGCCAAGCTCTGAGCCCTTCTTGCACAACATTCACTGCATAAACTGGAGAACCGCCAACCTCCATGCCGATTGACGAACCACTGCAAGGTTTCACTGCTGCTGAAACTGGTCACACCACGCTTCCACACGCAACACATGATATTCTCCAACCGATCCAGGGGCCTAACTTCACCGCAAATGCTGCCCTTGTTCAGCACTTCTACCAACACCAAACCACCACTGTGACTCTGATGCTGATCTTCTGGCAAACTCTTCACCAGGAATACCTCATTTCACTGCAACTTGACTGATCTACTCACCACCGCTTTCAACCAACCAGCACTTCCGAAACGCGCAACTCTTGCTTCACTCCGGAATGTAGCCACTGCCACCGTTGCCAACCTGAATTCCGAGGTTTCGCAAAATTCACCACCGTGATTCTGCCAAGGGAGAGCCACTTTTTCCACTTCATGGCTCGAGTATCAACTTGATATCACTCACAAACACTGCAATTCAGCCATCCACAATGTACAAGTCCCGTCTACAACTTCTGGGGAGTCGTCGCGCTACTCAGTGCTTTCGCACCTACCGAGTTTTCGAGTCACTCTGCCACTGCACCTGGACTCTACCAAGTGTTATCCCTTCACCCAAACTGCTAGGAGTAAGTTCTGCACCAGCCTCCACATGAACTGCCCACTGAAGTGACTTACCCAGCCCATCTGTATGCTTCCCTGTCGCCTCCTCTACAACTGAGATCTGTTCAAAACACTGGCCTTCTTCTCCCACGAAGTCTCTAGCAACCTGCACTGGCTTACTTGCATTGCACAAGCGCCAACTCTTGACACCTGCACGGGTCTACAACACCCTGATCACTGAACGCCATGCGGACCACCGTCGCAACTGCATGACTCCTTTCTCATCAACCCTCTGGTCTACAGCTGAGAAAGTTCACTGTCTTTCATTCATTCCACTGTGACATCAATAAAGCTCCACTGAGCCCTGATACTCCGCTGGATCACTCTGATCTGATGCTGCCCAGGCCCACACCAGTCTTCTTCTTATCTGGAACAACACTGCTCCACTTGATCCAGTTGTGTTGGTGTCCCGCCTTCCGATCGCCAACACCGTTGATTGCCAATCTTCACAAGACCCTCCTGATCCGATTCGTCCAACAACCAACTCCCTCAAACATGTACGACCCTGCATAGCCGCACATAAGGTTAGGCATTTCAATCTGACGCCGCTTCACAAGCACACACCAGTCTACTTCTGCTCCGCCCAACCGCGTTGGTGTCCCGCCCATCCGATCACCAACGATGTTGATTGCGTTGGGGACCTTCTGCTATCAAGTCATGCCTTTTGGCCTTAAAAACACCGGTGCGACATATCAATGGGCTATGACTTACATTTTCCATGACATCATGCATCATATATTGGAAGATTACGTGGACAATCTCTTGGCCAAATCTAAATGCCACTCCGAGAACCTCATTGTCCTAAATACCATATTTGTCCACCTCATTAAATATTGCATTCACCTTCAACCCAAGAAGTGTGTCTTCGCTATACTCTCGGGAAAACTCCTGGGATTTATTATCTCCTTACGTGGTATAGAGGTTGACCCTACTAAAGTCAAAGCCATTCTTGAAATGCCTCCACCCACTAACCTTAGGCAACTCAGTAGCCTGCTGTAGGTAAGTTGCAAAGATATTTGTTATTTCATCTCGTAATTGTCGATCGGTGTTAACCATTTCATCATCTTCTCAAGAAGGATGTCTCATTCAAATGGGATAATGACTACCAAAAATATTTTGAGGCCTTAAAATAATAACTTCTCCAACAGCCCCATTCTCATTCCACCTAAAGACGATCAACCCTTCTACCTATACATCTCAATTCTATCAATCATTCCTTGGGGCCATGCTCGCTCATCGTGATGAAAAACATAGGGAGCAAGTAGTTTATTACATAAGCCATACTCTTTTGACTACAAAACCTGCTTATACTAATGCCTTAGTGTTCATTTCCATGAAACTCCGCCATTACCTACTTAACCAAAAAAATCTATGTTGTGACCAACACTCGACCCCCTACAGTTCATTTATGCCAAACCATACCAAAATCAATGTGTCGCACATTGGCTTATGCTTTAGCCAACCTCAACCTCGAATTCATCCATAAAAATTCCACCAAGGCCAAGCCATCATCGACCAATTGGTGACACACTTTTTTCCAAGGATCAACCTCCTAATTTTGAATTTTTAGATGAGTCAATTACTTCCCTTTCCTTGGGCGAGCCCGCATACCAAATGACACTCTTCTTCGATGGTTCTAAGTGTCGCAGTGGGGGGGGCAGGCATTATCCTCATTTTGATTGATGGTGAACCCATGCCTTTTCTTTCAAACTCTATTTTGATTGTATAAACAATATTGCCAAATACGAAGCTCGTATTAGGTCTCCAAGCTGCCCTATGCCTTGGATTTCAAATCCATAAACATCTTTGGTGATTCCCAATTGGTCATAAACCAAGTCAATGGTATATACCAATGTCATAATGAGATACTTCAAAAGTATAAACATCATGTGGACATGCTTTTGACCATTATGACCTTCAAAATGTCCCCGCTCTACCAACAAATTTGTAGATACCATGGCTTGCTTGGCCTCTCAAATACTCGCTTCACTCGCTGATTCTAAAATATTTGTCACTATACAAATACTCCAATCACCCTCTTATTTACCTCATGAAATTTACTCGATCGAACCACTACCCCCGACTTGATTGACCTTTGGTATAAAAATACTCGACTACCTTTCCCTCTCCATCTTGCCTCCCGACCTCACTCATAATGGAAAACACACTTTTCTTAAAAGGGTCTCTCATTACGTCATCATGGGTGGCCTCCTCTATAAGTGCAGCTTCGATGGTATTCTCTTACGGTGCCTTACGAGTTCTAAAATTCCTTATACCATTAAGGAAGTTCATGATGGCATATGTGGAGGTCACTTCAGTGGCCTTACTTGTTGCTAAGTGTATTCTTCACCTAGGCTATTACTGGCCGACCTCAACCATGATTGTTGTGACTATGTTAAGTGTTGTGTAAAATGCCAACAACATGCCAACCTTCATCATACACCTAGTCATGCCTTATAGGTCACCCGTGACCTTTGGCCCTTCTCTCAATGGGGTTTGGATCTCATCGGAGAGATCAATCCCCATTCTTCATAATGACATCAATGGATCATCACCGCCATTGAATACTACACAAAATGGGTTGAAGCCATACCTCTCATCTCCACGAAAGCCGAGAAAGTATGTGAGTTCATCAACCATCACATTATTTATCACTTTGGTGTTCTCGCCTCATGTAATCATTGATAATGGTAAGTAATTCAAAAATAAAACCTTGCAAAAACTTTGCAACGCCTTCGACATTCAGCTAAGTTTCTCATCACCTTATTACCCACAAAATAACAGCCAAGCCAAATCCACCAATAAAACCTTGAACTAAATTTTCATGAAGGTGGTTAACGATACTAGGAAGGATCGGCAGATGCACATTCCTTTCACCTGTGGGTGTACTACACTAGTATTCACACTTCCACCGCTGCAACACCTTTTCTCTGGTCTACGGTACAAAGGATGTTACTCGCCTCTTGAAGTCCAGATTCCTTCACTTCTTATTTCTCTCCATGACATGCTTAATGCTTGTGACTTTTGTCAGGACCATTTAGCACAACTTGAGTTATTGAAAAACATCGTCTTAATGCTCTTGATTATCTTCAAGTTTACTAAAAATGTATCAAACATGCCTATGATAAACGCATGCGTCCATGAACAACCTTCTAAGTCGGTGACCTTGTGCTTTGAAAGAAAATCTACATGTAACCAAAGCGAAAAAAGTAAACGGGAAATTTTTCTCCTAATTGGCTTGGACCACACATCGTGACTCATACTTATGGATCGGGTGCTTATCATTTATCTTCATTAGATGGTAAACCTAAACTGAGCCCCTCAATGCCTTGCACCTTCGACCATTATACTTGTTGACTTTCGGTCCTAACCTCACTTTCTGCCTCTTTCATGCTCATCCCTTGAGTGCTACCCAATTCCTACACCATCACCAAAGATTACATAAGAATCATGTGTATACACTGTCACTCTTTTATCTTCTCTTAAATATGTGTACCACGGCACTACACATGGCATGATTCTCATGGATACTTTTCGTCTACTTTTAGATGAGATCCCATGGTCATTTCACCTTTCCTTCAAGAAGAATCCAATTCATCACCTTAATTCTTGTCCATGACTTCAAACTCCTCATGCGGGATCCAACTCCTTGAGTGAAACTTCCAACAAAAAGATGACTCCCTCAAAAGGACATCTTTCTCTCTACATTGCTGTTATAAATAGACTACTCCCTCGAAGGAGAGCTATGTAAAGCTTGCTTCAAAGAGATAGAGAGAGAGAATTTGAAGCTTCCCGCATTGATCGGGTTCACGAACACCTCAAGGAGTTAATTTTCTCATCCCATATAGACTTCCCACATTGATCACTATCTCAAATACATGTCAAACAAAAAAATTTCATCATGGACTTGCACATTGTGACCTTGGATCTCTTGCCAAAAGGCATTATACCTAGTACCATATAAAAACTAACCACTTTTACCCTCTCACCATTCGCACTTTCACTTCCTATCGCCTAAAGGGATCTGCTAAAACTGTGACATTGAATGATCACGTGACTTTTCTTCACCTTTAGAATAATCAATCATGCAATGTTTGTAGGGTCTTATGTTCATCGGACTATCTAAGGTATGACCTACTTGTTATGATCCTTACCAATTAGGTGGCTCCCTCACCTCCTCTTGTCTTTTTAACTTCTTCATTACATATTGATTACCTTGAATAGGATTAGATCCTCGATGCTTATCTTTGGGTAATTTTTCCTCTTTCACACAATCAATTCAAAATCACCTATACCAATGTGCCCATAATTCACCCATACCTAAAGACCTCAACTCAATCACGCCTAAAACCTACTAACCCATACTCATGCGTCCTCGCATTCTTCCCTAGCTTATGGGAGAACTACATCAGCCTGAGGTCCCTTTTCATTTGGGACTATGTAGGTAGAACTCCGAGGGCATGGGCCCTTGGAGGTTAGCTCAAACCACTCTCTACCGTAACCAATGCACCTTTCATTCTCCTAAATCACAATCTACCCTTGCTAGATTTTTTTATATCACTAATTGGGAATTAAACCAAACAAACAACAAATTGATTTCCACCTTTATCATCATCAAACATACATTCATTATGTCTATCCTTTCTTTACCATTATCATGCATGTTACTTATAAACATCTCACACATGACCCATATCATCATTCAATTGCACAAATTAATGAATTACAAACTAAACCATGACCCTCGACTCAATCCATGCCTATGACCATGACTCGTTCCATGCCTATGCCTTGAATTTATCATGCCTACACTACTTGATTTCCATCACATATACACATCAAAATAACAAGATAACCATAACCATGTATACACATAATGACCATAATCATCATCATCTCTATAAATAAAAATATCCAAACATGTGTCTCCATATACATAACTCTCAAATATCTTCAAAGCACACAAAGCCATTATATATAACCAAATCTCTTAAAACTCTTATTTACAACCTCACCATCATTGACACGCAGGCTAGTATATGATAAAAATATACAAAAATCTCATACATCCTCACTCTCTTCAGAATGCAAGCTGGTATATATCAAAAATGAATCAAATACATCAAAATGGAGGGATGTGCATCGGCATCATCTGTCAGGACATCCTCCATCTCCATTTCTATAGTCTCCTCCTCCGCTCATGTTTGGCACTGATAACATCTCACCACTCACCATAGGTTGTGGCCGGGTCCATCTTGGTACATCACCTAGAGTTGGCCTCAGTGAACCGGTGGCCTCACCCGATCTTGTCTCGAGCTTGATGTCCCCCGTGCTCTCCAAGTTGGTCCTCTCACTCAAGGCCTACTATCCTCAGTAATCTCTATAAGATAGAAAATCTATCCCGATTGCCATGGTCCTGTAATATCTCGGCCTCACCTAAGGCATCCCATAACCTAGATACAAGTACCATCTGTGGTGGTCCCATTTTCCTCTCGCCCTGTGAAGCTGTCCTATGGGACCTTGTCCCACCCTTTGCTTTTGAATTAGAACCTGTCCCGGTACTTGTGGAGGTGCCATCGGCATCACACCACATGCTCGTATATGAGCCTCTGTAGTGCTCGAATGCACTTTATGTAGTGGCCAACTAGCCCCACAACCATGTAACTGCACTGTGGCAGCCACCGCTCATCATCACCCTCTCCATCTCCACCTGGGCCATCTGGGCCTGCAGACCGGCTACTTACTTACATGTAATACAACCACCTCCACCTCCAAGCCGTTAACTTCAACTATACCATCCCCAATTAAGTAATCAGGGTCACCACCTACCCTTGTAGGGAATCTCTCTGCACCGTGATAGTGGCTAAATCTAGTTTCCTGGCACGGCAAGATCTTGCTCATAAATGGGTAGCCCACCACTATCTCGTATATATCTGTCACTCAGGCATCATCAATCCTCCAGTCTATCACCTACTCCTCCTACACAAAAGGCATCTGCCAATGTGGTAGAGGCAATGGCCTCTCCACTTCATCTCTCATGTACTATGAGAAGGGTGGAGGTATATCCTGTGGCAGCCCAAACTGCATGCTTGACCTATCAACTAAGAACATCTCGTGCTCCCTACATGGCATCCCTCATCCATCTAAGTATTCATAGGCCATCTAGCTCATCGACCATCTGTCTGTATGGGGGATATCCCACATACGGTCTCCAAACACTTTCCATGTCGACAATACCTTAGTAGCCGCGTGTAATAGGTTACATCATGTGTAACCCCGCCTACTTGCTACTCTCCCATCACAAGAAGCCATCTACTATACCCCACCCATAAAAACCAGGTCTCAATGCATCTACCCGGGCATACTATTCGGAAAAACACAAACAATGTGCTCGTAGGCCCAATAGTGAAGAATAAATGTACAACACAGATGGATCTATGGAGCCTCCCATATGCCCATAGCTCTCTATATAGCTGCACTAGGAATGCTAGTACCCATGCAAAGTAGGTCCTATCCATAATAATTTCATGTAGTACACCCATTAGGGATCATGGGAATCTCCCACCCTCTTCATCTCGGTCAAAGCAAAAACAGATCGCTCCATCGCATAATACTACTAGCTTTGTCTCCTCTAGATGGGCTAGGTACATCTCTCCATAACTTAGGCTAGCACTGTGGAATGTCATCTCCACCAGTCCCTCATCGAATACCATCAGCATCAAATCCTCAAATGCCTCTAAGGAGATCGAATATACATGCGTCCCCAATATAGGTAATCGCAGGATCCTCTACACGTCCTCTAGGGTTATGGTCATCTCCCCGAATTCCATCTACTGATGAGAGTGACCATCAAGCTCAGCTGCCAGACCACATGCCGGTAATGTCAGACCCCAATCAGGCCCACATCAGTGACATGCCTCCACTCCTTATCAAGCCACCACCCCACGAACTCGTCACGTGGGGGTGGTACCACTGTCTCGCATCCTCAACTAATATCTCGCTTTGCATCTAACAAAACAATCACATTATTAAAACATGACCATATCTCCATTCACCCATACCCATTCCCATTACCCTACCCCTTTTACTTCACTACTTACCCGTTTATCCCATGGCCTACCCTCCACCCCAAACCAACCCTAAGCAACCGACCTACCTACCCTAAACCTAGCCAACCCAATATCATTGTACATACCCAAAATTGTAGGGTACTTGCACCACGAACAATGTAACATGTGCCCTAATGATGATACACTCTCCTCGTAAGGTGTTCAGAACCGAAAAGCTCTCCAAGTATGTGTTGACATCCCGTGTGTCCCGCTCTTAGCCCCTACATGCTTTGTTGTTCTCAAATCCCCTCTTTTCCTTTGCGTTTTTCTTGATTCTGAAACCGCTGCCCCGCTTACGTGGCGGTAAGATGACAGGATCTCGCCCGGGAAGGGCGGCGGTCCCGCAACCGCTGCCCTCTCGGGCGGTGGTCCTTCACACATTTTCCAATGCTCTTTTAACGTGACTCACGTAAATTCAATGTTTACCACTTTTTTCACCGCCTTTGCTTTTATTTATGATTCCGTTCCCTAGAATAGTGTTTTGGCATTGTTTATGGTTTAAGAGTTCAATTTGGTTTTCATCTTTGTGTAAATGGGATTCTATAAATAGCTGGCTTGTGCTCAAGCAAATGGCCCCTCAAATTTGCCTCTGAATTTCTCATTCCAATAGTTTAGCCTTTCCTTTTGTTTAGGATTCATAGTTTCATTTGTTAGATGTATAGTTAGCATTGTTTAGGTATTGAAAAGCTACATATTCTCCTTGTGCAAAGTAAATCTTGTTGTCATTTCATCCAAATCAATTGGAGTAGGATAGTTTGATTTCAATAGGAAGCCATTAAAGTTGCAGGTTTTTTTCATCAAACAGGATAGTTTCAGGTGCTGGACATTTTATGTTGCATGAATCACAATAAATCCCTAGGAATTGCATAAGCCAAGCTCTGTACTCTTGCGCTATCCCTCTCCTACTCACATTGTATTCAGTTTGCATCCTAAGCTACCTTTGTTCCAATATCTACTCTTGTTGATGCTAGCATTACACACTTTTCTGGATCCACATGAGCATGAAGGAACGAGGAGATCACACTAAGGGGACAAGGTCACACACCATTGGATTCGCCACTATTCTGCAGAATCCAGGTTCTAGCTTTCAAAGTTCTAGTTAAAAGCATATCAAATAGAGTAGCTAATCATTTCATTTCAGTTAAATTTTACTTTCGATATTGCCAGGGAAGTTGTGGGGATTGATAGTTTCTGAGAAACTATGATTCACTCCTCACTTCTGAGGTAGGATCGAGAGTCTTTCAAATAGAGTAGATCAGTTATCAAGTTATTTAGAATAGATCTACAAATTACACGCATAAGCTGACTATACTTGGTTGCTTTATTTGTTTTAATTGTGTTATTAGTGTAGTTGTCAATTTTAGATATATTAGATAAGTTGCTCTTTAAAATCATAGTAGTTTAGCAATAAGCATCGACTTAGAAATATATGTAAATATATCTTGCATGTTTAGTTTATTCTTTCATTAATTAGCTTTATATCGTTTTCTTTTGTATGACAATCATGGGACCTAGAGAGCCCAGAGAATACGTATTTGAGTCAATCATGCCTCAACCCAATCTTATTACGGCAATAACTCGATATAGATCGAACCTTAGAATCCAAGTCTTCCAAACAACAATAGACTTACAATGATCATCTCACGCTTAAGTGGGTTAAATATAGAAGACGACCAAGCACACACATTTTGGTCAAATCAGCCAAACTATAGATTACCCTAGATAAATATCCGCATGACTATAGAAGGGCTTGAAAGAGAGCAAACGTTCGGTTGTGATCCTTTGGTCCCACAGCTAGATGCAGGAGACACTCTCACAGACATAGATACTAGCTTAAGGATTCAGGTTGCAAGAATGCCTATAAGATACTCAGAAAAGATTGCACAACTATTAATTCTGAACATAGAGGCCGAAAAGGCATACGATTATTAGATACTAGGGATTAGGGACTGATTCCGCACATGACCATAGCAGGTCCACAACAACCACGAATCTATGGTTGTGACCCACAAATCCCACAACCCAACGAATCCATAGGTGAATCAGACATAGATATTGGCTTATGCACATTAGTATTCGAGATGTACCCCACTTCCACCTATCATCATCGCACAGTTATGCTTATAAGATGTAGAATCTAACAAAGCTAGGGATTTCTGGAATAGACCAGAGAATCACCCATAAGAGCCAACTATATCCATCATCTATCTTATGACCCTGTCTGGAGACATACACGAAACCATCCCAGGTCATTTTCCATGTATCCCACAACCTATAGATCGGATCACGCCAGAGCTCGATATTGATTGGAGCCTTCGAGCAGTCATCCTTGCCAACCGATCTATCACACTAGTTCAGGTTAGGAGGGCCTTCTTTTCCTTAGATTCACGTGATTCCATTAGTGCGTGTCGAAGATATAAGATTGCCTAACTAGTTTACCCATACCCTACGCATAATCCATCCCCACCGGCTGTCTCGGCATGACCTCGGGAGGTTGGGTGTGAGGAAGAGTTACTTGTAGATTCCCATGCTCGCTTGTCACTTTTCCATCGTACAATCACCTTACCTATTTACACACACCCCGACCCCTCACCTACTTCCATTTTGACCCACTCCCCGACCTTACCTATTTTCCCACACATCTATACATTTTTTTCCCCTAACAGCTCCACCCTTACCTATTTTTACCCCTTACCTATGTTATGATTTTCACCAAACCACTTCTCTTACCCCTACCTACCTCACCCACCCAACCTTGAACAACTTTTGGCCCCTTTCCCCCAATTTACGACCAATCTGGTTACCCATAACCGACCTCGGTCTCCCATAAACCGACATCGGTCACTTGTTTCATGACTGATACTAATTCTCTACCACTAACGTTGGCTAACCCTCAACCGATGCCGGTCACTATCGCATTAAAAACTACGATGCCCAAACCCATCTCCTTCCTAGATACTCCCTTTTCTCCCTCCTACCCACCAAATCCTACCCAAATCCCCCTTCTACCCTTCCCCACCCCTCCCCGCACCCAATCATCTTTCTCCTCATTCCTCTTTTAACCGATTTTCTCTCCCACACTTCAAAATTCATTCCCCCCAAAAAACCCTTTTTAACCCACCCGACCTCTAATTCAATCTAATAAACAAAACAAAGAGTAGGATTGACCCTTACCTCATCACACTTCTATCACCATGGTGGCACGTCGGGCTTTACACCGGTGGTCCATCTCGATCCTCTCCTGCCTTTTCCATCACCAAATGACCTCTTGCTCTCCAACCAATCAAATCAATCCAACCCAACTCATGGATCCACCTATCAACCAACTATCCCCAATCACGTGGCTTCAAGTCGGTCCTCCATCTCACTCTGTCACTTTCTAATTTTTTTCTCTTTTATCATTTTCCCCAATTTGATAAAAGACAAATGATTTGAAAAATACGGCAATTTTTCTTTTTATAACCTACCCGACTTGACCGTGATGGTTTTCCCTTCACCGACATTGGTCCTATGCCCTAACTTACCATGGTTGGTCCATCTTGACCGAATCTGCTCCTTCAAACCGTCATTGGTTTACCTCGCTTAGTCTTTTTCCAACCCCTACCCTCAATTTTTGACCTGAATCCTTTTTACCTCACCCACACCTCCTTGAACACTCCACTTTATCTTCCCGACCTTGTCATTTACCCCCTCACCTCGTCCTCATTCGGGGACTCGTTATTTTACCCATACCTCGGCCCTACATGTGTCGTGACCTAAATACTTGGACACTGAACATCGCTAGTGACTGTGACCTCATGTGTTCACTATACCTTGTGACACTATTACTCGTGTTGATGGACATACGACCCTACCTTGCCTCTTTCCATGACCATTTATCTTGGTCCAAACTTTGGTGTGCGAAACATACCTAAACGTTCTGCACTTGACCTATGTCATGTTTCGACCATATTCTATACCTTGATACCGGAATCACTTCAACCTTGTTTAGATAAACCTATTGACCTTAGACAATGTAGAGTTTTCCCGCTCTTCAACTCGGTACCGTGCTATATAGTTTATACATGTGCGTGTGTTTGATCACATTACTACCTTTGATCCCGACCCATTACTTAGATTACCGAGTGGACCTTTTTTACTACCATTGCCCACTTTCTTCCTCCTCACATTCACCTTTTATCAAACCACTCACCGATTCTTCCTTCTGCCTCATCAATTCCTGGTTTGAGGGGATCACCTTCACCCACACATGGGGCAACCACATCTTATTTTTGTCGGTTTCGCTTACCAATACAAGCTACGCAACAAAAAGGGGCAAAATGTAGACACCAAAATTGGGTCACACTCCCCTTGGTCCCTTGTCAAATAAACACCTTGAACACATTCACCTAACCATGGCCCCTTTCATCCCACTCTAATATTAATTTAATTAAATTAATTCATTATCCTCACAATATTTATTATTTAAATATCCTAATTGGATAATTCCCACATATCCACCTCACCCTAAGACCTATTCTTAGTATGTTGCCATAACTAACTAATAACCTACCCAAACCCTAAAAATCAAAGCCTATATTCCCTCTAACCACATTCCCACACATTATAAAGGAATCTTCCATTCTAATCCATGGAGCAAAAATGAATGAGATCCCAAAAAATCAAGGGGATCTACCCAGTTTAGTAAACCTAGGAAATCCCACCCTAACGATGTTGGTTACCCTAAACCATTGTTGATCAACCTGGAACCATCGTTAGTTACCATTTAATCCCTAAAACAACCTTATTTCGAGGTTGGGACATTTCTGAGAGGTTGGCACATCTTCTAAGAGCGAGAGACAAAACCAGAGCTGCATGTAAGTAGAACCAACATTCGTACATGCATCAGAGCATCCACAGCTAGCACCTGAAGCAACCACAGAGCCATTTTCCTTCATGGGATCATCTGGGAAGTGCTCGCACCATACCAAGTTCCTTTCATTTGATCACCCACCAAGTATTTCAACCGGACATCAAGCTCATACAACGGTAAGTGCTTTATTAACCAAAGACTTGTCCATTGCCATTTTTAGTAGATTATTTTACTTATGTTATTAGTTTACTGCTACCATTTCCATTCACCCACCATTTACTTCCATGAAAACTTTACCACTCCTTCACCCACACCCTTAAACTACCCATACTTGGATTTTAATCACCCTTGAGTATACCTAAGACCTACATGCACCTTGCCATAGCCCCTCTCCATCTCCATTTAGTTTTGAATTTTCCCTCACATCAAGTTTTTATTAAGCTTCCTATACCACAACCATATCGATGCCGGTTAACCTAAACCGACACCGGTCATACTAGGATGACGTCGGTCTCGTGTCTTTACCCTCGGACCAAGAAGAAAGCTTAAAACTTCCACCCAATACCCAAAATAGCCCAGAACTTGACCACGACCAATACTAGTACCATGAAAAATACTTGACCCTTAGATTCAATCATATCTTAGCTTTGTTATGAGCAGAATTTGCTTATTGTAGAAGAATGAGATACCTAAATAATTTTAACTGCAGTAGGATTTCTGTATTGTTAGCATTAAGTTGTTTTAAACGGTGGATTAATAGCCATCTAGGAGTATCACACTTCCCGGATCTATTATACGCTAGGCGGCGTCCACTTTGCATATCTTGTCTAACTTTCATTTGGTGGTCTTGTTTTCCATTTCGGTGTAGTTCCTCCAAGCAAAAAGGAAGCTCTTAGGATCGGATGTGGATCAAGAAGTCATACGAGCGCAAGAACCTACAACCAACATTTTGACAGTATTCCTCCTAGCCCTTTACCCTTATCTATTTCATCAACATTAGAAGAAGTGATCTAGAATCAAGTGAAACACAGTCATCCCTATTAAGGGTGAATCTTCTCAATCAAAATATAATATTCATAGTAAACATCCCCAAAATTCTCTTGCACATCCTCGTAAGAATTCAGGTCTTCCCTCTTCTTAGCAATCCAATATTACAACATCTATTTTAGGTCCAATCCCTCCATCTAAGACATCTCCCAATAACAAACCCAAATCCAAACCATCTAACCCTCCTCTATAAATTTACTTGTATTTCAAGATACCTAATGTACCCATCCAATCTACGTCCACTAATTCCCCTAAATCCAATTCAAACTACCCTATCAAAACCCACAAGAGTTACCTTCCCCATGACACTTTGATTGGGTCCTACGTAGATATCCTTCAACATTTAACTCAAATATCTTCCATCACGCTTCCTCCTATTATATCCTTTAATCCACATAGTAATAAACCATCATGGTTTGATCCCAATTGCATTTGCGCTTATCATCGTACTTTAGGCAATGAAATTGAGAATTGTAAGGCCTTTCAGACAATCGTCCATAACCTTATTGAGAAAGAAAATTTCCTCCTTCAAGGGGAACATCCTTCTCCATTTACAACCAAACTATTCCATATCTCATCCATCGGGTTTCCTACATCCACATCATCCCTTAGCATCTCTCTTACACATGAAATTCCTCCTAAAGAATCTAGTCCCTTATTTATCGTCTTTGGCCTAACCGATCATCCCTATGGTCCTTGACCATCAATCCAATCAAACCACCCAAATGAGACATAGTCTCTTCCACTGGGGGAGTACCCTCCCTTCATTTTTTATCCTCTCATCCACACATCCTATCAATGCATCTTCTTATCCACCCCTACAAATCCCTTTATTTTGGGGACTTCCCTTCGACATTGCTTTATTTGATTTCATCCAATCTTAAATCTAAATTAATCTTGTCCAAATATTCATCTCATTTTAATTCCACCATTGTGGCCATACTCATGCCTCTCTTGGGGCACCATATTTTCATATTTTTCATCAAATTCCACCATTGTGGCCATATTTATTCCTCCTTTGAGGGACCATTCATTTTTATTTTTCATCTTAAGTCCACACTTGTGGCCATATTTGTCCCTCTCTCGGGGGACCATTTCATCTTTTCATCTCAAAGTCCACCATTGTGGCCATATTTTTCCTTCCGTTGAGGACCATTTCATCTCATCAAATTCCACCTTTGTGGCCATATTTGTGCCTCTTTTGGGGCACCATATTTTTCATTTCAAAGTCCACCTTTGTGGCCATATTTTTCCTTCTCTTGGGGACCATTCATTCTAAAGTCCACCATTGTGGCCATAATTATCTCTCCATTGAGAGACATTTTACCTTCATCATAAGCCCACTCTTGTGGCCATTTTCATCTCATTGGGATGCATTTTTTCTCTCTCTCTCTCTCTTCCTCACTTTTTAAAGGTAGCGCATAGTTTCCATCTTATCTATCTTGCAACATCTTATCCAATCTTTCATCTTATCCTAAATCCATCATTGTGGTCATATTTTTCCCTCCCTAGGGGGACCATCTACTTGTCTCATTGGGGATACATATTTTCTCTTCCTTAAGGGTAGCACATAATTTTATCTTCACTCATCTATCTCATCATATCCCATCCTATCAAGCTCTCATCCTATCTCAAATGTGACTTTAATCAGGACATTACATGGAAATTTTTCCCTCCCTTGGTGGTAAATCAGAAGTGGAACCTCTTAACACATTGCACTTGTGACCATTCTACTGTTAGTATGTCTACTAGTGCTCTTAGTAATATTCTCTAGATCATTCCTCCATCTTAGCCTCTTCCATCCCTCATTATGATGATTTGGAATTATGTGGTCTTCCATCACTTCCTAGATGTGACCTTAAATGTGGGAACCATAGCTCTACCCATAGCATATTCCTTATGGATAGGTTCTCCCCTTTGGTTAGAACTTTGTGATCATCGCATCTATCACCCTCTCATTCACCTATTGGGACCATGCAAAGGGTCCAGGGGTGTCTCTTGTACATTATTATCCCCTCGTAAGTGGTCTACTTAGCTAGTCCCAACTCTTCCCCATGTAAAATCAAAATTCATGGATGCTTAAATAAAAATCAAGGTTCTAAAAAATCAGCTAACCCCTTGAAGGAAAACTATCAATGTAAAAAAGAAGAATAAAAAACACGTAAATTAAAAGAAAAGTCAAAGTAAAAATCAAAAGTAAATAGACCGATCCCTTGAAGGACAACTATCATATATTTATTCTTGCCATATATATATATTATATAAAGTATACCATACCCTCGAAGGATGGATACTCCTTATGGCATTTGAAGGCTTTCCGCATTGATAAAATTTCTTCTAGCAGATTTCCCGCATTGATCAATTTGTTCTTTCCCCTTTATAGAGTTGGGCCATAGTATAAAAAGAAACACTATTTTTAGAGAACCTTCTTCCCTTTGTACAAGCACATCGTAAATTCCTTTTTCATGTCAAATTTAGTTTATGAGATCATTTCATCCATTGTTTCCTTATGATCTTTGATATAACTAACTATCATTGGTTATTTTCTAACATAAGTTTTGGTTAGATGTGCCTTACGTTACCTAGATCCTTTTCTTGTTTACCTCTAATATAGTTAGATGCATATTTTCCTCATACATTTCTGATATGACATAGTATCGTCCATACCCATAGGTCACCATTATTAATGTTACATCTTATCCAACGCCTCATCCGATGTTATTCAATCTCTCTCGACATTCAAGTCCTCCTTCGAGGCCATATTTATTCCCCCCGGGGAATTTTACTCAATCTTTCATTTATTTCTTTTCCTTCACGGTACGGCCAGTATGTACCTTTTTCCCTCGAGCATTTATTAAAATCTACACATGAAGTTCACATCTATGGCCATATTATTTTTTTCCTCCGGGCATTCAGTTTAAACATCCAATCCCATCCAATCTACTCTCAAATTCCACATTTATGGCCATATTTATTTTCCCTCCAGGAATTTCGATCCAATGTTCAAGTTATTCCTCCTTTGGGTATGCATACTTTCTAAGTCCACATCCATGGCCATATTGTTTTTCCTTTGGAAATTTCAATCCTATCGTACCCCCTAATTCCACCTTTCATGGCTATAATCACTCCTCTTTTGGGAATTTTAAATTCACAATCCTATCTAATCTATGCACGAAGTCCTCCTTTGAGGCCATATTCATTTTCCCCTTTAGGCATTACATTCTTCATATCAAGTCCACTCTTGTGGCCATATTTGTGCCATAATTTCCCCACTTGGAGCAATTTTATTTCACTTTTTTCCTTCACGACCATACTTTCCCCTTCGGGTCATTTACTTCATCACCAACTTTTTCATTTTGTCATCTCAAATTTTTTCATGTCCCACTAGGCACCGTACCTTTCATCCTCATCCCTTGTGGACACATACCTAGTCACTCGATTCCTCATGTACGAAGGATTTCACATAATTTTTCCATATTTCTATGCATATTTTGATGACTTTCCTATGAATCATTGGTCATTCGGCCTACTTCCGTCTTCGCATTGATCTTCACCCACTCACGGGTCCATAAAACATTATATCATGTCTCCATTGAGACCATAATTTTCCTCTACCGATGTGATATTGGAGTCACCACCATAGTTTTTCTTGATATTACAATATTTTTTGCTTGGGGCATCTTGCCTTGGTTATGCTTTCACTCATCTTTAGTCACACACCCGCCCTTTCTCATCTACCTTTTTCAAATAGATCATTAATTTCCCTTGATGTCATGAATTCCCCATTTGAGGGGGAGATCATCATCTACATTTTGTAAATCCTCATCCAACCCTCATCATTTTTGTCTCATGGAATGCTAGCATAAACCGCTCAACAAAAAGGGGAAAATGTAAAGACCTAAATTTGGTATCTATACCTTTAATTGCTTGTGTGTGTATATTTATTTAATTCATCCCCTTAGTCAATTAAATACCCATCCAATTCCTATTAATTAATTGATTCCTATTAATTAATTAATTAGTCAATTAATCATTATCCATGTCCTAACCAACTTTCCATTTGGGATGATTTTATTCAAAATTTACATCTCCATAATTTTCTATGCTTTTTCTAACCTATCTTTATCCCCAAATCATCCATATCACATCCCTTCCCCACTATTTTCTTTAAATCAACTTTTCCAACACTTGAAAACATCAAATCCTGATCAAAATCACAAAAATTCCCTCCCATTGGGAAACTTTCCCCGCAGTCGGTGGTGATGAGTGTCATTGATGCTTGTACTTTAATCATATTATTATGTCAATCCAAGGTGGTTTCCATGGATTTTTCAAGCAAATGAAAGAGTAAGAATGATTTTGTACGTATGTACTTTAGTAATAAAAACTAAGAAATTGATTAACTACTCGTGATTACAAATATAATTCTTAAAAGTAACATTAAAATGAAATGCAGAATGGAAATATTATTGATCATAAAAACATAAGTGCATCAAAGTAATGGAATAAATGCTAGAAAAGTAAATGCATTCACAAAGACTATAAATAAATAAACATAAAACTCCCTTTTCGTTGGTTAGGAGTGGCCCTTGCTCCTTTCCTTCGATCAAGTTTAACACTTGAATTTAAGCAACAAAAGTTCCCCTGAATCTGCTATCTTTATTGAATAAAAAATTCTCTATTACAGTGAATTAAAACAACTAAAAATCGAACCACTAAATCTAAGTACATGATCTCTTTTATACAAGAGATGTGTCTAGTTCTATTAGGAGAGAACTAGTTATTCTAATGACTAAGTCTATTTAACTAAATGCTAATTGAAGTGACAACTTCCTATTTGGGAGATACATTAATGAAAGGGTAGTCCTAAAAGTGTTCAAATTGGAATCATTCATGACAATTGAAGAGGAAATCCATGATTGGCTCCTTTGAAGGAGTCAATCACTACTAGAAGATTTTTCATCTCATAACTGATTGAGAGAATTTCGATGATAACAAGGCTTAGTTTGGGATACTTCATCCTCAAAATTTGGGTGGAATGTTTGTTGAGTTAATGACACCACTTATGTACAAGATATGGTGTTTCCAGCTATGATTCTAATCATTTGAATGATCTACATGTATGTGTGAATTTTCCTACTTTGTAGAATCAGGGTCGATGACATGGATGGTCTGGATGTGGTACTCTGAGTTCCCTATTAACATAGAAGGTGAGTCCTATGCCAACACATTAATTAGATTCTACATCGTGCATGAATTAAGTCTTGTGCTTCTGTTATAACTCAACACATACTCTTTCAAAAGTGCAGTTAATGTTTCAAAAAAAAACTATTTAAGCCATTTCTGAAGAAGAATTAACAAGATAAAAATACCAAGCATATGCACAATAATTCCTTCATAATCATAGTAAAGTATTAAATATAAGAAGTTAACATTGTTCATCATGTACTATGATATCAAAATGGTATATGGATAAACATGGATTAAACATCACAAAATGGGGTTCATCACTCCCCCGACTAAGGTTTAACAGGTCCTCCTACTACCTAGCATTTAATTGCTCTATAATCCTAGAACAATTATACTCATTGGAAAAAAATTTTTCCAAGTTTCATCCAAAGATGTATCAAAAAACCCAAAATGATCAACAACATTATTCCTCCAAGTCATATAACTTTCCTCTGATTGGTCATTTGTTGAATTCCACCATGGCACATGGTGCAAGGATTAGAGGGGGCTATATCTCATTCCAATCCATTGTTCTTTGAGGTCCAGAATGATCTTGCAAATATATTTTTCTCATTTTAAGGACCACCGAAGGTTCATTGGTGAAATGACCTCTTTCCTTTTGTATGGATATGCAAGCAACTAATATCATACTTGGAGGTAAATAAAATTAACATTGAATGTGGGGATCACATGTTCTCTAAATTTCTTGACACAATTCTAAATAATATTTGTGTACCTATCTACTAGACGTAGACAGTACACCTGTGAATGAAACCTGTTGAAAAACCTAAAGGGGCGTTGGTAAATCATGCCTCATCAAGAGGCCAATAGTGGATTCTAACTGAACAAAGACTTCCCGTTGATCTCTCCATTCCCCTTGATGTCTGAGAGTAGAAATAAAAGACCTTAATTTCACTTCTCCCACATAAATATTGATTGGAATTTCAATTTGTTCCAGGAGAAGAAACTTATGAACATAAAATTCACATAACAAATTTTTCTCAACATCATTTGCTGTAGTATATGCAGCTAAAATTGTCTATCATCATCAAATTCTATATCCATCATTGCACGAGCCCTTGAGATTTTCCATCTGAAGAATTGTTCTTTTAAAAACAATGCATAAAATTTTGAAGGGGGTCAGCAAGAAAGTACTTGATCATAGAGTCTACTTATTGTTAGCACATTTTCTTTCAACAATTTATTTTCTTCTTTCAAATTTTTATTTTCCTCTTCCACTTCCCTTAATATGTAGCACTCCTCCATCCATTTGACCATACCTTTTAAAAAATAATCTGAGGAAAGGTCTTCTCCTGCTCTTTTCTGCTTTCTTGCAACTGTGTGAGTGAGGTGCCAAGTTCTTGAGTTTTAGCATGAAGGAGGCTTACCTCTTGTTCTCGTTCCTCCACAATATTTTGTAACTAGAGTGTGGCTTCCTCATGTTGAGCTATTGTGACCTAAAGTTGTTGAATTTCCTTCTCTTTAGAAGCTATTTGTTGGGAGAAGTGATTTTCCTTGGCCTCAAGAAGGGATTGCAGTTGGTTGACTCTCTCTTGAGCTATTTGTAGCTCAAACTAGAACTTTGGACAAGGAAAGGACTTCAGGCATGATAGTATCAGAATCAGGGGGAGAACTAGGTTCTCCCTCTTCCATAGGTTCTTTCCCTTTATCTCTATCTAGGGATGACCTATATGGTAGTAGGCAATATAATGTTCAACTTCCACTTCCATTTCAGGGGCTGATAAAGTAACTTGGGTTGTTAGGAGACACAAGTGGGGTTTGAACTAGGGTTTTCATTATCTCAGCTGCTTCATGTTCCTCATGGGACATGGGATTATCAATTGGTGTCTCATGGAGGGTAGGTGTAGGATTTGAAGTTCGAGACGTTTCTTGGGTCTCACAGAGGTAGAGGGGGCTTGTTCTACAACCATCATAGGATTCAGGGCACATTCTTTCTGAAAATTTAACCATTTCTTCATCCCATGCCTCTTCTTAACAAAATGATGTTTGCATATTAAGTGGATTAAACCTGGTATTTCAAATATGGATCCCCCAAAAAATTTCTCAGTAGAACACAAATGGAGTCATATAGAAATTGTGGAAAATTAATCTTATATTGAGGTATGTTTTGACCATGTCGAAGATGAATTAGCATTCTCAACACAAGACCCAATACAATTTCATATTGCCCTTCACATGTAAAATATTTAATTAACCATTTGGCCATTTCAGCCCAAGGTTCAGTATATAGTATTATTTTAACCCCTTTACTTTTCCCTTGTTATCAATTACTATTAATAATAAAACTTAGCTTAATTCATCATTTCTCTTTTTCCCAAATGTAAATCTTTTAATTTAAATACTTTATGATACATAGTTATATCACTTAGTTAAGTAAGTATACCCCTCATTAGGTAAACCAGAAGATGATGGGCGATTGGGAAATTATATTTAGAAAATTAGGTGATTTCTTTCCATTATTAGATGAGATAGAAGCTATCCTATCTTATATATTGCCATCATTTGTTCCTTGATTTTGAATTAATTCACAACAATGTATTTTTTCTATGCAAACATGTGAATTTTCATATTCATTGTCAAGATTTGCAAACTATAGTTTCCATCCAGGATACATTTCAAAAACCCTTCATTAGGTAAACTGACTGATTACTGATTGGAGAAAAAGGAATTGTCTTACCATTAACAATAGAGTGCCCCTCTTCCATGTTCCTTGTGAATTCTTCAGTCATTTGAACATTGAATTCTTCATATGCTAATAAAAAATCCAACCATCCCAAACTTTAAAAAATCAATTGCCTTAATATCAATGAAGAGCTCATGAGTTGGTGGGTTCATGTCACAACCTAGGCCCCATTCTTAGAACTTATGAGCATATAGAAAATATTGATGAAGGCACAGGACTAGGAGTGGAAATTTTTTTTAGAGAGTTAGTGCAGGAGTGGAAGGGTTTAATTTGGAAAGTGGAAATGGGATGAATCTTAGCATGCAAGAAATATAACCGAATTTGGGAAATTATGCTAAAATCCTGAGGTGGTAATTGAGGTGATTGGATGCGTGTGAACATTATGGGGAATTGAATTATGGATTTAGTTGGGATTTGAGAAGCATGTGAAGTAAATGGTAATCAAGGTGCATGATGTTCAATAATTATCAACTTATAATTTAAAATTGTCCTACTTTTAAGAAATGAATTGATTATGCATACCTTGTCATTAAAACTTGTCAAATCTCCACTTCCATTTTCAAATTTGAAACTTGTTAAATGCCACCACTTTTTCATGATGATGTAATGCTCCCTTTGTACTTGGTACTTCCTTTATTGATGATCGATTCAAAGTGGACAACCGTCCATTTTGGTTTTTAGTCCTTTGGTCATTTATTTTTTTTTTTTTTTTTTTTTGAGCATTGGCCATCATTTTGGTTTTCAGCCAATGCCTCTGAGGAGGATGACCACCATCACTGGTTTTCAATCACCCCTCTTATTACTTAGGGATTGGATGTTTAATTCTAAGTTATGTTGGGAAAAAAAATTTTCCCACACAGTTCAGATATGAATCCTCTTGAATTGCCTTCTAAAACTCTTCTTTTGATGTTGGTTTATGGTACAACCTCAGTATGTGCCCATTAACCAACATTACCTTCCTTTCACCATCTATTGGAACCAATTGGACAATCCCATTGTCAAATACTTTTGCAATTTGATACGGGCCCATCCATCTCATCTGCAATTTTCCTTTAAAGTCCTTATATTTTGAATCAAAAAAGCAAAGCCTAGTCTCCTACCTAAATTTCCTTTGTTTTATCTTCTTATCATGCCAGAGTTTCCTCTATTGTTGGATGATCTCAATATGATGTAATTCCTAAAGTCTAATTTCATCTAGTTCATTTAATTACATAATTCCGGCATTGTTGTGCTTCATCAAATCAATGCCCACTTCAACTGATGTCCTTAAGGTTTGAATTTCAAATTCTATAGGTAGAATTGGCTTCTTACCATAGACTAACTCATAGGGAGTGAATATTGTTGTTTTTTCCAAGTAGTGTTATAATCCCATACTACTTCTGGTAATTTTTGAGCCCAATTCTTCCTTGAGATGTCTACTGTTTTAGTGAGTATGTTCTCCAACTCTCTGTTAGTCACTTCCACTTGACCATTAGACTATGGATGATAAGGAGATGAATTCTTATGCTTCAACTGATATGTTTCTACAAAATAATTGATTACCCCTGACATGAATTGTGGTCCTTGATTTGACACAATGGATCTTGGTGCTCCAAACCTTTGAAAGATATGCTCATAAAGAAATTTTACAACTTTCTCATCCCTTGCATGTGGTAGTGCTTGAACTTCAGCCCACTTAGTAACATAATCAATACAAACTAGGATGTATTATTTTCCTTGGGAAGTTGGATCCATGGGTCCAATGAAATCCAACCCCCATTTTTCAAATGGTTCCAATAAAACCTATGGCTGAAGTGGCATCTCTGATGTGAATGTTGGTTTCCCCATCCTCTGGCATTGATCACACCTCCACACATACTTTTTGACATCCTTAAACAAGGAAGGCCAAAAGTAACCAACTCCAAGAACTTTATGAATGGTCCTTTGAATTGAATAATGCCCTCTTGATGGCTCATCATGGCATGCTCTAAGTATGTCAAACACTTCATCTTCAACAACACACCTGCGTAAGACATGATCAAGCCCACATTTGAAAAGGATTCCATTTAACCAAGTATACATTACACTCTGTTTAATTAGTTGTTTTCTTTTCTTGAGTGTGAAAAAGTTTGGAAACTTCCTGTAGCTAAGTAGTTATCCATATCTACATACCAAGGTGAGGTAGTGGAAAGTGCAAACAAATGCTCATCTAGAAAATCATCATCAATCTACTCTTCTTCTTCTAAAGTGGTAAGTCTGGAAAGAAAATCAGCTACCACATTTGACTTACTTGGTTTGTCAATGATTTTAATGTTAAACTCCTGTAGTAGCAACAACCATCTCACAATCCTGCCATGCACTAAAGGTTTATTCATTAGATATTTGATGGTAGAGTGGTCAGTATGTACAATCACTTCATATCCTGTAATATAATGTCTAAACTTGTTGATTGCATAAACTACTACCAGAAATTCTTTCTCAGTTGTTGTGTAGTTCCTTTCAGCAGGGAATATTTTTACTAATGTAGTAAATGGCATGCATAGGTTCTCCTTCCTCTTGTTGTCCCAAGACAACACCTACTACTTCATTTGAGGCATCTGTTTGGATATGGAAGGGAAAATTCCAATTAGGACCTCTCAACACTAGTGTGCTTATTAGCTTGTCTTTGATTGCATCAAAAGCTTGTTGACATGCTTCTATCCATTTAAATTCAAGAATCCTTCATTAGAAGAGAAAATAATGGAGAAGCAATTTTACTAAAATCTGAAATGAACCTTCGATAGTAACCAACATGACCAAGAAAACTTCTTACTTCAGTTTGGTTTGTAGGTGATGGCAGTTTTACAATGATATTGACTTTTTTCTGGGTCAACTTTAATTCCTTCTATTGAGACATGATGGCCTAACACTATACCTTGTTCCATCATGAATAAAAATTTCTCATGATTCAAAGATAACTATGCTTTTCACATTGAGCAAGGAATTTATCTAAATTTTTACCACCTCTTGGAATGTTGTTCCATAAACCATGAAATCATCCATGTAAATTTCCACACAATCATGGGTGAGGTCAGAAAATATTGTCAACATGACTCTTTGAAAAGTAGCGGGGCATTACATAATCCAAAAGGTAGCACCCTGTAAGAAAATTTCCCCCAAGGATAGGTAAACATTGTTTTATCTTGATCTTTAGGGCCACTATTATTTGATTGTATCCACTAAACCCATCAAGGAATGAAAAGTATCTTTTACTAGACAAATTATCTAAAACTTGGTCTATAAAAGGTAATGGAAAATAATCCCTATGAGTTTCTTTGTTCAATTCCCTATAGTCTACAAAAACTCTCCATTTCCCATTCTTTTTAGGAACTATAACCAAAGGAGAGACCCATTGACTATCTGAGATTGGATAAATGAATCCTACATTTAAGAGCTTCTCAATCTTAGTTTTCACAATATCTCTTAGAGCAAGGGTTTATTCTTCTTTGAGGTTGTCTGACTGGTCTAGAATCAATGGTATAGATGTGATGTGTACAAATACTAGGGTGAATACCCTTCATGTCATTATACTCCCAAAAAATGCTTGGGGGTGAGAGCAGAGGAGTTTGAATACAATGTTTTCCTCTTTCTCGTTAACCAACTATTAATTGTCAAGTTTTCCTAGGAAGAACATGTAATTGTTTAGTTTGTGGGTGGATAGAATCCACTACAAGGTATTCTCTTAAGAGTGCATTTAATGGACACTTGTGTGGCAACAACTTGTGAACATAAATGATGTTTTGAAAACCATTTCAGTAAGATCTACATTTTTGCAAATGGACAGATAATGGGCTTATTATCCTCATCCAAGAAATCACTTCTTATTTCAGTTTGTTGTATTGCAGGACTAGAAGAAGGATCAACATAAGAGTTTAGCGTATGAATCGAGTTGAATTTTGTGTAGGACTAAGGACTCTTAGACTATGTTTGATACTAGGGGTCATGGTAATTACATTGAATTTGTTTTGAGTGCTCTTGATTACCACCATATAAAGAGAGGATGATATCGTCAATTTTTTCAGAATCATCTTGGGACTCTTGTTGGTTATCTGTGGAAAATGGTTTAGCAACAGGGTATAATGATAGTTTCTTTGAATCCTACCCATTAGTGATCACCATGTTCCATGTCCTATAATCAATAAGGGTGGCAATTGTAGCTAACCAAGGGGGCATCCTAGGATGATGGGGTACCCAATTTTCCTATTCTTTGTTTTTATGATCATGAAGTCTACCACATAGTCCCAAGATTCGATGGTAATGGTGACATATTCTATTATTCCCTTGGGTTTGTTTACAGATTGGTCTACCATCTGTAAGACTATAGATGTAGATTGTGGTTTAGGAAGTGATAATGTGGATAGAGTATTTGTTGTCATTACATTGATGACAGCTCCTAGATCAATCAGAACATTAGGAATTTGGACTTCTCCTATGCAAACTGTTACAAGAGGACTTCCAAGGATCTCCATATTTAGGAGGGGGAATGTTCCCTTCCAAAATACTAGCTATCTTTCCATCAACATGGATGGTTTTAGGTTGGTTCTTTCTTCTTCTTGGAGCCTTGAAACAAAGCTCTTTAATTGTTTTATTTAACTCAAGGATTTCCTTAAGAGCTTGCAACAGGGGAATTCGATACTTAACTTCCTCAATCCTTGATTAATTCTAACTTTGATTTATTAGGAACTACAATGTTTGGTTTCTCAGAAATCCTAGATGGAAAAGGAATGTTTGTTTGGTGGAGGAGTTTCTCCTACAGGATTAGGTTGCACTTCTTCTAGGTTTTTCTATTTCTTCGGTATTTCTTCTATCACAAGAGAGGAAGGTTTTGATGCAACCTTCCTTGAATGCAACAAAATATTCTTGCAATCTAGAGTTGAATGTGGGATTCCTATCAGATTCCACAATATACATTGGATTTCCCTACCTTATGTTTTTGGGATTGGCCACAATTTGTGCAGGAACTATGGTTGGGTAGGTTGATCAGATTGGGCATCATTGGTGGGACCAGTCAACAGGTTTTTTTGGCCTTGAGGTCTTCTTTGATTATAGTACTGTTTTCCTAGATCCTTGAGGTGCATTCCACTATTGTTGGTACTTATTGTTGATATGGTGGAATGTTTGGAGGTGGAGCCCAAGGTTGTTGATAATAAGTTGGTGGGGCATTCCACTATGGGATCCATTCTTGTGGGGCTTGTTGAACCCAAGGTGGTGGGTATGGCCATGGTGCATTCCATTGATTTGGATTCCATTGTGATCTTGGGATGTAGGGCTGATTTTGGTTGGCTTGAAATTGTCCTCCTTGCCTCTGAGCCATATAGTTCAGCTCGATTCCTCTTGGTTGCTTTGTTTTAGGTGATTCTTTAGCAAGGGAAGTAGTCCACATTGATTTGTGGCATGCTTAAGTTCATAGAGAAGAAAAATTTCTATCTTATCCAAAGGACAATCCTTAAGTCCATGTTTAGCTCTACATCTTGGGTAGTAAATGAACAAAGGCTCTGTATTCCTAGCCTTCTCTCTATCCATAGTTGTATTGAGTTGAATCGGAGGTCTTGTTTCAAATTTGCAATTTCTTCCCTTAACTTGGATAGGTCCCCATTAGCCATTTTTCCTTTTTCTTCCTCAAATTGGGGTGAGTTCATGAGTAATTTCAACAAAGGTCAATTATGTCTATGAACTCTAACTTGTTCATATCTCCCTTTCCCATTAAATTGAATGCCTCTTGTGTGTCTTCATCCAACCCTTTAAGAAATAAAGTTTTGAGTAGGTTAATATCTAGGTCAGTTCCACATATTCTGTGAAGGAAGAGGAACCAATCTAAATAATCCTCTACACTTTCATCTTCCTTTTGTTGAATCCTAAAAATTTCTTCTTTCCTATCCCTGACCTCTACAGTAATCTTGATACTTGTCTAGGAAGGAATGTTCCATCTCCTCCCAGTTATGAATGGAATTTGGGATCAAACCCATAAACCACCTCATAGTTTCCTCTTTTAGAGTAGAGGGAAATAGTTTAAGCTTTTGGTTATCAATAAGTGTAGTCATATGTTTGGCATAAAACCTTAAACTCAAAAAGGAATTGTTAGGGTCTTCTGAAACTAATCCCCTGAAAGTTGGAAGAATTGATGGGGATATATTTTTCATAGGAGAATCCTCATTAGGATCTAATTCAATAGGGTAGGTAAATTTTATTTCAATTGGAGGATTCCATTATTTTCACCATTAGGGTTATGTACTTCATCAACCATTCTTCCTTGGTCAACAAGTTGTTCCACGGGCTAGTTTTGTGGGGGGTTTTGAGGATTTAATCTAATGAATCTACCTCTATGGTCTCTAGGTCTAAACATACAATCCTATCATATTGAAAATGGTTCCCTAGCTATTAGTAATGAACTCTATTGTGTGTGTTCCACATACTCCAACTCGAATTATTCTCGTTGTCACTACAAGGTCTTATGATCTTTTGAAAAGAAAGAGTTATGGAAAATGAGATTTTTGAATGGAAACTTACTAGACAACAAGTAATACCTCTAGCTAGCACCTTAACCTTTGATAACACCTTGAATTTCCCTAACAATAGTACCAAAAAGTGACGAGTGTCATTGATGATCATACTTTAATCATATTATTTTGTCAATCCATGGTGGTGTCCATGACTATTTGCAATAAAGGAAACAATAGGAACAATTTTGTAGCATGTACTTTAGTAAAAAAAACTAAGAAATTGATGAACTGATCATGATTAAAAATAAATTGCTTAAAAGTAACATTAAAATGAAATGTAGAATGGAAATATTGTTGATCATGAAAATATAGGTGTATCAAAGTAATGGAGTAAATGTTGAAATAGTAAATGCATTCACAAAGACTAAAAATAAATAAACGTAAAACTCCCTTTTCGTTGGTTAGGAGTGGCCCTTGCTCCTTTCCTTTGATCAGGTTTAACACTTGAATTTAAGAAACATAAGTTCCCCAAAATTTACTATCTTTATTAAATAAATAATGCTCTGTTACAGTGAATTAAAACAACTAAAAATCGAATGACCAAATCTGAGTACATGATCTATTTTATACAAGAGATGTTCTAGTTACTGTTAGGAGAGAACTAGTTATTCTAATGACTAAGTCTATTTAACTAAATGCTAACTGAAGTGACAAATTCCTATTTAGGAGATACATTAATAAAAGGGGAAGTCCTAAAAGTGTTCAAATTGGAATCATTCATGACAACTGAAGAGGAAATTCGTGATTGGCTCCTTTGAAGGAGTCAATCACTACTGGAATATTTTTCATCTCCTAATTGATTGAGAGAAATTTTGGTGATAAAAGTTTAGTTTGGGATACTTCATCCTCAAAATTTGGGAAGAATGTTTGCTGAGTTAATGGTGCCACTTATGTACAAGATATATTGCTACCAACTATGTGATTCCAATCATTTGAATGATCTATGCATGTATGTGCAAATTTTCTTACTTTGTAGAATCAAGATCAATGACATGGATGGTCTAGGATGTGGTACTTTGAGTTCCCTATTAATACGGAGGTGAATCCTATGTAAACACGTTAATTAGAGTCATGCACTAGTGCATGAATTAAGTCATGCGCTTCTTGTTATAACTCAACACATACTCTATCAAAAGATAAGTTAATGTTTCAAAAAAAATCAATTTAAGCCATTTCACAATGAATTAACAAGATAAAAATTACAAGCATATGCACAATAATTCCTTCATAATCATAGTGAACTATTAAATATAAGAAGTTATCATTTTTCATCGTGTACTATGATATCAAAATGGTATATGGCTAAACATGGATTAAACATCATGAAATGGGGTTCATCACATGGTGACCTAGCACAGTCACCGTTAACCCTATAAAACCGAGGTTCATTCCCTTACCAAAACATGGCCAAGAAGAACACACAACATGGAAAACATAGAGACACGACTTCTTTCTGATCTTCTTCCACTCTGTGAATCCTTCTTTGAACCAAAGCATCTCAACAATCCTTCTTGCAGCCCTAAGAAGCTTGTCTCGATCATCCGAATAACATTAGGATGTTTACATTAAATTTTCAGCTATCTTGTCTTATTTCTTCTATTATCTTATTAAATCTAATATTACATGTCCATCAACACTTAGGATTCCATTATTAGGTTGTTTTCTAAGTGTTTCAATCTACAAGTTTTGTTTTCAGTCAATTTCACTCCAACCTTGCTTTATTCTCGCCACAATTATTATCACCTAGCTTGAGTCGTCGTCAACTTAGCTATTTGTAACTATGTTCTCCATATCTAGAGCCTTATTTAGCCTCTTCCTACCCTAGTCATTGTCAAACAAGGTTCTGATCCTCAATCTACCCTTTTCAATCCCTCTTTTCTATCATTTTCTTATTTATTCTCCCCAGGACTCCTTCTGCAGGTTGATTCCAACATCTTTAGACCTCTATTGCTTTTGGTTTACATCCAGATCTTGTAGAGTTTACATATTTCTCTTATTGCTAAGATTTACTCATCTAGATCTCCTCCAACCAGCCTCTACATAGTCGGGTCGTCAATCCAACCCCGTCAAGTAAACTTTTATTTCGAGTTCATTCGGATCATATTTGTATGTGCATTGCATTTATTCATTTTTAAGTTTACTGTGCCTGCCTCATTATGCATATTATCCTGTTTATTATTATCACTTTTATATTACCTTATCAAACATGAGGGTTGACATCCTCCAAGGAGGCTAATCACTTCTTGGAGTCAATATTGTCTGCAGCGGTCCCCCACATAAATCTATCTAATCAAAATTTTCTCTAGTTTTGTAGTTTATATAGCTTGCAGTGGAGATCAATCACCTTTACACCCATTCATCCATCAAATCACACATCTGAGCTAACATAAACCCTCCATTTCTAAGTTGTGTCCTTTTTTAGTAACTAACTCATTAACTTGAAACAAACGAGAAAAATACTACAACATCGTTCTTAGTCAAATATATCCTTAGTCCAAGTACTTATTAACTATAACCATATTAAAGATATATTTTTAAAAAATTATTAAATGGTCAATTTTTAAAAATTACTATGCTTAATATCTATTATTCACATTGTTCATATTTTACAATTATTAAAATTATTTCATTTAGTTAGAAATCTAACATTCTTTCATTTTAAGATAATATTATTGACACTATTGTGTCAACACACTCAACTTCTCGTTATATTACTTACCACTTGACTATACCTTTTGGCTTCTAATTCTCTTTGTTACTTTATATACACCTCACACTTTACTACACCTTTTGGTTTTATATAATTCTCGGTATTATATACACCTCATGGTTTTATACGCATATTATTTTTATACACCTCTTTTTTATATACCTCTTAGTTTTATACACTAGTTTTATGTACCCTATGTTTTTCACACTTTTTAGTTTTTTCTACACCTATTGATTTCATACATGTAATTTGTTTACACCTCTTTGTTTTATACACCTCTAAATTTTCATGCACCTTTTGGTTACATACACCTCTCGGGTTTTCAACACCTCTTGGTTTCATAAACCTTTCAATGTTTATACACATTGGTTTCATATACCTCATTGTTTTCTAAAAATTCAAGTATTATAGTTCTCTTGGTTTCATAAAATT